>JAPVLO010000387.1:1542500-1910000 GCA_027257055.1 Cephalopachus bancanus | reverse complement strand
TTGTTTATTTTTATTTTTTCCCTCTTTATTTTATTTTGAAGATGTGGGGTACAAGTCAAGATTGGGACTGTAAGTAGTCTACACACAGGTGAAGTTTGGGCCTCCCACTGGTCCTTGCCTCCCCTGGTTTAGGATCAGGAAGCTCAGTTTAAATCTAAGACCAAGCCAGGCTCAGTGGCTCAGCCTGTAATCCCGTGCCTTTGGGAGGCTGAGGTGAGTGGATTGCCTGAGTTCGCAGGTTCGAGACCCGCCTGGGCAACTTGGCGAGACCTCATCTCTACAATAAATCAAAAATTAGCTGGGTGTGGTAGCGCGCGCCTGTAGTTTCAGCTACTTGGAAGGCTGAGGCGGAAGGATCGCCGGAGCCCAGCAGGTCAAGGCTGCAGTGGCTGGAAGCGGCCACTGCACTCCAGTCTGGGTGACAGAGTGAGACTCCAACTTAAAAAAAAAAAAATCTAAGACCAAAAGAAATCTTAAAATCCCTACCTGATCGTATACTCAGTCTCAACCAGCTTAGGGGAAAAAAATGTGAAAAGAAGGCAAGTTATGTAAAAAAAAAAAAAGTACACAATGTAAACATAGTATAGCTCTTTCATTCATGCTTGAGAACTTCAAGTTTATGTTATAGTTTGGCTGGTACTGTAAAGAATGCAACAGACTTCCCAAAACTCAAAGCAAAGTGCACAACCACATCCTTCCAAAAATTTCCTAAGATTTCCTAGCCCATAAAGTCACAGATGCCTGGGTCTAATCTCTGGACCATCGTTTTGTTGGGCTAATCCTTTATTGGCATGAAAACTAACCTTGGTGGCCCCCAGTATGTCCCAGTACTGCTCCAGACAATCAAAAGAAACCAGACACTAATAAAAAATCAAAATAAAAATAAATACTGAGACTGAATACACACATTACTCTTGCCTCACTTAACTCATATTATCTCTTCCCCAGAGAATGCTCATTCAAGACGATGCTTGCATAGGTATGCATGACTCTATTTATAGTAGCTAGTCATAGATAATAATGTAATTCGTGTAGTGATGCCAGTGAACTCCAGAAAGTGTAACCCAGAAGTAAAAAATTGTCACTGGTTTTGCTGCTGTTGAGTTGGCTTATGAAGAACACCTGCAAAGGTGATCAATGTGAACATGTTGTATGGATTCTTCTCTATCCTAGACCTTGTATGAAAAAGGCCCTTGTTGCAACTGGCCAAAACTTACCGTGGTCTGATTTTCCTGTTACTCACAAGAGTAACTGAGTGAAGATTATGGTCCAGCTATAGTCATAGCAACATATGAAGAAGTCTTATTTGTCTGTTAGATCCTTATTCCAGACTGGGATAGTGACAATGAAGCTAAAATTGAGACATCACCCCATTAGTCCTTTGATAAGTATCCAGTTGCTGAGCTAACAGTGACATGTTTCGGGTGATAGGAAACCTGGCATCTCCTGATGACTACTTTCCTCCATCAGTTCACTTCAGGAGCCCCACAACTGTCTGCACTACCTTTAGACATTACCTTGCAATGGGTGAGGGGCCACATGATAAATTGCCAACCCCACCAGCCACCTTTTTTTTTTTTTTTGAATTGGAGTCTCACTCCGTGGCCCAGACTGTAGTGTGCAGTGGCACACTCCCGGCCACCACAGCCTCAACCTGCCAGGCTCCGGCGATCCTTCCACCTCAGCCTTCCAAGTAGCCAGAACTACAGGTGCACCACGCCCAGCTAATTTTTGATTTATTGTAGAGACGAGGTGTCGCCAACTTGCCCGGGTAGGTCTCGAACCCACGGGCTCAGGCAATCCACTCGTCTCGGCCTTCCAAAGTGCTGGAATTACAGGCTGAGCCACTGAGTCCGGCCTCCAGCCATCTTACCATACATTGTCCTGATGTAGAGCTTATAATATTGAATTCTTATGTGGTGGACCTGTGAAGTTCCGAGGAAAAAACTCACCCCTTTAGGCGAGAGTGAAGTTTTTCCTGAAGGGAAGATCTTCATCATGTTATGGAGAGGTAAATGGCATGTCATGAGCCCACTCTTGGACCAGAGTGGAGATGCCCATGGAGAAGGCAAGTGGGGAACCAGGATGCAAACTGGAAAACTGATTCTCAGAGTCAGGCTACATAGTTAACAAAGTCTCCCTATACAGAAGGTGACTTGTCATGGTTTGACTTACAATTTTTCTACTTTATGATAGTGTAACAGCAATACACATTTAGTAGAAACTGTACTTCGAGTACCGGTATAACCATTGTTTTTAACTTTCAGTATGGTATTCAACCAATTACATGAGGTATACAGCACTTCATTATAAAATAGGCTTTGGGTTAGATTATTTTGCCCAGCTGTAGGCTAGTGTTAGTGTTTGAACATGTTTAAGGTAAGCTAGGCTAAACTTTGAACATTTGGTAGGTTGAGCGTATTAAACGCATTTCCAACTGAGGTAGTTTCAATTTATGATGGATTTATTGGGACATAGCCCCATTGTAAGTCAGAGAGCATCTTACTGGCAAACTTGTTATTTTATTAAGCAAGTCAGCAGATTTCTTTACAATCAATGATCAAAAATTATGTGTGCTATGGATCAAATAAAATAACAAGGAAATGCTTTGGAAATATAAGTGCTAGTCAATTAGCTTGAAAATTTGACTAGCATAACTTTCAGATCTAGAGCAAAGTTAGCAGCACTACACAGAGTCACATGGTTTTAAAAAATATTTCAGATGAATAAAAAGCACAAAGGATAATAACAAACACTTGTGTAGTCAGTACCTAGTTTAATAAACAAAAATTACCTTTCCTTTAAAAGTTTAGAGTATACTTACGAAGTTCAACAAAAAGCCAAAGTCCCCGTGATAACTCTCTCTGAGAGTTTTCCCCTCACCCAGATGTAACCATTATCCTGAATTTGGTGATTATCATTCTAATACATTTTAAAAATGCTTTGATTACACTTGTATCACCAGATAATCAAAGGTATTTTGGTGCATGTTTTGAAGTTTTGAAGTTTTAAAGTGGTATAGTATATGTATTCTTCTATGACTTTCTTTTTTGCTCAATATTATGTTTTTAAAATGTCATTCATAGCTGGGCTCGGTGGCTCAGCCTGTAATCCCGCACCTTTGGGAGGCTGAAGTGAGTGGATTGCCTGAGCCCGTGGGTTCGAGACCTGCCTGGGAAGGCGAGACCCCCATCTCTACAATAAATCAAAAAATTAGCCGGGCGTGGTAGCGCGCACCTATAATTCTGGATACTCGGAAGACGGAGGCGGAAGGATCGCCGGAGCCCAGCAGGTCGAGGCTGCGGTGGCCGGGAGCGGCCACTGCACTCCAGTCTGGGTGACAGAGTGAGACTCCAACTCAAAACAACAACAACAACAACAACAAATGTCATTCATGTTGATTCACCATAAACGACAATAATATATATTAAGTTTAGGTTTTTTTCTGTTTACTTTGTCTTCTTTTAAAAGTAGAATTATAGTGCTGTCGGGTAGAGGCCACATCAAGATGACCAGACATTACCCAATTGTTTTCCAAATGCCTGAAGCAATTCTCACTCTCATCCTCTGTTTCCTCACCAGCACCCAATATTGTGAGACTTTCTTTGTCAGTCTGGTGAATGTGAATGAACTCTTATTGTGACTTTAATAAGATCTGAAAATGTGTAACCTTTGCAGTAATATGAGTATATGCATAGCAAATACCTTCTCCCAACTTATGACATCAGTTTTGCTTTTTTCATGAAATTTTTTAAATAAACAAAAGGGCTGTTATTTTTATATAGTTAAATTTTTAAGTATTATCCCTCACATTTGTTCTTTTTGTGCCTTGGCACAAGGTGTGGAGCAAAGTAAGTATAAGATGTTACCACTTGTCTGAAAGATGAACAGGGAAAGAAAATATAATTGTATTTTATGTGAAGATACAGAACTTTTAGAAGGGTTCACAGGAAACTATTAGCTGTGGGTAATTGGGACAGAGGGTAGAAGTACAGGGACTGTACGAGGCAGAACTAGGCATGTGGGAGAAGAATTTCCATCTAGTTAGGAATAAATCAATGAAGTCAGAAGCGAAACCTTTTCCACAAATGGCCAGAGTGAGTGCTGACCTGGTGAAAGCTTCCTTCACCAGTTGTTGAAGACTGGAACTCTCTTGGAACAAGTCTGGAAAGTTTTAGGATTTTGCAGTCAGTATTGGAGTCCTGTGGTCTCAGGATAGCATTAGGAGCTTTCTATAAGTTTCCCATGGGTCTGAAACAAGGAAAAGGTGGATTTGCTGTTAGTGCTAAGGAAAAACAGAGATTAACAGCAAGCAGCTGCTTAAATGGGGGGGATGATATTTCCTCACTGTAAGAGACATGGACCTAACTCAGAGGCCTTACTAATAGTTTGACTTGATTAGACTCCTCTCAGTAAAGTCTAAACAACGTCTTTTGGGAACGAAACTTGATTTGAAGCCATGGAGTCAGGGCTTCTTGAAACCCCTGAAGGAATTGCCTTTAATGCTTTATAATAATTTAGCACAACATTATCCATTACGTGGATTTTGCACCAGTGGCCATTAGAAACCAGACATCTCATGGACCTACTCACTCATACTTCATTTGGGAAGAGTACCAGTCTTGTATTTGCTATAGCACTCATATTCACTAGACTTATGGACAGAATGTCTGGCCTCTGTACTTTGAAGAAACTGTCACAACTCTTTTTTTGGGGGGGGGTTAAGTTCTATTTAATGCTTTATTGCTCTCTTTTAATTCTATAAGCCATTAAAGGCAGTGAAAGCATTGCTGAATCTTGAGGTTTGCAAACTTTATAATCTGTCCCACAAAGGGTGTGACCTGATTGCTATTCACAGACAAGGATATTGCAAACTGAGAAAAAATGTCTTTTAGAAATTACTTCTAATTATCACTGGTCATAAGCCCTTGCTTATGAGCATGCTGTATGAACATTCTATAAAGGTACGCAGTCACTAAAGCACGTGCAGGTGAGCCACACTTCACTTGCATAAAATCCATCTAAGTATTTAACAGAGCCCCCTTAGGGGATGAGCAGCCCTCTTTCCCCCAAGGCTGTACAATAAAACCCTCGAACAACTTTGAGCACCTGAAGCAAACTGGCTACACCTACCAGTTCCTGGAGCACTTTCTTTGTTCATGTGTGCCGTACGACAAGCTACACAAGCTTGGAGCTACGAAGCATCTACCCCTGAGATAACCTGGGTACAAGAAAATCGCACTCTATTGTCTCCAAATCGTCTAAATATGGAATCTGATTTTTGAGAAGGGAAACTTTCGACAGAATTGTCAAGGGAATATAGTCAATTGATAAAGGTCAGAACAAAGACAGTTGTAAACAGAAAATGTTCAGAGCCTTGACTGTGTCCATAACCAAACCAATCATTTTTTATAACAACCACAGTAGAAGTTTTAAAAAAAAATCGTTGAGAAATGTTTGGTCTTCCAAAAGTGAGTTACTCCTGTTTTTACATTGAACTACTCAAAATCATAAAATTAGAGTCAGTTTTAATGTTAATTTTGAGAAGAGAACTCACCCTGACAGGGCAGTGTTTTACCTACTAGACAGAATACATGGAAACAATAAAAGTCTTCACAACCTCACAAGAGGCACAGACTGCACAATCACAGGCACATTTTTATTTCTCTCAGCTACTAGCCCTCTCACCTCAATTTTATACTTTTTAAAAAATTAAATGTGCCTTAGTTTGACATTCACATTGTTTAATAGTCAAAACAATATTTTAAGTGACAATATTTATTTAAACCTTCAAAATTCTGATTTGGAAAACATAATATTACCAAGTACTTTATTTAAGAAATTTATAGTACATTGATTTTATTACCTTAATCTGATTGATTGTGGAAGAAATATCCTTACAAAAATATAAAGGTTAAAAACACACATGAGCACTATGTGGTGGTTAGGCGCTACATTTTCTCTCTTCATTTTTATTTTTTAATAAGTTTTCCCAAGCATAGTAGCATGTGCCTGTAGTTCCAGCTACTTGGAAGGCTGAGGCAGAAGGATCACCTGAGCCCAGCAAGTGGACGCTGGGATGGCCGGGAGCGTGCCACTGCACTCTAGTCTGGGTGATGGAGTGAGACTCCAACTCCAAAAAGAAAAAAGTTGCCAAAGATTTATTAATTCAGTATTAATTATCAATATTATACATATATTATATCATACTGAATATTAATTTAATGTTATATTGGGTTGATGCATAAGTTCATAGCGTTTTTACTTGTTCATGGAATACAAATGTCGCATGATGGTTGACTGGTTAAAGTTCATCACATTTGCCCGATTCTTGGGATGACCAACATGGATCATCATGGAGTAAAGCGTTTAAATGATCTTCATCAAAGCTCTATGTTCTTCCTGAACGTGGAGAATCACTCAGGTCAAAGTGACCCCTCTTTGAAACAACAAAACCATTGTCTTGCCCTGCTTTCCCCAATGGTATTCTCCCCATACATGGCATAAATGTTTCAAGCTGCCTTTACTGCCTTTACTCCTTTGTTAAGCTCAAACAGTAGAATATGTCGGAAGTGTTCATTTTTTTCCACTTGACACTCCATCTTCCTGAGCCCACAAATAGCACTAGCTTTCTTCAAATCTGCAAAATGCAAGGAGTATTCACAAACACATCATTGTCACTCCAAATGACAAATGATAAACAAATTCACAGTATTGCAGTGTTGCCATGCCAAAAACAAATGCTGCGAACTTATGTATCAACCTAATATTACATTCAAAGTCCATTAAGAAGCTTAGAAAATATATTTAAATTAACATTTACATGCAATACACTATCAATATTAAGAAATTGGGGTAAAAAACTCCATGAATTCATACACAGCATACATACTAAAACAGCTCTTTCTTTGTTGCAAGACTATATATTTTTGTGTTTTCTCTCTACTTGTTTGTAGTGTATTCATTTTGATAATAAAATATATGAAGATTGATGGAATTTTATTTTGCTGTTTTCACTGTAATTTTTGGTGTTGATATAACATTGGCTGTATTTACCACCATAATTAATTCTGAACATTCAGTCCCCTGCTCATCTCAATGTAATGATTGTTATCCTGACCGGGTCTCTTAATAAAGATAGTTGCTGTCTGGCCAGCTGGATTGCTGTTGTTCATCATTAAACTTCATAAACCAGTAAAAAATTTAAAAAAAAAAAGAAGAAATTGGCCTGGCACAGTGGCTCACTCCTGTAGTCTCAGTTCTTTGGGAGACCAAGTCAGGAGGATTGCTTGGGATCAGGAGTTCAAGACAATTCTAGGCAATATAGTGAAACTTTGTCTCTACAAAAAAATTTTTTAAAAATTAGTCAGGTGTGGTGGTGTATGCCTATAGTCCCAGTCACCCAGGAGGCTGAGGTGGGAGGATCGCTTGAGCCCAAGAGCTCAAGACTGCAGTGAGCCATGACTGCACCACTACACTCCAGCCTGGGCAACAGAGCAAGACTCTGTCTCTAAAAAAAAAAAAGAAGAAGAAAGAAATTGTGAGAAAAACAATAACACCTTAGAACTCTACACAGAGATTAGCTCTGCTAGTACAAATTGCCTAAGGTTTATATAAAAGAACCAATTATACAGATATACCACTTAATTATAACTCAATGTGATTGTATATATATATATGCTTTTAAGTAGTTATGGTAAGTGATAATTACTTATTTGACCTTTAGGATAATCGTAAGAAATTTAAATAGTTCTGTATAAATTAGTTTTTTGTTAAAACATAAATATAAAGTTTTGAATTAATATACTATGTTTGCATTTTTATTCCATGCTGTGGAAAAAAACACACAAAAAAGGTAGACATAATTTAAACAGAAATTCACACATTATTAAATGGTTTATTTTGATTGAGTGTAAGTAATTAAAATTTAGTTTGCTGTTTTTACGTTACCAAATAATTTTAAAACCTTCTAAAGGTTGACACAAAAGAGCTTCTTTCAGTCTTTTAAAATTATAACTAAATTATAAGTTTAAATGTATAACACAAATTATAATAAACCTATAATTTTTACCTTTTTCAAAACAAAGATATTTAGGCCTGGAATCTCTTGCATTTATTTGTAATCAAACCTACAATGATTTTCCCCCTTGGGAATCTTTGAAACTCCCCCAAGATTTGCAGTAAGCCAGTGCTGTCATGTGCTGACAACATTTCCCCATTTGGAAAGCAGTTCCTGGCTTGCTTCTGAGAGCTGGTAGAAATGGAATGACTGCCTTGGGACACCAAATTATCATGCAACACAAAGGAAATAAAGTCCTTTGTCTCCAACCCAAGAGTCTCATATCTTCTGAGTCTTTGCATCTGTGAAACAGCAGCATGCAAACTCGCTTGGAAGTGGCATAAAAATCTCAGACTCTTCACAGTTGTTGATAGTTACCTGAACTGGGTGTTATCTGAACCACCAACTATAAAACAGAATGTGCCCAGCAGCAGTTTATTATAAAACAGAAGAGGAATACACAAAACTGGGTCTGAACAGGTCCAGAATACACAAGTATGCTGCATAAGCAGGTGGTTTAGCAACTCCTCCAACTACTTTTCCACCTCTCCCCCAGTTTACACCTACAGCCTCAGGGAGAGTTCTCCATGAACAGTTAATGGAGGAAGAAAAAACATGGGCCTGAATCTACCTGCTATGCCAGCCCTAGGTGGATGAGAATGTCTCTCCACTATAACCCCACTCAGTGGTAGCTTCAAAGTCAGTGATGAAAGAAAATCTTTCCAGCAGGCAGAACTTTAAGCAACATCTAAAGGTCCACAGTTTGGAAGGAGAAATTGCCTGAGGTTCACATATATATATTGACTCCTGGGAAGCACCTAATGGGTTTGCCAACTAGTCAGAGACTTAAAAATTTTTTTTTAATTGGTGAAAAGGAAGTCTAAAAAAGAACTATGCAAAATGGGCAGAGTGGGAGGACATTTATGTCCTATGTAAATGCCCTTGAAAGTACTAGGTTTCCTAAGCTAATGGTTTCTCAGCTGTGACACAAACCTACTGTATGCCAAATATCCACCTGGACTGCTCTGTATCACCAAGTGGAAAAAAGCAGGAAGGAAAACTGATGCAAACATGAAGATCACGCTGCCTGCTGTCTCATGAGTAATAAAGTCCTTTGTCTCTGACCCAAGAGTCTTGTGTATTCTGTTAGTATGTACGAAACAATGACAGGCAAACTTACTAGCTTGCAAATGACATAAAATCTCAGACTTTTCAGATGTTGACAGTTTTGGCAATGAGGGTAAGATGCTGACAGATGCATGGTCTTCTGGAAGAGGAAAGTACAGGGGCACTTTTGCAGACCTGGGCAGGATATAAGAGACTCCCTGGGATCCAGTATTGACTGTTCTTTCCCAAGTGGAGAGTGATAAGTGGAGAATAAGGATTCCCACTGTTCTTTTTTATCATTATTCAGGGATACACTTGCATGTTCATGACCCAGACATTGTGTAGTGATGGGGAGTGTGTCTCAGGTGGCCCCTTCCCCAGACTATGAACATTGTACCTCATAGGTAATTTATTTTTTTTACGTTGGAGTCTCACTGTGTCACCAGACTGGAGTGCAGTGGCATGCTCCCAGCCACCGCAGCCTCGACCTGATGGGCTCTGGCAATCCTTCTGCCTCAGCCTTCCAAGTAGCCGGAACTACAGGCACGTGCTGCCACACCCGGCTAGTTTTTTATTTATTGTAGAGACGAGGTCTTGCCAAGTTGCCCAGGTGGGTCTCGAACCCATGGGCTCAGGCAATCCACTGGCCTCGGCCTCCCAAAGTGTATGTACATATATATATCACATTTTCTTTATCTAGTCAATATGTTGGTTGACACTTAGGTTGGCTCCATGATTTTGCTATTGTGGAATTCCTGCTGTTCTACTTGCTAATGAGATTGATGGGTAAGAGTTAAGATTGAAGCAATCTGTCTAAACGATCCTTGGTGGTTGATCATTCTCTGGGTGGGAAGCAGAAGGGATGTTATTATGATGGAACAGCAAGGCCCACAGCACCAGCCAATAGGCAAAAAGGCAGGGGCTACTTAGTCAAAGGGTCCCTAAAGCTAAAATAAGTGGTGTGTTGGTGGTGAAGACATAGAGCTTTGGGTAAATAAAAAATATAAGTGTGTTTACTTGGGCCTGAACCACCATAATTCAGTGGAAACCGACAAACAAAGCCCTGCTTACTAACATGGAGCCACACTCAAGAACCTGGCTAAGTCATTGCCCTCTGCCCCAGAGACAAATACTATTTTTATCTTTCAATGCTGTTACAGGCTGATTTACTTTATATTAGCTGTTTATATAAATTATCCCTGTGAGGAGGTGATATTAAGCTGACATTGGAACAACAAGAACCTAATACTTGAAGATCAAGTGGTGAGCGTTCCAGGAAAAGAGAACACCCAATGCGAAGACAGTGCATGGAAAATGAGCGTGGCATATTCCAGCAGCAGATGGAAGAACTGAATGTGGGGCATGAGCAAAAGAAGCACCAAGGATAACACCTATGTTTTTTAGCTTGAGCAAGTAGGCGGGTAGTGGCGCTGTTTCATGAGACATCATCACCAGGGAAGAAGCAGAGGTGGGCAGGAAATCAGTTCTGTTGGACCATAATTAAGTTAGAAATATCTTTCAGCTGTCTTTGTGAAGATGTTAACTAAGCACTTAGATTTATGAGTGTGGAGTTCTGGGGAGAAATCAGGGCAAAAAAATAGAGATTTGGGAGTACTTGGCATATAACTAACATTTATTGGGTGTATACTATGTACCAGACATATCCAAGCAGTTTAAGATTATTTTCTCAATTACACTCCCAACATCCCTATTGGGTTGGCACTGTATTTATATCTTCATTTTAGAGATGAAGAAACAGAAAATTTCCGTTAAAGCCAGAAGAAAAACCCAGGCAGTTTGACTCCAGAGCTCACACTCATTACCACTACGCTGTACCATTTGGTACATATTTAAAGCCTTAGGACAAGATGAGGACACCCAGGGACAGTGTGTAGATAAAAAGAAACGGGAGCAGAACTATTGCAGCATTTAGTGATGTCTGGTTCTGTACTTAACAGACAAGATGCTTGTGTATCAGTTCGATTTGTCCCATTAGGAATGGACCGTGTGGATGACCAACTTCCACTCCCAAGCTAGATCCACCAAAGTAAAAAATAGGCATTCTTGTCTATAACTGCTCTTTTATATGTATGGCTGATTGTATTCCACCGCAGTGTGTTGTTTCCCTTGGATTATTTGATGAAAAAAATTGTCTTGACCAGTAATGACTTCCAAAAATGCTCACACCCTATGGGGTATCACTCAAGCACCCAGTAGGCCTTCCTGGGAATTTCTTTAGCCACACTATGTGCCATACTAGAAATTTGAGAAAGTTCAAAACCAGGTTTCCATGTGGTGTCTCGAAAATTCTAGGGAAAATAAAATTCTGAACTGAGAATTCTCCTCAGTGAATACTGTGTCAGCAACTGTTGAGCAGCTTTGGCAAGGCGAAGACCCTGCCCTCAGAAAGAACCACAGCAGCTGAGGAACAACAGGTAGTGGGTGTGGGCTCTGTGATAGAAAAATGAAGGGCTCCTGCAAAGGGCGTCCTCTGTTTAGTACTGAGCAATCTATACACAGAGCACATTCGATCATTCAATGTTCCAATCCTTCCCCCTCTCTCTTTTTATTCTTAAAACAAAAGGTCCATTTATAACTTTTATTTCAGCTGCCATCAGTGGATCTTAATAAAATAACAGTTCTTCACAAAATCTTTTTTTTAGTCAGAGTCTCACTCTGTCCCCCAGGCTGGAGAGCAGTGGCACACTCAACGGCCACCGCAGCCTGGACCTGCTGTGCTCAGGCAATCCTTCCAAGTCTCAGCCTTCCAAGTAGCACACGACAGCACGCCTGCCTAATTTTTTGAATTATTGTAGAGATGAGGTCTCACCAAGTTGCCCAGGCTCGTCTCGCACCCCTGGGCTCAGGCAATCCTCTCGCCTCAGCCTCCCAAAGTGCTGGGATTATAGGTATGAGCCACCACGCCCGGCCTCTTCACGAAAGCTTTAACTTTTTTGTTTTTAATTATCATGGATAGATAACAGTTATATATATTTATGGAGTATATGTGATGTACTGATACAGGCATACAGTGTGTAATGAGCAAAGCAGGGTTACTAGAATATCTACCACGTCAAGCATTTATGATTTCTTTGTGTTAGGAACATTCCAATTCCACTGTTTTCATTATTTTAAGATAAACACTCATCAGCATGCAATTTACTTATGTAGTAAATCCTTGCATGTATCCCACAACTCAAAAGAAAAGAAAAATACATATACAATAAATTGTTGTTAACTGTAGTCACCCTATCATGCTACTGATTACTAGATCTTATTCATTCTCACGTATTTTTACACTCACTACTCATTGCTTCCTTATCCCCCACTTCCTGCTACCTTGTCCAACCTCTGGTAGTCATAATTCTAATCTCTAGCTCTAAGAGATCAATTATTTTTGTTCTTCTAGCTCCCACATGAGTAAGAACATGTGATATTTGTCTTTCTGTGCTTGGTACACTTAATTAAGTACACTTAATATCATGGCCTCCAATCCATCCAAGTTGTTGCAAATGACAGGAATTCATTCCTTTTTATGGCTAAATACTACTTCATTATGTATATAGACCACATTTTCTTTATCCATTCACCCACTGATGGACATTTAGGTTGATTCCATATCTTGTCTGCTGTGAAGAGTGCGGCAATAAACATGGGAGTGTAGATATCCCATCTACAAAGTTATTAAACTTTGATATACTGGCTTCCTTTCTTTGGGATATATACCAAGCAGTGGGATTGCTGGACCATACGGCTGTTCTATTACTAGTTTTTTGAGGAACCACCATACTGTTCTCCATAGTGACTGTTCTAATTTACATTCCCACCAACAGTGTATGAGGGTTCCTGTTTCTCCACATCCTCACCAGCATTTCCAGGAATCTTTTGACAACTTCTAGTGATTGTGACATTCACTTTTTAGATAGCAATCACTTGGACACAGTTTCTTCAATAAAGAGAAAGAATAAGCTCTTCCTGGTCAAAGAAGTTTTTGTGACCCACTCTTCCAAATGGAGGTTTTCCATGGTGCTGAAATGAGTTTTTTCAACAACAACAAAAAAACCTTTGACTGCTCCCACTTGGTCAGGCTCCTATTGTAAGGTCCCTTAGTTCCCCATATTCTTTCTTTTTTTGTTGTTTTGTTTTGTTTTGTGTTTTGTTTTGTTTGTTTGTACTTGTTTTCACTTTTTTTAAAGATGCAGGGTACAATTCAGGGTTAGGTATACAAATGTTCATTATGCAGGTACCCTTGTAGATGAGGTGTGCCCCCCTCCCCTGGCAGTTTCCCACCACTGGCAATTCCACCCCCTCCTTCTCTGGCAATTTCCCACTACTGCTGATCTCTTTCTTATAGTATTATGATAATTGTTCAAGGTCCACTTATGAGTGAGAACATGTGGTACTCAGTTCCCCATACTCTTTCATTACATCCATTCATTTGAAATTCTGTGATCAATATCTGAGAACAAAGGCTACATCTATGTTATTCATCACCATGTTATCAGTACCTAGCATAGCTCCTGGCACATAGAATGGGCTCAGCAAACATCTGTTGAATGACTGAATGAGTGAAGATCATTGAACACAGACAAGACATGGCCCAGCAACATTCAACTACAAGATCATTATGATCTAGAAGTTTGTTTAGTGATCACAACTTGGTCAAAGCAACTTGTAAAGACATTTCTAAATTAGTGATATATGATGCTACTTATAATTATTGAGATGTGATTTTACTTTCATTCTATGCCTACAACAATTAATGTGAATAAAGTCCACTAAGTCATCTTATCTGAAACTCTCTAAATGTGGTTAAAAAAAAAAACAAACTCTTTAATTTCCTCTCTTCTATTGGTCATGGTGGCAAGAAATTTCTAGCTAAAGATAATTTCTCTTGTAAGCTGCTGCTTTAATTTTTGTGGCCTTTAGTGGTAAGTTCCCACCAGCTTGGTTCTTTTCTGTGTAATTATAAATGTGTCTTTGGATCAATTACGAGGGCTACAGAACTGCTTTTTCATGAACTCCATACATTAGGCCATCCCACAACATAACATTTAAGAATCTCATAAAATCATCATTTGATACAGATGTGCAATATTATAACATGAGCAACAATTACTTTGTCAAACTATTTAATCCATTCATGAAATTTAGATCTCAACAATTTTACTCTCTTTCATCAAGCATCTTATCGTTAAGTAAGGCATGTTCAGGGTCCACAAACTGTCAAGAGTATACAAGTAGGGCTTGCTACTCAAAATAAGGTCTGTAGAACAACAGCAGCAACACCAGGGCTACAGACTAAATCATGTTGCCTCCAGAATTCATATGTGGAAGCCTAATCCCCAAATATCTAGAGACAGGACCTTTGAGAGGTAATTAGGTTTAGATAAGGTCATGAAAGTAGGGCGCTCATGATGGAATTAGTGCCCTTATAAGAGATATAAGAGACCTAGGCACACAGGCACTCTCTCTTACCATCTGCCATGTGAGGGTACAGAGGGAAAGGCAGAAGCCAAGAAGAGAACCCTCACCAGATAGCCACCATGCTGCCGCTCAAATTTCCAGCCTCCAGAACTGTGAGAAATAAATATCTGTTCTTTAAGCCACCCAGTCAGTCTACAGTATTTTGTTATGGCAACCCAAGCTAAGATGTTGAGGCACTTGTTTACAATGAAGAATCTCAGACCTGTTGAATCAGAATCTGTAGTTTTACAAGTTCATCAAGCAACTTGCACACTTGCTATAATGCACAATTAAAGTCAGCGATACTCTATTTTGGAGACTTACTTCATGGTAGAATAAAAACCACTTCAACCTTTCAATACCAGGAAACAGTTTCCCTGGTGTCAAATTCTTCAAATTCTTCAATTGCTCCAAACAAGAAGTACCAGATTTTGTACCAGTCCTTGAAAATGAAATCTACAAGGTCAGTTTTCCCTGCTTTCTTTTTAACTGGATTCTATCTTTGAGACCAGAAGAACTGTTGTCATCTAAGTAAAGTGGCAGAAGACAAGCAGTCCTTCAACAAGCATTCTTTGTTACACTAAAAGTTATCCCAGTCCAATCCCACCCTAAAATCAAGCATTTATATATAAAAGAGAACTAGCATTAACAGGAATTTTTTAAAAGCAAAATCTTCACTAAGTTAAACCATGTGTCTCCTGACTAATTTAAATCTGCCCATGCAAATTTTCAGCTGCCACAGTATTGATGCACTTCCTCTTCCTCTTCCATGGTCTTCATCAGATTTCCAATCTCCACACTGACACAGTTAAGGGTTTCAGGGGACATAGCACACCCTTCCACCCTTTTTCCCTGAATCACAAGTGCCTATATATACTATTACTTTTACTACTAGATCTCTATCTAGAACTAGGTAAGCTTGTGCTTGGTGTTTTGTTAGTTTGGCTTTTAATATTTTTAGAGTCATTTTAGGTTTACAGGAAAATTGAGTGGAAGGTACAGAGATCTCCCACATAGCCCCACCCCCATATTTGCATAGCCTCCCCCACTGTCAGTCAACATTCTCCCATGGGGTGGAACATTTGTTACAACTGATGAATCTACACTGACACAACATTGTCACCCGAAGTGCATCATTTACACTGGGATTCACTACTGGTGTACATTCTACAAGTTTGGACAAATGTATAATGACATGTATCCACAATGACAATACTATACACAGTAGTTTTACCACCCTAAAAATTCACATTTTTGCTTTTTTTCTTTAATTTTAAAGATGTGTGATACAATCCAGGGTTAGGTACATAAGTGGTCATTGTACAGGAGAAATTTGGGCCTCTCATTGGTCCTCACTTAGTCTGGTCACGCTTTCACTTTTTTTGTTGTTTTTTTTTGAGTTGAAGTCTCACTCTGTCACCCAGACTGGAGTGCAGTGGCCGCTCCCGGCCACCGCAGCCTTGCCTGCTGGGCTCCAGTGATCCTTCCGCCTCAGCCTTCCAAGTAGTTGGAATTATAGGCATGCGCTACCACGCCCGGCTGATTTTTTGATTTATTGTAGAGATGAGGTCTCGCTGCCCAGGCGGGTCTCGAACCCGCGGGCTCAGGCAATCCACTCACCTCAGCCTCCCAAAGGCGTGGGATTACAGGCTGAGCCACCGAGCCCGGCTTACGTTTTCACTTTTAACCACATATTTGCTCTGGGTGAAGGAGCAGCATGGACTAATTGTGTCCAAAAGCAAGAGGGGACTTGACCCAAGTAAAGGTCGCATATTTCTGATTTTTTTCAACCCAAGTGGTTCCCCTTATATCAGAGAGTACAGATGGCTATTTTTGAGCAGTGCCATCAAAATGGTTTGCATATCAGACTCAATGCACTCACAGTGTTGGCTTCAGTCTACCTTTTACTGATGGAACTTATCACCTCTAGGAAATAGTGTACATCCTTGGGGTACATAACAGGTGACAAAATAAAATGTCCCAGCCAGGCACAGTGGCTCATGCCTATAATCCCAGCACTTTGGGAGACCAAGGCTGGAGAATTGCTTGAGCCCAATAGTTCAAGATCAGCCTGGGCAACATAGTGAGATCTCACCTCTACAATAAATAAATAAATAACTGGGGGTGGTGATGTGTACCTGTAGTTCCAGCTACTCAGAAGGCTGAGACTGAAGGGTCACCTGAGCCCAGGAGGTCAAGGCTGCGGTGAGCCATGATTGCACCACTACACTCCAGCCTGGGAGACAGAGCAAGACATCTCGTCTCTTTAAAAAACAAAAGTCCCAGTTTTACTAGCAAAAGTCCCATGAGCTCTGAAGGGGTGGGGGACTGTTTTATCTTTGTATTCCAATGTCTAGCACACTTACTGCTAAGATGAACTGAAAGAAGACAATACCTTTCCCGGGTTCCCCAACTCTGAACTAGTACCCTCTCGCACTATCACACACATACTTGGATGTGTTATATATTGTTATGAACTCCTAGGCTATCACGCCTGCCCTGCTCTTTGTAACAAGGGAAATAGATCCCAGTCTCAGTCTAAAGAGAACCTGGGGAGCTGGACAGAGATGGCAATTCTCCAAGATCTACTATGTGAATGACCCTTTCCTATCTCTCTAGCATCTTCCACATGTGTACACAGATGCTGTAATGGCTTCCCAATGACTGACTTTCCCCTATCCCAGCCTTCCCAGGAATCGGAAGAGCATTTCTATCATTTTCTTAAACTAACATATGAAGAGCCTGAGGTTATCTTAAGCAGCTGGCTTTCGGTTCTGTCATCCATTAAACTACCCCAAAGCAAAAAAAGCTAATAACGAATCACTAAGAACTGGGTATAGAGATCCTTCTGTCTCCTCATCCAGAGCCCCGGCCCCAGTCCCCTCTGTTGTGGCTGTATTTCAAAGGCAAAGGCTAGGGGGAAAAATCACACTTGTGCAGCACGTATGTGATCATACATAACATCAAGAAGTCACAGGCATGAGCCTGACAATCCACCAAGCTGAGTCCCTTTGCTCCAGCAATCTGTGAAGTGCTCCCATGGAAAAAGCATCCTTTCAGCTACAAGTTACAAATACCCTTGATTACATGGCAAACAGTTTGCTTTCAGAAAAGAGAGAAAATATAATCCCATTGATCAAATACTGAGATCTGGCCTTGAGTCTTTGAACCCGTGGGGTCAGCAGCAGGGTGAGAGGTTCGTGAAATTAAATAGACTCCTCAGAGGTCCACAAAGGTTAGCTCAGTGAGGGCAGGACCATATCTAATACTCTTGCCAGTCAAAACACTTTAGTGCCAGGCTGAGAACATCACTGACACTGAATGCTTTCTAAACGAACAGATGTTTGTTATACTTGACCATTATGAGCAAGCAAGCATGCTAGGATAAAAATGTAGTCATCATAAGTCATAAGTTGACTCTGAAGTGAACTGAAAGCAGCAGATGAAACTCTTCTTCCACAAGCTGGTTACAAAAGAACAGAGCCGTGGGAACAGGAGCTGCAGTTTCAAGGGAAATGTTTTTGTTTTCACATGAGAAAGGCATGAGTGCAATTTTAAAGAGGAGAGTGTATGATCCCCTTCATATGCCCTATTGTGTTAACTTCATTCAATAATCTTTAATTAAGCACCAACTCTATGTGAGGGACTGGTGTTGATTTATTAGTCTAAAAATGCTTAGACAAATAAAATCTAATGTCAAGGAGATCATTTCACTCTCTCGCGAGTCTTAAACGAACTCCTTAAACTTCTTGAAGAAGGAAAGCTCCCCAGTACCTTGGAATCCAGCCAGGGCTTGTTTGCACTCTGCTTGAGGACATGCTGTGTGGCTTTGCACCGGGTTACCTGGCCTGTCACCTCCATAAACTGGGTCATCCTCCAGGACAAGGACGGAGGCGCCTCCGTTGACTTTGCATCCCTGGAGTCTGACCAAGTATGAGGCAGGGGAAAGGAGGAGTAAATCCAGTGACTATGTCACGAGGAGAGTCCATTTTTAACCTTAAAAGGCTATGTATGTGCTAAAGCATCTTGCCCCATGTCACAGAGAAGGTCGGATCTGGGCAAGGCTGGAGAAGGGAGGGCCCTGATCTCAGGAATGATTCCAGTGCTTGATTATAAGCACCACAGTGACAACTAAGCAGTGGACTCTGTGTATATTTGGAGTTAAGAGATATACTTCAGAAACTTTTCTCAGTGAAATATGATGAGCTGTTACCATTGACTGAAATCTCAACTAGTCCTTGATAGTCCCATGGCACTTTCTGTTTTAGGAAGATGTTTTGGAAACCCACCCTGCCCCCTACATAGAGGCCACACAGACACACAAGCCTGCTCTGGCGGATATGCCCAGAAAGTCATCTTTCTTTCCTCCTTATCCCGATACCCACCACAGGGAGCAGCTGGGTCCTCACATTCCTACGTTTCTCTCTCCTCAGAACCAGGGTTCAAAATAAGCAATTTCTTCATTTCCCCACTTTTCTCCGATGCATTCTGAGGACCTGCAGAGTGGTGATGAGCTCACACTGCCCCCTACTGGCCCGTTCACTCCCTAATAAGAGCATATATTCACTCCTCCCAAACACTCTTGCTCCCATTCCTGTTTTAAAAAGGAGAGAAAGAAAGAAAGAAAGAGAGAGAGAGAGAGAAAGAAAGAAAGAAAGAAAGACAACAGAATGCCCCCACAAAAGTCAAATGTCTTTATTTTATATAAAAAAAATTTGTACAGTTTTAGTTCCTATGTTTAAGAAAAAAAAATCCCTAAAATCGCCATAATGTTTAGATCCACTGCAAACTGTAAAAACAAGCTTTTTATATATTAAAAAAAATTTACATTTTACAATTTTCTACATGCATGCACAGGGTCTCAGCTCTGTAACCCAAAAGAAAAAAGAAAAAAAAAATCTAGATCCAACAGTGGAAGATTCTACATTTACAATCTCACTTGGAAGGGACTGAAAAGCCCATTCCTTTTGCGCACAGAACAAATCACAACAATCGCACACCAGGACTGAATCCATCAGCAGATGCTGCCCCTTGGGAAGGGCAGTGGAAGGAGCATACAGACAGAATGACAGACACCACAGAGGGGCAAAGGAGCTCATCTGGGCCCTACGGAGAAGGCGAGAAGCACAAGCCCTGGGAAACACGCTCCAGATGAGAAGATTCTGGGTCTCATCACAGGTGTTGTATGAGGGTTTGCAATGGGAATACTGAGTGGGGATGCAGAAGTGAAAAAGGAAGGGCTGAAATGGAGGGGGTGGGAAGAAAAAATGAGAGACTCGAGGGGCAGAAACAAGAATAGACACAGAGAGCACAAAGACTAAGTGAGGGGAGAGCAACCAGCGGGAACAGTGGCGAGGTAGGTGAAGGACTGAGGCACAGTGTCCTGGTGTGGAAGGAGGGCGAGTGTTCCCAGATGATGAGAAGGGAGGCCTGGCAGGCACATGGGGATGGGCGAGATGCCGTGAGTCGCAGAGGATGCTGGGGAGGCCCAGGCACACAGCCCTGTGGTGGCAGGGGCGACGGTGGGCATGCCCCCGCAGCAGGAGAATGAGAGGACCCAGCACGTGGGGTGACAGGGCGTCGTGGGGAAACTGCTCCGAGGGCCCGAGAGAGTTGCACGCCCCACAGCGGTTCACAGCATGGAGACAACTTCCCACGGAGGAGAAGCCGGAGACAAACACACAGCCATATGCTTGACAACTCATCCTGACACTTTAAAAAATAATAACAATAATAATAACAACAATAAAAGAAGACAAAGATACCACAGTTCTGAGGCAAAGGACCAAAATGCTACCATTCTCAGTCACAGCCTTTAGTGCTTACAGAGAGAGTTGAAGGGAAAAAAAATTTTTTTGTTTTGGGAAAAGGGAATGAAAAAAAAATCACAGTGATTAAAAACATGGCAGGTTCTTAAAATAAACACTCCTCGCCCCTAACCTGGGACAGCAACTATGATCCCAAATAATTCCCTTCTTCCCACCCCAACCTGCTCCTCAAACCACACCACACCCCACCTGCCCACAAAGGTAATGACCCTAGTCACCCTCCGGGCCCTGTTTTCCAGGATAGTGAGGTATTTATGTGACCCAGAAGGGACACCCCTGACACCAGGTTTCTGAAGAGAAGAAAAAAATACCTTCTCGGGACCCCCAGAACAGGATGCATTTCACACAGGCCTGCCCCATGGCCCCCAGTCTCAGCCAGAGGCCCTGCATACATCAGCCCCAGAACTCACCCTCGCAAAGGACAAGGTAAGCACTAGCCAATGAGTCCCTCTCTAGTAAGTGGCCAGTGGACAAGACAGAGGAGAAAAACTGACCTCTAAGCTCCCTCATGCCCAGGGCTGCCACCACACAGAGACAACCCTCAGGCGAGAGATCACTGGGATCTTCTCCCAGGATGTGCTCTGCAAGACAAATACCAATAGGTTTTCCAGGAGAAACAAGGGCCACTCAAGGGACAATATGAGTTACTCAGAAGATGCCCAGGGCCATGCTCCAAGCCAGCCATCAGAACGACCCCGCATGGATCCTGGCTGGATGGATATGGGTGCTTTTGATTTCTAGTTTCCTTGGCAAAAACTACATAATTTAAAGGTATCTGGTTCAAAGGCTCAGATTTATACTGAAAATATGTATTAGAGAGCCAGCAAATTTTGCTCAAAATGAGATCTAAACTCTCAGGAATTTGAATTCGGTGCAAAGACTATAGAAGCTAAAATCCGGTGAGGGGCTAAGTACCCACAGAAGGCAGTAATCCCAGTCCCTCACCCCAATACAGAGGGAACCCAGAGCTCACAGAATCAGGTGGGGAGAGAAGAGGTGGGGGCCCTGGAAGGCCAAGGAAGAGAGACCCCTGAGGCAAGAACTGGACTTAAGGCAGGGGATGAGGAGGAGCTGCTGGCTCGTCCCCAAACAAGATGAGGCAACAGGGCTCAAGTCGAGAAAAGACAGCAGGACGGGGAGTGGCTGGTGTCAGAAAGAAAAACATTTGTCCAAGACCACAGGGGCTGGGCCAGGGTCTGCAAGCCGCAAATCTATACAGGAGTCTGCATGCCATCCTTCACTGAAAAGGGCGGGGATGAAGGGGAGGTCAGGTCAGAGGGCAGGGATCGGTGATGGGGCTCTCCAAAACCTCAGGGATCTCTTCTGCCCTTCCCCTCAGCGGATGCCTAGGGAAGACACTCTGGAAGGCAGGTGCCTTCCCCCAAGCCCCAGGAAAGTGGACACGTAGGCTTTCCACCTCCACATGCCTACGGCTGCGTGGCAACACACATCAGAAACAGAAGGTGGAGGTTTCTGGGAAAAGGATGGCATCTTTCTTTGCTCTAAATATGTGCGGATGAAGGAGGGAGGCTCTACCAGCTGGAAGCTATGACCCTGGAGGGAGAGATCTAACTCGAGCTATGTGGCAAGAATGTCCTTGCCACAAGTCTGGTGAGGGACAGGAGGAGTTTGGCACTGTGGCTCTCTGGGGTCATATCCGTGCCCCCCAAAGAAACCCCATCGGGGCCACTGGAGAGAAACGCTACAAGAACTTGGGTCTGTGAGTGGGCTCCAGAGGGGATGGTACAATCAGCAGGGCCCTGTGCCCTTTCAGAAGAGACTGTCATCATCTAGGGAAAGGTCAGGGGAAAGGAGAGAGGCACTGGTTCCTGCAGGGCCTGGGGGAGGGGATTTCCCGGGTACTGTAGACAGCAGGACGGTCTCTCCAGGTTCACATGGGGTAATCTAAGGAAGCTGGGGAGTGGGTGGGGGCGAGTCAATTCAAGTAAAAAAACCAAGAGCAAGAGGAGGAAGGGTGGCAGGAATGTAGCCGGGCCTGAGGACCAAGCCCCCACCGCCCCCCAGAAGCCCCCAGAGTGTCTCACTCCCCCTGCTGTTGCACAGTCACACGGAGGTCTCAGACTGCAGCCTCATGACAAACTTGTGTGACTTGGGATCCACAAATTCCTCTGAGAGTTTGAAGAATGGGACCTTCTTGGTGCTGACCACCAGGCTGAAGTCCTGGCGTTTTAGGAGAAAAACGATGCCATCCTTGAGCCCGTTGGTCACTGGCTCCTCGCTCACCAGTGTCCACTGCTTGGCCAGCCAGCGTTCCTTGTGGTACTGGATGGTGGGTCCAGCTGCCAGGTACCGCTCCAGGAAGGCCTGAGGAGGGGCAAAGGGCTGTGTGGGACCCGCTCTCACCCACCCACTGTCCTTCATCCCCTGGGATTCAGCTTCCAAAAACAACCAAGATGTCCCTGAGCTCACTCTATGCATATGAACCTTTGAATGTTAGAGAGGGAAGGGGCTGGGATAACCTGCTTCAGAGCTTCCTTTTTTTAAATGAGAAAGCAGACTGATCGAGCCCGGGAGTTCAAGACCAGCCTGGGCAACATAGCATGTCCTTGTCTCTACAAAAATCAAAAATAAAAATTTCAAATAGAAAAAAATAGCCGGGAGTGGTAGTGAGCACCTGTAGTCCAAGTAACTCAGGTGGCTGAGGAAGGAGGATTACTTCAGCTTGGGAGTTCAATGCTGTGGTGAGCCATGATCGTGCCACTGCACTCTAGTCTGAGTGGCAGAGTGAGAGCCTGGCGCAAAAAATAAGTAAAAAATCAAAATAAATGAAAAAGCTGGAGCCCATCAAGGGGCTGCAGTCCATCAGTCAGAACTAAACTCAGCTCCCTTGACCCTGTCCATCTCCTCCTCATCTTCTGTTCTTCTCCCTGCACCGGGTTAGGATCTGGACATGCCCTCTCGCATTCTTCCTGCCTTCCCACACGGCTGGAATGACTATGCTGAGCAGGTCCGCACCAGGAAGGAGCCAGCAGTGTTAGGTTAAAGCGCAACACCATTAGTTACCCACTCGCCAAGGGCGGCCCCGGGAAAGCAAGTCTGGGAGCTGGCCATGGAGGGGAGGGGAGGGCAGTGGCCCCAAATGAGCACAAAGCAAAAGCCATCTAGTGGAGGTGAAGGGATTGAAGGTGGGACTGTGGAGCTGGAAATCCCAGAGCCCTGAGAGGTAAGAAATGGGTCTCAGCCGTCCTCCAAGTGGTCCCAAAGTCCCCTTCTCCCCACGCGCCTAAGAACTTCACCCATGCAGACAGGGTGGATGGGTAGGGGTGAAAGAAGAGATTAGGAGATGAGAGAGACGAGGTGAAGAGTAAAGACGAAGTGAGAGCCTATGGAAAGATGGAGGTAGGAGAGTGGAATGATCCTGGGAGCAGGGCCGGCCCACCTTGGGTGTCATGTCGTGGGTGATGCAGAATTCCAGATGCTGCAGGATGCTCTCCATGGTATGGTAAGGCTGCTGCTTGGTGGTCCGGAGGTACTTCTGCATGGCACGGGCCATAGATGCGAAGATGGCCTGGGCCGCCTCCCGGGGATCCATCACCTCCCTGGGGTTCTTCTGCTCCTCTTCCTGCAGCCGCTTAATGTGAGTGAAGGCCTCCTCCACTGCCACCACGAGCCTAGGAGACAGGAGGGGTCTGGCCCAGATGCCCACCGCTCTCCTCCCCACCCCATCCCATCCCCACTCCCAGGTCCAAGCCTCCAGCAGCCTGGGTGAGATCAGGCCTCTGTGCTCTCCAAAGCAATACAAACCTAGGGGCGGTAGGGCATCCACCACCCCCCCACCCCCACCCCTAGGACCAGGAAACAGCCGTGTGGGTAGTGCTCAGTAAGCCCAGCCCAGGGACTCAAAGAAGACAAATCCAGTGTAAAATTCAGACAGGCAGACGAGGAACTGTACTGAAGGAAATACCAGGCATTCCAACCAACCCTAGGAAAAGCCTTCTCAAGTAAGACCCCAAATCATACCACATCAGCTCAAAAATTAATAGATGTGGTTACAGCAAAATGACATACTTCTATTTGACCATGAGAGCATGGGCAACGTTAACTGACATCTGATGGGAGGGGAGGAAAATGTATGCTACATCCAGAAACCAACAAAGAATAACATCGAGAACATGCAAAGAATACACTACGATTTTTATCAAGAGGAAAAAGCAAGAACTCTATAGAAATATGGGTGAAGGAGCGGAACAGAGAATTCACAAGAGGCCTAAAAGGCTAAAAAATATACAAAGCAGTAACCAGCTAGCAATTAGAAAGATGCAAATTAAAATGTTAATAAGACACTAAACTGGGCAGGGTGGCTCACACCTGTAATCCAGGACTTTGAGAGGCCAAGAAGGAAGGATTGCTTGAGCCCAGGAGATCAAAAACAGCCTGGGCAACATAGCAAGACTCTATTTCTACAAAAAAATTAAAAATTAGCCAGGCATGGTGGCGAGCGCCTGTAGTCCCAGCTACTCAGGAAGCAGAAGGATCACTTGAGCCCAGGATATCGAGGCTGTGGTGAGCCATGATTGTGCCACTGCACTCCAGCCTCAGTGACAAAGTGAGACTCAGACTCAAAAGAATAAAAATTTTTAAAAAAATTTTAAAGACACTGTGTGCCCACCAAAATTTTTTAAAAGGCAGAAAGATGACTATAAAAAGCAGGCTAGAATGCTGGGAGTATTCTAAGGACTGCTGTGCAGTGAAAAGATGTAACAAACTGGATACACAGACAATGTGGCTGAGTCTCAAAAGCGCAAGATTAAGGAGGATGCAGGAAAAATAAGTCAGTTTACATCAAAAGCACACAGACACACACATCAACACTAAATCTGTGCAAGGATATATAAGAGTTTTAAGGAAACCCGACACACTGAACTGGGTGCCTAAAATATGGGGTGGAGTGAAGGCAGAAAAGGGAAAATAAAGAATCACGAAGAACCCCATGAGGTGGGGACCCAAAAAACACCAGAATCATCTTTGGGAGGGTGGGCCCCTTGTAGTGCAGGCTTCCCCTCCAGGTGTGTGTTCTAGGAACCCATCGGCATCAGTGTACCAGCTGGCGTTGTTGTGAGAGGCTGTGCTCAGCTTAGGTGAAAATTTTTTGGAGATTCTTTCAACACTTTTGCCTATTTCATGATGGCTGATTTAGGAGCACACCTGCCCACATTGCACTGAGTGTTCAGCAGGGTTTTGTTTGTTTGTTTGTTTGTTTGTTTGTTTTTTGAGTTGGAGTCTCACTCTGTCGCCCAGACTGGAGTGCAGTGGCCGCTCCCAGCCACCGCAACCTCGACCTGCTGGGCTCTGGTGATCCTTCCGCCTCAGCCTTCCAAGTAGCCGGAATTACAGGCATGCACTACCACGCCCGGCTGATTTTTTGATTTATTGTAGAGATGAGGTCTCGCTGCCCAGACGGGTCTCGAACCCGCGGGCTCAGGCAATCCACTCACCTCAGCCTCCCAAAGGCGCGGGATTACAGGCTGAGCCACCGAGCCCAGATTGTTTGTTTGTTTTTAAATTTTTTTTTTTTGAGTCTGTCATCCAGATTGGAGTGCTGTGGCCGCTCCTGGCCACTGCAGCCTCGACCTGGTGGGCTCCAGCGATCCTTCCACCTCAGCCTTCCAAGTAGCTGGAACTACAGCCGCATGCTACCACATCCAGCTAATTTTTGATTTATCGTAGAGATGAGGTCTCGCCAAGTTGCCCAGGCGGGTCTCAAACCCATGGGCTCAGGCAATCCACTCAACTCAGTCTCCTAAAGTGTGGGATTACAGGCTGAGCCACCGAGCCCGGCTTCAGCAGTTTTTGACCAAAAACAACGTGACCCCTGTGCCTCACCCTCCCTATTTACTCAATCTCGCCCAAAACAACTTTTTTGTTTCCTGGATGAAAATAGTGCTCAAAGGGAAACATTTCGCCAACGTAGAAGAAGTGAAACAAAAAACAGCAGAAGCACTAAAAGGCATCAAAACTGGCAAGTTCCAAAACGATGTTGAACAGTGGGAAAAGCATCTTGATAGGTGTATTGCATCAAACGGAGAGTACTTTGAAGATGACTGGAGGTAAAACATGTAAGAATAAATTCATAGTTTTTTATAAATAAATTCCAGGTTTCTTTGGGTTTCCCCATTCTATAATGACAACATGTCAAGAACTGAAAAGGGTGATTAATGCAATTCTCTGCACTTGAAGACCAAAAGCCAAAACCCACCTGGCCCAAGAGCAGGACCAGCCTGAGGTGACAGGACAGAGAAAGGAAGTAAGGCCTGTGGCCCAGTATGTGGATACCCAAGAGCCTGGGGACGTCAGTCAGTGTAGGATGGGTCTCCAGGCTAAGTATGTGTGGATCTGTGTATGTCTACAGTTTCTCTGCTTATTCTCTTTCTTCCCCCATGTTACTCAGTAAAGTTCCTTTTGAAAAGATTCTTTTGCCTCAGTTTGTAAACCAAAGGTCATCAGGGAAGGAAAGAGCCCCCTATGTGCCAACCAATGGTGGTGGCAGCAGAGAAGATACAAAGATCCTGGTCAGGGCAGAAGGTAAAGGAGCAGGGGACATCACTGGTTTCCTTCCTATGAGGGCCACTTCTGAGATAGGTTGGAATGCCACAGAAATGGGATTGGTGATCTTTGTTCTACCACAGAGACACTAACCTCATGTAAGAACAGAGTAAGAGCTACTTCCTGCCCTAGAAGCCTGCAGATAGTGCGGGAGGAGGGGCAGAGGGTAGGTGCATGGTGAAGCCTCAGGCACTCTGCTCCTCCCTGGGGAAATCCTGATAGACCAAGGTGGGACCTGGCAGCAGTAGGCACCAAAAAAGATTCTTCAGGCATGACTTAAGTTCACAGAATCATGTGAACAGGGAAAAGGGAAGAGTGAGGACAGCATTTAAGAATTTACTGGCTGGGCACGGTGGCTCACGCCTAGAATCCCAGCACTTTGGGAGGACAAGGTGAGAGTATTGCCTAAACCCACGGGTTCGAGACCAGCCTGGGCAATTTGGCGAGACCTCATCTCTACAATAAATCAAAAAATTAGCCAGGCATGGTGGCACATGCCTGTAGTTCCAGCTACTTGAAAGGCTGAGGTGGAAGGATTGCCTGAGCCCAGCAGGTTGAGGCTGTGGAGGCCAGGAGTATGCCATTGCCCTCCAGCCTGGGTGACAGAGACTCTGACTCAAAAAACAACAAAAAAAAGAATTTACCAGTATGGGTCCGGGCGTAATGGCTCACGTCTGTAATCCTAGCACTTTGGGAGGCCAAGGCAGGAGGACTGCTTGAGCCTAGGTGTTCAAGACCAGCCTGGGCAACATAGCAGACCCCGGCTCTACAAAATAAGTCAAAAAATTAGCTGGGCATGGTGGTACTCACCTGTAGTCCCAGCTATTTGGAAGGCTGAGTCAGAAGGAACACCCGAGCCCATGAGATTGAGGCTGTGGTGAGCCATGATGGTGCTACCACACTCCAGCCTGGTGACAGAGTAAGACCCCAGTTCAAAAAAAAAAAAAAAAACGCACCAAAATGGGTAACTAGGCCCTCATTTTTTGCAGGCAAAAAAAAAGCACCATCTGCTGAGCAAGTCTTGAAGATCTTCTGGCAGGAGGTCTGGTCTAGCCTTAGTCCCTGCTGCTGAGGGTGACGCTCACATCCCTTTACTGGGTCCCTACCCATTGTGATAGGCAGAATTCAAAGATGCCCCTCTCCACTTCTACCAGATTCCCATCCCCTCATTATTCAACAACCTGACACATTTTGCAAATACAATTAACATGCCAAGTAAGTGACCTTAAAAGGAGATTATCCTGTCTGGCCTGATCTAACCACATAAGCTCTTTAAAAGCAGAGTTTTCTCCAGCTGGCTGTAGAAGTCAGAGACAGAGACCTGCTCCTGCTGGGAAAAGTGAACTGCCATGTTGTAAACTGCCACGTGACAAAGAATTTAATTCTGCCAACAACAGTGAGCTTGCAAGAGAAGCCCACGCTCAGATGAGAGTTGTCTTGATTTCAACCTGTGAGGCCAGAGCACCGCACCCAGCCAGCCTGCACCTGACCCAAGAACTGGAAGACAGCCAGGCTCGGTGGCTCAGCCTGTAATCCCGTGCCTTTGGGAGGCTGAGGTGAGTGGACTGCCTGAGCCCGCGGGTCTGAGACCCATCTGGGCAACTTGGCGAGACCTCATCTCTACAATAAATCAAAAAATTAGCCAGGCGTGGTAGCGTGCGCCTAGTTCCAGCTACTTGGAAGGCTGAGGCATAAGGATCGCCGGAGCCCAGCAGGTCAAGGTTGCGGTGGCTGGGAGCGGCCACTGCACTCCAGTCTGGGCAACAGAGTGAGACTCCAACTCAAAAAAAAAAAAAGAACTGGAAGACAATAATTTGTGTCATTCCACAGCTGCTGAATTTATGATCATCTGTTAGGGCAGCAATGGAAACGAAAGCACACACCCCGCATCACTGTCATCACTGTCATCACTGTTCTATATTCCCAGCAGTCACAGAAGTCCCTTGGTCTTCCCCTCCTCAGCTCACCCCTGGGACCCACCTGGCCCTCCTCTTGCGCACCCTCCGTTCGTGTTCAGCCTCTTCGTAGTAATACTCATTGTGGCTGTTGTCACGCCTCCGGGCTGCCGCCGCGATCACAGCCCGAGACTGGCCAGTGGAATTGTTGGTGCTGTTTTCTGCACAGGAGCAGGACAGAGAGAAGGGTCACATTGGAGCATGGCTTCTCTTCCCACTCCAGGAGCTCTGGAGACTGCAGCGTGACATGTCCAAAGGAAATTGTTCCCGCCACCCAGCGACACCTCTCATTCCCAACTCTCCTGGCCGCCTCTGGGAGAGGCCACAAGAAAGCAGCAAGGAAGGGACTGGAAGGGCAGGAGTCTTGCACACGGTCCTCCTCCATTCAGGAGGTTCTGCAGCTCAGAGAGCCAAAGGGCTCAGGCCAGGGTTGATGAGCAGACACAGAGGAACCAGATCAGGGACACACCATAGCAAAAAGGGACAGCAAGAGGAATCAGCATCTAGGACCAGCCACCTGGAGTCAAGGGAAATGACAGAACAGAGGGGGCTGGGACATGGGCCAGGGAAAGGGAGAAGAAAGGGAAGAGGGGTGAGAGAGAGAGAAGAGGTAACTCTGAGTCCAGCTTGGGAAGAGGCCAGGAGGGGCGGAGGAGCAGGGCTGCTCACCCTCTCCGAGGGAATACACCTTGAAGCCAGACACTTTCTTGGCCAGGACGGACTTGGGCAGGTTGAGGAGGGCAGGGTTGTAGACAGGGAAGTCGTGGTAATACTTCTCCAGGATCCATACTGCCACGCGCTGGATGCTGTGGGGGAGACGGCAGGAGGGGGAGGGAAAAGGGACAGACAAGGAGTGTGGGGGAAGGGACACATCAGGGCAGGCTGGCAGGGCAGGAGAGGACACAGGACAGGGACAAGCTGCTTCCAAGAAGCCTGGCTCAGGGCCCGAGGTCTACTTACCAGGCTCCCAAGCCTTTCCAGGGCTGGGCATGCTAGTCCTTCCCTGCTGTGCTGAAGCCCAGGGGAGAAAAGGCATTGGGCCTGGGTCCCCAGCCAAGGGGCACCTTATCCTCCTCCAGCACTCCCCAAGATTCTCTAAAGGACCCAGGACATGCCACTGATATTCTGTGTGGCCTTGGGGGCAAGGGCACCCTGTTTATTAGGAGCTGAGAACTCTCAACTCTTCGTCCTTGGGTCCCTCCTCCAGCCAGTTCATTTCAGTGACTCCTCCCTTCCCATTCCTTCAGGAAAGGGCTAGAAAAGGGATCCCCAAAGCCCTCCCTGTTCTGGAAGCCCCACCCTTCTTCCCTCTGGTCCTTCCCCCGCTAATATTTCCCATCTCTAATTGCCTGTTCATCCCAACTCATAACTCCCATCCCATGTTTCCCCACGGGGTGCACACGACCCTCCCATTAAGCAGCAAACGTTGAAAACCTACCATGTGCAAAGCACTCAACTCCTTCCCACACAGCCCTCCCAGGCGGTCACCTCCAGCGCCGCCATCACACCCTCCCACCCTAGCAGCCCCCAGCCGCCCCCCATGCCCTCTCCCGCCCAACCCTTCCCCTGCAGCCTTCCCCCACGCCCGTACCTGAGGTGGCCCACGTTGTAAAAGCGGCTGGCCCCGTCGGTGGAGCGCACGACCTTGAGCGTGAACTGCGGCTGGAGCTGGCGCAGCTCCAGCAGGACCACCGCCAGGTAGTGCACGAAGAGGAGGGCGTCCACCAGCGACACGGCGAACTGCACCACGCCCTGGTAGCTGCGCTCGCGGGCGTCCAGGATGCGCACGCCGTAGAAGAGCCAGTAGGAGACCACCAGCAGGAAGACCAGCACCATGAGCAGCGCGCGCAGCACGAAGACGCGCGGCAGCGACGCCTTGGGCCGGCGGAAGAACAGCGCCCAGCTGCCCAGCAGCAGGATGAGCAACTTGAAGGCCACCGAGATGAAGAGGCCCTCGCAGGCCGTCCCGCACGGCTCCAGCTCCTCCCGCCACAGCAGCGGGGGCAGCAGCAGGAAGGCCAGCGGCGTGAGGAACGAGAGCAGGGCCAGGGTGGCCCCCGCCGCCACGCCCAGGTGGCGGGAGCAGTCCAGCGGGACGCTGTCCTCCATGTCCTTGGCGATGCGCGTGAGGTCATCGTGGGAGATGCTGTGCTCTGAGGTGCCCGTCACTACCGTGGTCGTTTCCCCCCAGTTGTCATCCTACAGGCAGGAAGGGCCACACGGTGAGGGGGAACAGGTGTGAGGAGGAGGGGCGAGAACAGAAAGGAAGGCACGGGAAGGGAGAAGGCAGAAGGAAAGAGGGGGATCAAATACGCAACCATCTATGGACTTCCTGAGCGCCACTGTGTGTCCGGGTCTGGCCTCTTCGGACAGCCAAGCCCGAGACCCGGCCCTGAAGGAGCTGTCCAGGGGTCAGCCAGAGAGGAAAAACAGCTTCTGCCTCGGTGACTCTCAGAACAGATGGCATGAGATGAACAGGAGCCACTTCACTAAGGTAGGACTGGAACCTGAAGGCAGACGTGCCAGGCAAAGCTGGCAGCCTCCAGGGAATGGCAAGTCCTGAGCCGACCCCGGGGTAGGGGACAGGAGGAAGCTGGCTGAATTGGTGGTTCCCAGCCTCAGGTGCGCACATTAGAACCACCTCTCGAGAGGTTGCAAAATAATACCAAGGCTGACAAGTTGGATCTGCTGTCAGCCTTCCTTAAAAAAGCTCCCCAGGTGATTCCAGTAGTCATCCAGCCTGAGAATCACTGAACAGAATGACCTCTAGGGGCTGGTACCCCACATGTGATCTGTGGACCTGCAGGTACTTCTGCATGGTATGGGCCATGTTCAGCACCTGGGAGCTTGTCAGAAAAGCGGAACCTTGGGCCCATCACACATTTACAGAGCCAGAAACCGCATTTAACAATCACTCAAACACTGAAGTCGTAGAAGCATGGCCCTAAGCTCCCTCCACCATTCCATGATTTCTTTTCTTCTTTTTTTTTTTTTTTTAGTTGGAGTCTCACTCTGTCACCCAGTCTGGCACGCTCTCACAGCCACCCCAGCGTCGACCTGCTGGGCTCTGGTGATCCTTCCACCTCAGCCTTCCAGGTAGCCAGAACTACAGGCGTGCATTACCACACCCGGCTAATTTTTCATTTATTGTAGAGACAAGGTCTCGCCAAGTTGCCCGGGTTGGTCTCGAACCCGTGGGCTCAGGCAATCCACTCGCCTCGGCCTCCCAAAGTGCTGGGATTACAGGCTGAGCCACCAAGCCTGGCCCATTTCACAACTTCAGCAGAAGCTAGAGGAGGAGTGCTCAGAGCGGGAATGGCATGAAACGGAGGCACACGGAGGACTAGGAGGGCAGAGGATCCGTGTGCAGGAGCAGAGGGAGGTGCAACCAGGAAGGTGAGGCCAACAGCAGATGGTTTCTGAGTAAGGGAGTGGCCTGATAAAAGGGCATGGAGAGGATGACCCCAGAGGGGGAGGGGTGACCAGAGCAGGGTCTCTGGCCTACAAGGCCAGTTCTGCCGGGCTATCTGAATGCTCACAGCACAAGGGCTGCCTTTCCCTGGAGGCACGGGGAGGTGGGCAGGCCCAGGCTCCCAGGGGCCCTCCTGAGTGTAGTCTGCTCACACTGTCTCTCTGCAGTGGCTGGAGGCCATCCCACAGATGAGTCCCAAGACCACCAGTGGCCTTCAGTGCCCACACCCTCCACTGCTGGGACAACCTGGGGACAGAGTCATATCCTTACATGCAAGGGGGTCAGGCTACAGGACTGACACACCGGAGGTGAGAAGTGTGAAGACAGCCTGGCAGGGCCGGCGGTTTGGGCGGCTGAGGCATCTCCTCTCCAAAGGATGGGACAAGAGTATGACTTGAAGACAGAAAGTGGACACACTGGCCACTTTCGACTCAAGGAATTGGGTCTACTCCTCACCCTCTGACCCCCAGACATACGGTCTACCCTCTCCAAGGGTCAAGGGCTTGGGAACTCTTCCCCAGCAACAGATGAGCTGAGCCTCCGGTTACTTCAAGGACTCAGCCCAGCTCCCAAGGAGAAGAACATCCCCCTCGGGTGTTGATCTGCTTCCAAGCCCCAGGAGTTCCCAGTGTCAGCCACAGAGACTTTCTTCTGAGGAAAACGAAGCTGGGAACCTCCAACTTGCTAAGATGTTCCCAAGAAGAAAGAACAAGAGACCTGAGCTATCTCAGTGTCAGTGCAAACCCCGCTTCGGCCCGTTCCAGGCCTTACCAGGTGAGCACAGTGGGCTCCAGAGGTTAGAACAGGAGTACCCTGCTCACCCCTGTCCTGGAGAAGAACTCTGTCCCAGGGCCCCCTCCATCCCTCAGCCCCTCTTTTCCCTCCCTGTCTCAACCTCTTCCCAAACCTTCCTTCTCTAAGACCTAGGTGATGTCATTCCACAAGCTGACACCAGAGGGCATAGGAGTGCCCACACCATAAGACTCCAGGGAAACCCGGGTTTGCCCACACACCCCCTGGGCCCCACCCACTGCCATTACCGTCCTACTCCAGACTCACAACCAGCCTGACTAGCTGGCATCGACTCAGGAGGTACCGGGCGATCCCCATTACACAGCCCAGGTCACCCCTGACCTCTCTGGAGATAAGGAAGAGGTTGCTGCTTCCAGAGAGATCATACTGAGATTCCCTGAATTCTACCGAAACAAGGCCCTCGACGCCAAGGGAAGCGTAACACAAGGAACCCTCCCTGATCTGGCCTCTGTCCGGAGAGGCTAGGCACCCAGGCCTTCCCCACCTCTGATGGCGCCTCCAGCTCCTTCAAGGTACAATCTGAAAACACCTGGCCCGGGCCACCTCATCCCCCCCGATGCTCACCCGCTCATCCCCTCGCGTGGACTCATTGTCCAGCAGGGGCTCCCCTGGAGCCTGGATTGTCACTGACTTGTCCCCACGGCTCCCATCTCGGCTCTTAGAGCGATGTCGGTCCCGGCGGTCCCTGCAGCAGGAAGCCAGAGGAACAGTCAAGTCCTTTTATCAGGACCAGGGTCTTCTCAGTAGCCACCCACCCACAAACCCTGCACGTGCCCGTCTCTCAATTGCCCTCCCTCCACCACCTCCGTTACCCCACATGCACGCCCACCTGTGTTTTCGGGAGCTGCGGGAGTGGCCCGACTTGTAGGAATAGCCGGAGTACTGGGACTCGGTGTCCATGGCGTCTGAACGCCGCGCCTTGTAGCGCTCCAGGGCCGCAGGCTGGGGCCTCTTGGGGGGCCCCACAGCCACCTCCTTCAGCACCGGCTTCTTCAGGCCAAGAGGCACCTTCAGGAAGTCAACCGTCACCCTGAGGGACTCTATTTTGCTGGACGAGTGGGCTTGTCTCAGAGAAAATCAAGCGACGCTCCTGACAAGAAGAAGCAGTGGGTGTGAGGAGGCTGAAGCTCCCTGTAGGGTCAGGGCAGAGAGGATCATGCCCAAACGGCAGCCACAGGAGCTCAGATGAACCTTGCACTGACGGAGACTATTTCCAGCCAGGTTTCGGCTCTGTCCAATGGGCTCAGCTGCTCCTGCCCTGCCTCCTAGAAAGACTCCCCGCAGACCGTGCCTTGGACCCAGGCATGGGGGAAGGGAGGCCAGCAAAGGCTTCCAGGGCAGGAAGGCCCCTGCTGAATGACCCAACCCAGAACACCCTACAGAGAAGAATTAGGGCAGTTCCTACCTGTCCTCAGCCAGGAAAACTGAGGCTCAGAAGGGGCAGGCTCTGCCAAGCCAGCAAATGAACCAACGGAGACCTCAGAGAGCAGAAAGCAGCTGGCTTCTGTCCAGAGGCTCCACCTGGCTCCCCCAGAAGCCTCTCCTGCCCCCTCCCCCATGCCTCCTCCCTCACTCATGTCTGAGTGTGCCCACCAGGGCTGCCTGTGGCTGCTTCTCTTGGCACCCTCTCCTCAGCATTTACTGCAAACACACCCACAGTCACTGGCCAGGTCGGGTTGGGGCTCTCCTTGAAGCTGTGTGTATGTGTGTATGTGTGTGTGTGTGTGTGTGTGTGTGTGTATAAGCACACGTGCACACTCCCACACATGCACACTAGGGGATGGGGGTGAGGGGTGGAAACCACTGACAGCATGGAGGGTGGTGGGAGGAGAAGGCAAAGAGAAACCCATCTTCTCCAGAAGCCTACAGGCCTGAAATAGACACGAGCTCAAGCTCATCGGGCCACGGAGGGGCTGAAGGGCAGCGTCTTCAACACATTTCAACTTCTGCAGAGAATGGCCTCTCCTTCTCCCCCTTCTCCAAGTCCCACCCAAATCCTGCTCATTCTTCAGAGCCAGCCCCCACCCCTCACAGCAGCCCCTGCCTACTCTAGCACCCAGTATTGCCTTCCCCTCTGAGCCAGACTCCATGAATAGTCCTCACCACGCACCGAGCACTCCCTATCTTCACTCACGGATTCGACAAATCTTGTTTAAGCATCTTCCATGAACTTTATACTCGGCCAGGTGTAAAGGGTGTAACAGGCCCTGAGTTCATAGCAGGGAAGATCACAGTAAACGAGCAAGCAAAGAAACATAAATGACCAGCTGTAGGCACAATAGAAGGAAGAGAACAAGAAACTATGGGAGCAAAGGCTACTTTAACTGAGTAGCTCTGGAAAGCCTCTGAGAAAATGACACCTACGCAGAGGCCTGAAGGAGGAGCAGGGGTTAACCAGGAAAAGCATAGAGGGAAATGCAGAGGAATTGCACGTGGGAAGCCCAAGGGCAGGAGAGAGCTCGGTGCATTGAGAGAACCAGAAAAAATACACTCAGAACCTGGCAACAGGCAGAGGGAGCAAGACCCTGGAATGTATGTGTGTGCGTCTGTGGGGGAGGGGGCGTCATGGCCAAAACACAGACCAGGAAGGGCCAACCCTTCCCCATTCCCCTACTCAAAGGCCAGTGGAGCCAAAGCTGAGGAAGGGAGGGGTGATGGAAGCTGGGGCTGCAGAGACAGCCAGGGGCCAGGCGAAGTGCTGGGGCCTTATCCTAAGGCCACAGGAAGTCTTCAAAGGATTTTAGCTATGCAGACATTGACTCAAAAGAGGAAAAAGTACAAACAGGGAGATCGGTAAGGAGGCTGCTAGAGCAGTGCAGGCTTGGCTAGAGGCAGAACCTCAGAAGGGTGCGACAGTCATGTCGGAGACTCATATGGGTGGTCAGATCAATGGGTCCTAATGAGGGGAGGGGAACATCGAGAATGTCCAACCTGAGAAAGGGAGCAGGTGGTAGTGCCATTAGGAGGGTGGGGAAGATAGGAAGCTAGCTTGGAGAGGATGAGTTCAGTGTCCAGCACACTGAGTTCATGGCCATGAGACACTGGGCAGCCAGGTGTCAGAGGGGTTGGACTGAGGAAAGAGTCTAAACGGGTGTGCAAAGCCATGGGGATGAATGGGATCGCCTAGGCAGAGGGCTGTACAGAGGATCCCGAGAACTCCAGTGTGTGCACTTGTCAGACGAAAGGAGCAGGCAGAAGGGCTGAGAAGGCCAGAGGAGCAAGAGGGCCGGAAGAGCGGAGTCTCGAGGCAGCCAGGAGCGTAAGAGTGTTTCCAGGTGGGAATTAAGTCAACAACGCTGCTGAGAGGTCGGTTAGGTTAAGAACTACAGTGGATTTGCTTCATATAGCTAGCTTTTCTCCAACAACTCTAAACCGTCAGCGACTTGAGAGTGCGCGATATGATAAGATACATAAGCGTGTCCATGTCCTCTCCAATGGGCACAGGGCAAGTAACTGATACTGACCTAGTAAATGAACACAGTCACACATGGCTTAACAACCAGATACATTCTGAGAAACGTGTCAGGCGATTTTGTCATTGTGCAAACATCGTAGATGGCATAGCCCCTACACACCCAGGCTGCATGTTGTAGCCTATTGCTCCTGGGCTAAAACCTGTGTAGCATGTTACTGTAAGACTGCAGGCAACTGTAACACAATGGTAAGTATTTGTATACCTAAACCTAGTAAAAGTACAGTTTATGCATATAATGTATCTGTATATTATATATGTACAAGTATGGGATAATACGATATTATCATCATATGACCACCATCCTACATGCTATGCTATCTGTCATTAACTACATTGTCCACAACCGTATGCCTCTCTGACTCTCGGGGAAACTACAGTAGCTGTAGGGAGATGAAACTGATGTGAATTCCATGCATTTATCCTCCTAACAGAGTGACCGAGGCAATGCGTGGGCTAGTGATATCCCCATGTCAAAGCAAAAGTGTGATAGGGATACACTGAGGGGGACAGAGATCTAATACCTTAAGCCAACTCTAAACCTTTCAAAGAAAACCTTTGCCACAAAAAAGGGCTCATGTTTGTCCCCTTGTCCGCAAGTTACACATTGGGCTACTCTGCCCCCTCTCCTAAGAACCCATTCTGCTGGTTTACTCCTCCATATGGCTGGGAGGATGCACCTGCATCTCTCTTGATGTGGTTCCAGCCTATTCTTTCTAATCTGCTCTTAAAAACTGAATTTTGCCAGGCGGCTCAAAGACAGAAAGTGGGTCACAGACTGAGGGGAGTAGAAAAATAAAGGGAAAAAGCATTGGCATGAACTAGAGTCTAGATACAGACTCTAGAACCCAGGCTTTCCATCTCCTCATCCTCACCCTAAATATCCACGTCTGCCAGAGCCACAAGCAAAAAGAACATCGGATTTGCACTTAAAGATTTGGGTTCAGGCCGGGCTCGATGGCTCAGCTGGTAATCCCAGCACTTTGGGAGGCCGAGGGGAGAGGATTGCCTGAGCCCGTGGGTTCGAGACCAGCCCGGGCAAATTGGCGAGACTTCATCTCTACAATAAATCAAAAATTAGCTGGAGGTGATAGTGCACAACTGTAGTTTCAGCTACTTGGAAGGCTAAGGGGGAAGGATCGCCGGAGCCCAGCAGGTCAACCCTGGGGTGGCTGTGAGTGTGCCACTGCACTCCAACCTGGCTGACAGAGTGAGGCTCCAACTCAAAAAAAAAAAAAAAGATTTGGGTTCAAAACCTAGCTCTCCCACTGACTGGCTGCGTGACCATGGGCAAGTTACTTAACATCTCTATGCTTGTAGCCTGATAGGCTCATTGGTAAAAGAGGGAAGATAATGATAACTACTTCACAAGGTTGCTGTAAGGATCATGGGGGTGAGAGAAGTACTTTTACAAACTGCTCAGCTAGTCATTAGTTAAGCAATTAATAAGCTCTAGCTCCAGGGTCACAAATACTCCAATCCCCAGACACTTCCTGTGAGACTAGGGAAAGAGGTGGTATAAATAAATCCTGCTGTTTGTACAACTAAATAAAGTCTCACACACACACACACACACACACACACACACACACACACACACACCAGCCAAAATCACCACTTTAAACGCACTCAGGAGGTAAGCTGATGCTATTGTGTTTCCCCTACAGATAAATTTCAGACCAGACAAGGGTATCAGCTCCCTCCCAATGCTTTGTTCTGAGCAGCTCAGCCCAGATCTCCCAGCTACTTAGTATACTAAGACCACACAAACCCTGCTCCCTGGCCGGCCAACCAAAATCAGGGGGCCCCAAAAGCGCCAAAACCTGCCCCTCTCTCCCCTACCAAACACAGGGGTCAAAGATGAACCCAACTTCTGAGTCTTCTGCCTGCTGCCCCTTCGGGTACCCCAGGGAACTGATCCAAGCGTTGGGGGGGCTGGGGGGAGGAATGAGAGGGAGCGAAGCAAGGCAGAAGTCGCCCATATTTAATCAGGGGCTTGGAGGGTCTCCCGGGTGGGCGGCGTTCCCAGGGAAGAGTGTGGGGGAGGGGATCACTGGATGAGATCAACAAGTGGAGATGTCAGAGGAATGAGGCGAGGAGATCGACAGGGAGGGAAGTCTGGACTCGGTGCAGGGCAGGGAGCCGTGGGGGTAGGGGAAAGCTGTAAAAAAAAGTGTCCTACAGCTTTTTACCTTGTCCCCCCAGCCTCCCTCCCGGCTCCCCAAGACACAAACACACACACTCGGTCCCCTGCTCAAACCAACCATGGATTATCTGGGGTTAAAAGGAGGCCAGAGAGGAGAGACGGAGAGAAGGGAGAGCCCGTCACAAAAAGTAGACCCTTCTCCCTTCCAAAGGCCTTTCAGAAATAAAATTAATGGAATGTGTCTCAGTATCATCCCAAGGGGATAGAAGGGGGGACTGGGGGGGGGTGTAGGGGCTTTTGTCCCGGCTGCCCAGCTTCTCCCACATTGATCACCATGGCAACCAAAGCCCCCTGTTGCCTAGGTGATGGCAGCCAGGTCCTGGAACCCATACCCAGCATCCAAAGCGAGGAAGGTTATGGAGGTGGGGGGGATAGGGACAGAGGGGGAGAGAATGGGGTTTCTCCTGTGGCGGCCCCAGCTTTTGTCTGAGCTCTGGGATCGGGTTTCTCCAGGAAACAATTGGAGGCCTCTGGAAAAAAAACACTTAGAACCTGGCAACAGGCAGGGGAGCAAGGCCCTGGAGTGTATGTGTGTGTGTTTGAGGGGGGAGTGTCATGGTCAAAACACAGACAAGAAAGGGCCCACCCTTCCCCATTTCCCCGCTCAGAGGAGGCAGCTCAAGCGCACAAGGCGCTGAGCACAGGCACGGGCACCCCCATGCATAGCGCGTGCAGAGGATCGATGACCACCGGCCACCACCTCCCACCACTGCTCTAGCCCTGGCCCACCCTGCAGCCCAGTCCCTGCTATGTTAGGTTTGGGGCAGGGAAAAGAGGCAAAACAGAGACGAGGCCAGGACTGGGAGAAAGTGCTGCAGGAGCCAGGGTGCCTCAGCCAAGGAAGAAAAGGTTTGACAGGGACAGACACAAACGCGCACCTATGGAAGGGCACCTTTTGTCCCTCATCTCTACCGATGACAGGGGCAGAAGTGCCAGGCCAGCCATCGGTTATATTTTATAAAGGACATCCAGCCAGAGAGGGGAAGAGGATGGGACAGAGGACAAGAAGCTGAAGCTCTCCCCTGGCAAGAGTGGATCTCTGATAGGACATCTTCCTCTCCCTGTGGGCGACTCAGGAAGGTGGCTCTGCCTGGATGCAGGGAAATGGGCGTGATCACCTTTTCAGATCCCTCCTGAGCCTTATTTCATATGCCCGGCACCCCTTCTCCACGACAGCCCTTGGGCAGGGTTGTACATGTGGGCACCCTCAGCCACACAGCTCCCTAATGTTCACCACCACAGCCCCAAGGTCCAAGGACATTGCTGTAAGTTCCACTCGAAGTGCAGGATGCCTACCTTTAGGGGGTGGGGGGTAGGGCGTGGGAGGCAAGAACCAAGCCCAGGGGCCAGTCTCCCTGCCCAGCATCCAAGAGCTAGATGGCTGTCCAGAATCAGAGCACCTCACCAAGCCGTAAGACCAGTATGAGGCAGAGCCCAGAGAGACTCAGAGACATGGCTGTCCCATTTCAGAGCCTTGCATGGTCTTCCTTGTCGTCACACTGCTCCCTGAGTGTCCCAGACATACTCAATCCAGGCAGCCCTGTCAGGCACTGGTGGGGGGCGGGAGATGTTTGGTGTGGGGTGAAAACGCAGACACCAAGGCCGGATGCGGTGGCTCACGTCTGTAATCCCAATACTTTGGAAAGCCGAGGCAGGAGGACTGCCTAAGCCCAGGAGTTCAAGATCAGTCTGGGCAACAAAATGAGATCCCTTGTCTCTACAAAAAGTAAAAAAATTAGCCAGGAGCGGTGGCACACACCTGTAGTCCCAGCTACTTGGGAGGCTGAGGCAAGAGGATCACCGGAGCCCAGGAGGTGGAGGCTGCGATGAGCCATGATCATGCCACTACAGTCCAGCCTGGGTGACAGAGTAAGACCCCAACTCAAAAAGAAAGAAACATGCAGACACCTGACATGGCTTCCACAGAGGAGAGGGAGGTGCCTGAGACTCTGACTGGCCCACATCATTCCCCTGCCCTCTTCCCTTTCCCATCAGGAGGTGACAGTGGACTGACCCACCCACTCCTCAGCAGGTTCCAGCAATAAGCTGAAAGGAGCTTAGAGGCACAACCCCAAACTTCACAGATAAAAATGTGGGGCCAGAGAGAGAAGGTATACAGCCCACGGTCACTACTGCAATAGCGACCCATTTCTGACTTCCCCTTATTTTGAAAAACCTCTTCCTGACACTGTGGCTTTGAGGTGTGCTCCCCTTGGAGCGAGACCTAGTTCATCCTCGAGCCTCCTCAGGACACCAGTTCTTTGAATGACCATGACTGTGAGAAGGCCAGAGAGCAGAGAAGTTGCTGACTCCTGCCCTACCCTGTCTTCTCACCCATGACAAAGTAGGAACTACATAGAGCTAAACCAAGACAGCCAAGACCCCCTACCACCCAAGGGGCGATTTCTGCGCCCACCTTCCTTCACTCCCACCCAGCCTCAGCCATGGGCAAGCCACCCATCCAAGAGGCCCGCTGGGATTTTCCTGCCACAGAAAGACCAGCTCCAGTCCTCCACTAAAAGTGAGGTGGAGACTTTGCCCCGCCCACATTTATCTGCCCTCAAGGCCTATATCTAAAGGCCCCCCGTGTCCTTGGGTGACAGTGCCATCCAGGAAGCCCAAGAGGACAGCTGGATCTTGGCAGGCTGAGGAGTGGGAAGGAGCGGACCGAAGCCTGGGAGCTGGCACCTGGTGCCTCACCCTGCCCTGTTAGCCAGGCGCTCTCCCAGGGCAGCCCCAGACATGAGCTCACATCCTCAGAGCCCCAGGGTGGAGGCGGGACCCTTCTCCTCACAGGCTGAGTAGCAGAGGAGGGGCCGGGCTTGGTCACCCAGGCTTCCTGTCTCCAAAGCTGCTGCTTCCCCCCAGACCCCAGTACAAGAAGCAAGCACGTGGGGAGAGGCCCCTGGGCTGGGCTCCTGGCCAGGATACCTGAGCTTGTGTTTTCATTGAAAAAGAGCTGGGGAGCCAGGGTCAAGCCCTTCTCCACCTGCTTCCCTAATTCCCCTCCATCTAAGGCAGGGGGTGAGTCTGGGTACCTCCAAATCCACAGACACACTGAAATGCCAACACAGGCACATACACCCACGCTCAGCTGCCCCTCTGCAACCTGGAATGGCTCCTGCCTGCCCCACCCAGCTCCACCCACCCTGGCTAGGCAGGTTCTGTTTAGACCTGCTTGGCTGTCTCTCTGGCACCCCCGCCCCCTCCCAGCTCTCAGGACACACAAGCACGCATGCCCCCTAGCACCCCATTCCCTGGCCTCCCCCACAACCATTCCCAGTCTTGAAAAGAACACTGTGGGGAGGGGTGCAGGAGAAGGGGTGAGTAACCCCTTTGGCATCTGTCCCAGGTGGGGCCGGTGGGGAGATGGGACATTAAGCTGGTGGGAAGGTAACTGGGGCCTCTAGACGCCTGGATGTGCCACTTAATTTTCACTGAGGGGCAGGCCCCACAGTTCCCACCCACTGTGCTCTGAGCTGCTTCCATCCTCGTCAGAGTGGACGACTCACCCCACCTGCCCACCAGGTGAGCCGTGGAAGAACCAAGAAAGAAAACAGACACCTCGTGGTGTCTTCAGGGACAGGGAGAAGGTGGACAGGAAGTGGGTGAACGATACTGACCCGTGAGCCAACTTCCTGAGCACCCCAGAAACGACCTCCCGCTCTCCACAGTCTGCTGTCCTAGGTAGGCCCCAAATGCCTGACCCCCAAAGACCTTCAAAGCCTGCTCCCCCAGCCCCTGCCTTGAGGCATGAGGAGGTAGAAAGCAGCTACTTGGGAATGGAAAGTTAGCCAACCTCAGGCTTGCTGTGGACCCAGAGAGCCGAGCTGTGGGAAGGAGCGTGGGGGAGGAACATATGGGGCCACGTCAGGAAGGCTGGGTTGTATGGGAAAGCAGTGGAGTGGGCCTTGGGGTGTGAGACACAGCATGGCTGGGATGAGAACGGCAGGCTTGGGTTTCCCCATCCTGCAAACGTCCTCTCGCTTCAGCCCAGGGACTGGATCTGGCAAAGCAGATGGTTCCTATCTGGGAAAACTGAACCAGCTGAAAGGCTCCAGGACCACCCGGCCTCCATCATCCGGAAAAGCTCCCACCTGAAATTGTCACTCATTTCTCAACTCCCTCATCCCTTATACTTCCATTCCTGAATAAAGCAGGTGACAGAACACACGCTTTTGTTCACACGCAGCCATTTTTTAAGTTACTGCGTTCACACCTCAGACTCAACACCTGTTCCTGTCTAACTCCCATTTACCCTAAAAAGCCAGAGCCCCCTCTCCAGACCCACACACAAACATACTCTCTCTTTCTGGCCAGGCTGGGCCAGGAATGCTCTGGTGAGAACATGGGTCTGCAGGACATCGTTAGGAGGCTGCTGGAAAACCCAGCAGACCATGAGGACCAGGATCCTCCCAATCACCAACGAGACCCCATGGGCTCTGGTGGCCAGAGCTACAATCATGCCCTCCTCACAGCCCTCATCCAAAATAGGGGTTCGAGTGGGGAGGAAGAGGCCAGTCCCAGGAGAGGCTTTTGCTCAGATGGTGGCCCCTTCCAGGGACAACAAGGTGCTCCTGGAGATGAGACTAGGCTCTTCCGTGAGACTTCATCTGACTCCCACCCTCGGGGTTAGACTTCTCTACTCCTCAGGTGACATTTGGACTCACACCAGCTTTTCAGAGGTCAGGGGAATTATTCAAGCTAAAGGTCAAAGGCAATAATCAGCAATCAGACCTAACTTTCCCTACTGAAGAGTAGGGAAAGGTGAAGAGAACACTTTGGGAAAAGGAAGCACAGTGAAGCCAGATGGACCCAGCACAGCCTTTCATGAGCTATGGAATCTTAGGGGAGTCACTCACCTTCTCTAAACTTTGGTTTTCTTATCTATAAATGGGGATAATAATGCCTACTTCGGAAGGTTAAGAGTTTTCAACAAAATACCGCATACAGAATATCACAGAATCTGCACACAGCAGGTGCTCAATTAATGTTAGTTCCTCCCTCTGTCTCCTTTGGGGGGTGCAAAACCAGTCCCCTCCACTTCCTGCTCCCATAGCCTCTTTCTAAGAAGACAGACCCCAAAATAAGATGGAATCACGTTTAGGTGCATAGTTGGCTCCTCCTTAGACCACATCCAGCCACTGCCTGATGGAGCAGCCCAAACCTTCTTTCTTCAGGGGCTCCTGGATCCCCTCTCTCTCTCCTCCCTCCCTCCTTGCTCACAGACAGTGAGGCTGGCCTGGGCTCCCACTCTCCTTTAGGCCTGGTTGTGTGTGGCCTATCAGGAGAAAGGGTCCCAAGCCTCCCACCCCACCCAGCCCTCAGCTTCTTCCCACTCCCCCCTCACTGCCCCATCCTGATTACCAGGATATCCTCAGCTCTGCCGATTCTGAGCCTGCTTCTCCCTAACCAGTTCCCAGCTGTCATGTCTGTATGTCTGTAATTACCAATTCTGCCAGGGGCATCAGACAAGCACACAACATCTCATTTCCAAAGGGCCCTGCCATACAGGGTCTCTGCCTCCCACTCTGCACCTGGCTGTGTACAGGCAAGGGAGGAGAGATTCTCCCTGACCCAGCACAGTTCTACCCAGATCACAAAAGAGGAGGTGACCCGGGCTGCCCAAATCACATCACCAAGAGACGGGATCAAGAAGGGAGGGCTACTGCAGGGCGGAGTGTGAGTAGGACTTACTCTCAGGCCTTCCCTTCACCTCTGCTGCCAAAATCTCATTATGCACAGGACTACCCACCTGTACAGGGTAGGAGAAATCTCAAGTCACCAGAGAAAAAGGAAATTGACGCCAAGTCAATAAGGAATAGCTACTCACAGGGAGGGGGGTGGATGCATATAGGAGGCAGTTGCCCGGAAAGAAGAGGGAGAAAGCAAGATTTGAAAAGTCCCATCTCCGGCCCAGATCCTGAGAAGAGGCAAGAATATCCCAGCCTCCCCTCTCCCCTAACACTATCACTCCCACCAGCCCTATGGGACAAGGAAGGAAAAGGATGATTAACTTGGTTTTGCAGGCAAAAAACCGAGGGCAAATCGCCTCTTCATACTTCAGGATCTGGTGATACCAAACACCTCGTGCTCCTTCTTGCCACCCTCCCCCGCCCCCACACATCGGCCTAACTCAACCTTTAACCAGCTGAGGTCTCTCCACACAAGGGACTGTCATTCAGCCATGAAAGAGAATGAAGTAGTGATACATGCTACGTGCTCCGATGTGCATTAGCCTTGAAAACATGATGCTAAGTGAGGGAAGCCAGATACAAAAGGGCACACCTTGCATGATCCCATCTCTGTGAATATCCAGACTAGGTAAATCCATAGGGACAGAATGCAGCTTGCGGGTTGTCAGGGCTGGGTAGGGGAAACCGAGAGCCACTGCATCACGGATCCAGGTTTCCTTTCAGGATAGTGAAGATGTTTTGGAACTAGACAGAGGTGATGGTTTACTAAATGCTGCAAGTGTACTAAATGCCACTGTTCACTTTGAAACAGCTTATTTTACATGGTGCGAATTTCACCTTAATTTTTTAAAAAATCCAGCTAAGGGCACATCTTCTCCAGGATCCGTCCCTGACACCCCACGCCGGGGCCAAGCCATCCTCCTCTCTGCTCCAGTGGCCTCCTCAGCACACCTCCACGCTGCACTCACTGGGCGGCAGCAAATCGACATGTTTCTGCACGTCCATCCCATGAATGCCTGGTTCATCCGCCCTCCATCCTCCGTGCTTCACCCCGTGCCTGCAGAGAGGAGGTGGTATCGAGTGTGACCAGCCGGGAGAAGAGCAGAACCAAAACCCAATTCTCCTATCCCACTCCCAGACCACTCTCCCTCGCAAGAATCATCCACCAGCCATTCCAGCTGACGTCTACGGAGGGCTTCCTGTGAGCCAGGCACTGTGCAATGTGCTCTCTCCGTGTTATTTCATGTAATCCTTGTACACCTACGAGGTAGGGCCTGTTATTAACTCCATCTTACAGGTGAGGCTTCAAAAAGTTATCTGTTCTGTCTGAGGCTACAGAATTAGGAAGTGGCAAAACCAGAATTTAAGAGCAAACTGAAACCAGGGAAGCGGCTGCTGGGGACCAGGGATTCCTTGAAGAAGAATGCAATCTGGGCTTGGAGGATGGGGTCTTAAAACACCTAAGAGCTGAGGAATGGGGTTTAATAACTTGCCCAAGGTCACACTGCTACTAAGTACTAATTCTAGCCAACTCTGTCAACTCCTTCCTTTGGCCTCAGAGTGTGGGGAGCTACTGAGGGAAGAATAAGCAAAGGAGAAAAGTGGAGTCCCTAAGCCCAGAGGGGCTAAGGGGAGGCCCAGATAGCTTCCTCTCACCCCAAAGCTTCTATTAGCCAAGTTCCCTCCCCACTAACTGGCAGGATCCCTTGGAATCCAGATGAGCAGATAAGACTGTCCAGCTCCAGGGCCAGGGAAGGGGGGATGATTCCTCAGACCTGGAAAAATCAGAAAGGGACACACCCAACAGGGCAGCCCCAGAAGAACTAGAGGAAACGAAGTCAGGAGCAAGACAATGGGTGAGGAAGGACGATGTGGCCACCGGTTCCCAATCTGGAAGTACTTTCAGAAGCGGCACTTCCTATTGTCCGACCACAATTCCTCCTCCTTGGAAGACAGCCCCCACCAGTATAATATATCGTGCATATGGTGAGCAGGTACAGAACAAACAAGATACCCCAGAAGGCCAGGGCACACCATCTTAGATGCAAATGCCTTGCTAGCCCCGGGAGCCCTAATTATCAGACAGGTGTTGGGCTTGGGGGAATCATGCATTAAAATAAAATCTTACTCTGTCCCATTCCTGGTCCCAACATTTTCTAAGCCCACTCCTCTTATCTCCAGGCCTTGGGTAGGGTAGGTAGCCCTGAGAACTAAAGAGGGGACATCCCAATGCCACATGCCCATGAGAGACTCTAACATTCCAAGTCCACTTGCCCAAGGACCCCAACGGGCAGGTGCAATCTCAGCCTCAGCTCTTAACCTGGGTAGCCCAACCCAGCCTCTGTCAGGAAGAGGAAAACGGCTGAAAGTCTGCGATGGGGGAACAAGACTAGTGACCTAAAAAAGGAGATGGCCGGCCCCTGCCCTTCACTCCAAAGGAAAAGGGATGAGAGAGAAACGGGAAAGGAGGTAGCTGCAGCTTCTCTGGGAAGAGGGACATCTACTTCTCAGACAGTGGCAACTTCCCACCATACTACAATGATGATGAGTGTAACCCATGAAGGGCGCCTGCCTCTTCCCCGACACAGGGGCATTGGCCCTCTGGAAAGCTCAGCCTGGCCCCAATCCCATAGCTCCATCCCAATCATGCTCTTCACCAAAGATATGTGATAAACCACATGGACTCCCTTGCAGAAACTCCTGAAGAAACACCTCCTTGCCACCTTCCCAACCCCATAGGTGGGGAACCCAAGCCGTTCTCTCCCAGGTCTGACCCCTCCAGGTGTGCTTCCTCCTCTTGCCTCCATCCCACACCAAAATCCCCAATGTCCTTGGGAACGCTGGGAACCTAGAGGCAGGGCAGGTCCTACAAGGCTCTGAAGCAGCAAACTCTAAGGCTTTCCAAGAGAACTGTGGCCCAAGGGAGTTGAACCAAGGCTGGGAGAATGAGCATGGAATGTCTCCAAGAACCAGAACTAGTCCATGATGGTGGGATGGAGGTTCTTCTCATTCTTCTCCCTGACTCCTCCAATCCCCCAAACTCCTCTAGCACTACAACTAGAACCTATGGTTCCTATTCCCCGCAACACACACTCTCTTACAGAAAAACCTATCTCCCAAAACAGGCCCTTGTTAAAACAACCCTCCCACCCATAGGTCTCAAATACACAAGGCACTGCCCTTGAACCCAGGCAGGGCCATCCAAGAAGTCTTAGAATCCCTGACAGTCTTCCCTTTGGGCGTTCTGCCAGAAAAACCTGCCTGAAGAGACAAGAGGTATCCCCAGCACACACTCAGAAACACAGGCACCAGCTAAGGTAGGCACACACTGATACCCATCAACACAGGTTACACACAAGAGAACACAGATTCACTCACATCCCTTCCCAGTGCACAGGTACACACACACCTATCCACATATGCTCCATTCTGCTCTTACACACCCACCTTCCTTGGTACCTATGCACCTCTTTCCCATTAATCCCTCTCCCAGTGCACGCAGACTCACACCCTTCCCCAGAGTATACACGTAAACACATCCAAACCCACAGCAGATGCAAGGTCAGCCACTCCCTGGGTGCACACACACTCAAACGCAGAAAAACACCTATACATCCAAACCCAGGGGCCCACCTGCAGGAACATGCAGCACGTCAAGGGGAGCACACACACCAAAACAAAGAATCATGCACACTGATCCCCTACCAGCCCTTTAAAACTCACTAACGCAGACCCTACAGTCCCCCAAATGGGTAATTCTGAGTGGGGAGAGAGGGATGCCGGCGCCTGTCCCCGGGCCCCCCATACAGTCCAACGGCCTCCAGCCCCATCCTCGGGCTGTACACACAACACACCCTCTCCACTCTCCCCAGCCCGCTCCCCAGACGCCACTTTTACACACTAGACGCATACCTGTCCCTGGCCCTCCCCACACTCCTGAGGTGTGTATGCATCCCAAAACACCCTTGGCTTCCAATACCTCCAGACTCCGATCCTTCCACCGCCTCTCCCCCCACCTCCAGCACAAGCTCCCAGTCTCCGGCTTCAACCGGCTCCCCCTGGGATCATCAAGGTCCCCGCCCGGGCCCCGGGCCCAGGAAAGTCCCCGGCTCTCCAGGCCCCGGCTCCGCCCCCTCCCCACGCGCCCCTTCCCCTCCCAAAGTTGGGGGGGTACTCTGCCGTGCAGAGGGGAAGCAGACCGGAAGGGGGTTGCCTCGAGCCCCCCCTTTCCCCATAAGCCACCCCGCTCGCTCCAGAGCCGGGCACCCCATGGCCCCTTGCATGATTGCCCTCCTTTCTGGTTTCTTTCTTTTTTTTTCTTTCTTTCTTTTTTTTTTGGCAAACTTTGCCCGCGCCCCCGCGGCCCGGCACTCACCCGCCGCTGCGAACTGCCGGGTGGGCTCGCCGGGCGCCCGGCTCGGCCCGGCGCCTTTGTATCCGCAGCGCTCCGGGTCGCTCCGAACTCCGCGCTCCCAGACGGGCAGCGCGGGCGATGGGGGGTGTTGAGGGGGGCTCTTGAGTCTGGTCACCCCGGCTCCGTCCCGGACCGCTGCCTCTTCCCCCTCGAGGCCCCGGGGGCAGGGGGCCAGGGGGGAATGGGGTCGCTCAGGCTCCCATGGCGGGACCCAGGATCAAGGAATCAGGGATCGGGAATCAGATCGGGAGCCGGCGGCGGAGGGGGAGGGGGCGGAGGGGGAGGGGATGGGAGTGGGGGGTGCAGGGGGCGGGGGAGCGCGCGCTCCCGGGCACCGCCTCCCGGCTGTTCCCGCAGCCGCCGCCCCTCCTGCCGCCGTGGCCATTGTCTGCGGCCCGGCTCTTCCCGTAGTCGTCTCTCCCCACCCCTTCGCCTCCAGATGCCGCGGCCCTCGCAGAGCCTGGGACTCCACGGTGGGGCTGCGACCCCAGCCGCGGACGGTGGGCAGGGGGAGCCCTCGATCCGTCGCCCTGGTCCAGCCCGCAGCCCCTCGTGGAGCTGTCTTCCTCGATCCTCCTACCGGAGGAGGAGCCCCCAGACCCCCAGGGCTGGCCGCATTCTCTGCTTCAGGGCCACAGACCCGGCTACGCAAAACCCAATGGAATCTGGGACGTGGGAAGATTGATTTTTCCCCCCTAGGGCTGCGAGAAGGAGGGTCGTTCCCGATTTTAATTAGTGGCGAGAGACGCTCCGCTCTTCCCATGCATACGGGGATTTCCCTGACACCATCGCCACCATATCCCCTCCTTCCAAAAATAATTTAATTACTCCGTGTTCTAGCTGCGAGCAGCGACCGCCCCAGTCAGTCTGGGACGCTCCCTCATTAGCACGTTTTTCCTCCCCTCTGGTTTGAGGGTTGGGATTAATTACAAAGGGAACCATGCCCTGGGGGAGCGGGGGAGAGAGACGACGAGGGTCCAGGGAGTTCGGATAGTGGAGGAGAGGGCGCCTTCTCCCAGGAAACCGCGAAGAGTTAAAATGCCTTGGCCAGACGGGTCCCTAACCCCAGCGGGCTGAGCTCTCCTCCCCTGGAGTTTCAGATACTTTAGAGTGAGGGAGCTACACAGGGATTGTAGGGTCTCACAAAATATCCCACACAATTGGGGCATTTCCGCCTCCAAGCACGCCAAGAAACCAATTAGGGATCTTAAAGAGGGGCAATATATCTGATTCCACCAAGAGTGACCCCCGCCATAAAAGCCTGGGTTGTGGGAGGTCCGTGTTCCCCTTGGGGTGAGTGAGCGAAAGCAGAAGTTTGATTATAGTATGAGTGTTATTGCTGTGCAGCCCACCTCTCAGAATAGTATCACTCCTAAAGCATCTTCACAGGCTTCTCCCCAAGCATCTCTGCTTTCTCCAGCTTTTCGTCCTGTTACCTGTCCTCCCAACTCCTTGATTAAGAATTTCCAGGTGTGGTGGCTCACATCTGTAATCCCAGCACTTTGGGTGGCCAAGGTTGAGGATCCCTTGATCCCAGGAGCTGGCTCCACTATGTGCATAGGCAACATAATGAGGCCTCATCTCTAAAAAAAAAAGTCAAAATATTAGCTGGGCCTGGTGGCACATGTTACTCAGGAGACTGAGGTGGGAGGATCACTTGACCCCAGGAATTTGAGTATGCAGTGAGCCATGGTTGTGCCACTGCACTCCAGCCTGGGTGACAGAGCAAAACTTTGTCTCTCACAAAAAAACCCCAGGGAAGGAGACCCCCAGCTTAGGGATTGCTGCTGCTCCTTGATAAAAATGTTTCCCTGAGACCTAGATTTGTCCCTTTTGGTGGTCCTTTCTAACCTATCTGAAATGAGGACAGAGCCACCTTTGACTGCATTTTTCGATGATAGTGAATGGTAAAAAATACTTCTTTTCTCCTTTGCCCCAAACCTGCCTCTCCTCCCATCTTCCTGTAGTGTGGGTCAGTAAGTGATTCAGCACCAAGACTGCATGAAATATGCAGAGTCATCATTTCAGGTACCCAAGTCCATGCATGCATCCAGGTACTCATTCACCTTGTGCCTAGCATGTGCAAGGCTGCCCTGGGGGTCCGGCAGTGACTACAACCAGGTGTGCGAGGGACAGAGCTGAGGAAAGATTAAGGGAGGCAGGGAGGATATGGGATGTCCCCAGCCCCGCCCAGAGCCTACCCCCATTGCTGGGCAGCAGATATGCAATTTGACACAGTGTCAGGAGTACCATGGAGTAGTCTCTCTCAGGCAAGTTTAGTGGGAGTTATGTTCACATGCTGCTAGCCTGTTTCACAATCCTCAAAGGGGTCTAAAGAATTGGAAAAGGGCTTCTGATGTCAGAATTACAGATAATGCTGTAGACTGGCCCCATCAAAAGCGTGAAACCTGAGTCAGGATGTCAACAGATGAGGCTTCAGGAGTAACAGGTATCAGGCATCAGGCTGGAATAAACTTGGTTCCCCCTTTCTCTCCTCTGAGAGTGAGTCTGGGGACTTTCAGTTACATCTCTGCAATGAAGACACTGAGTTACAGACACGAGGCCCACCACTACATTCAATTTGCATGGTATGCCCCATACAGCAATTCTCTGGACTGCCCTCCACCTGCACCCCTGGGATACAAACCCATCTGGATTTCACACATCCTCAATTCAGAGTGAGGTGACAGAGACCCAGATAGAAGGGCCATGAGTCCCATGGTCCAAGGGACCTACCCTACTTCTTTAGAAGGAAGAAGAGCACTGAAGTGGCATTCAGCTGAGATTTTCCCAAGGAGGCCAGCCTATAGCAACAGAGGGAGACCAGGAGCCTGGGGGACAACAGATTGGATTTTGCACATCTCCTATCCTTGAGGACAGGGGCAAGTTTCTTAATTTCTTCAGACTTCAAGTCTTGGTTATATAAAAGGGACAAATGAGGAGACAGAAGCAACCCCTCCGTGTACCCATAGAGCCACAGCCCGTTGCCAATCAAGCTTCCCCTCTCTGTTTCATGCCTAGGGGACTCCGGGTTCTCTCAAGAGTCTTGCTAAGGGGAAGGAGGCCAGGGCCTAGTCTAAAGCCAGGGCCCTCATTTAAAGCCCTTGCAACACCTCACCAGCTTACGGGACTAGGCAGCTGGGTAAGGCAGGGAGGCACATTGAAGGCCCCTCAGAAGGTTGAGTCTCCTGGGAAGATGCAAGGAGCCCAAGGGGTGACAGCAGACCTTCTCCAAGGAAAACCAGGCTTCAGAGAAGGGCCTGCTTCCTGTGAGTGCAATGCTGTCCTTGGAAACCAGGCCCAGAGCACAGTAGCAAAGGTTAGGTTCACGGCTTTCTGCTCTGATGAAATATAGGGTCTTTTCACAGCACGGCTCAGAGAAAAGGAAATCCTTAGTACCTCTCTCATAGAAGCGTCACACAATACCATAATGACGACCAGAGTGGTTTCATTGTGAGCAGTTAGCAACTTCTGCTGCCTCCCAGGTACAGGTAACCACTGTGATATACCCACATGCCAGGTCATAGTCACCATCATCTCACAGTCCTGCTGGTAGACCTGGGGACAGTTCAGATACTCCCAAGATACTTCAAGCTTTCCCAGCACCCACCTTCCTAGGAGAGCTACTCTCAGTGTTTATACAAGTATTTCCAAATTCTGCCTATACTAGGTAATAGCTGGGTTTTGGGGTAGGGGGCTCTCACTTTTAGTGGAAAAACAAAAACTTGACTGGGCAATAACTGCTATGTCATAGGGCTGTTGTGAAGTGTCTCCCACATAAGATCCTGATCTCTGAGAACATGGCCCAGCCCTCATTCATTTATATATCTCTGTCACATAAAAGTCACTAAGTTAGCATTAGTTCCCTTCTAATCCTCCGTATCCCTTTTCCTCTTCTGTCCCACACCTTGACCACTCCCTATTTATCCAACCTTTATCAAGTGTGAGTTTCCTCAAGTCCAATTCCATTATCACCAATCTAAAATGTTACCTACAATTATACCAGTGGTTCTTAACCTTGACTGCAGATTTTAATCACATGGGAAGCTTTGAAAACATACCAGTGCCCAGGACCCAGTCCGGACTAATTAAACCAGAAACGTTCAAGGTGCAGCCCAGCTGTTGGCATTTTTTTTTTTTTTTTGAGTTGGAGTCTCACACTCTGTCGTCCACACTGGAGTGCAGTGTCACACTCACAGCTACTGCAGTCTCAACCTGCTGGGCTTAGGCGATCCTTCTGCCTCAGCCTTCCAAGTAGCTGGAATTACAGACACACGCCACCACGCCCGGCTAGTTTTTGTGATTTATTGTAGAAATGAGGTCTCACCAAGTTACCCAGGCTGGTCTTGAATTTCCAGGTTCAAGCAATCCTCTCGCCTCAGCCTCCCAAAGTGCTGGGATTACAAACTGAGCCACCGCGCCCAGTTGTTGGCATTTTTTTTAAGTTACCTCAGTGATTCTAATTTGAGAACCACTGAATTAAACTCTTTCTGATTCACTTTTCACTTCCTCCTTTCTTGGAATAATAAATGCCCCCCCCCGCCATTGGCTGGGTGGATGTGGCGGTTCATGCCTGCGATCCCAGCACTTTGGGAAGCCGAGGAGGGAGAATCATTTGAGCCCAGGAATTCAAGCCCAGGCTGGGCAACATAGCAAGACTCCATCTCTACAAAAAATAAAATAGAATAAAATTAGCTAGATGTGGTGGTATGCACCTGTAGTCCCAGCTGCTGGGGAGGCTGAATCAGGAGAACACTTGAGCCCTGGAGTTCCAGGCTGCAGTGAGCTGTGGTTGTACCAGTACACAACTGGGTGACAGAGCAAGAACCTGTCTCAAAAACAAAAAAGAATAAACACCTCCTACATCCTTTGCTCAGGACTACTTCTTCCAGGAGTGCATTCTATCCTTCCTTTCCCACCTCCATCCATTATCCCATCTCTCCTGTAACTAACCGACCTCCTCACTAACCTTCACCCAGCAGATGGACCAGAGTATAACACCTCCTTTCACTCTGCAGCCTTCTTTTGCCAGAGCCCTCTCCTTGTCCTTCCCATCCAACCTTCTTTAAAGAGTAGAATCTGCTGGCCATTATGGCTCACACCTGTAATCCCAGCACTTTGGGAGGCCAAGACGGGAGGATCGCTTGAGCCCAGGAGTTTGAGACCAGGCTGGGTAAGACGGCAAGACCTCGTCTCTACCAAAAAAAATAATAATAATCAAATAATTAGCCAGGCGTGGTGGTCTCAGCTACTTGGGAAACTGAGAGGGAGGACTGCCTGAGCCCAGGGAGTCGAGATTGTGGCTAGCTGTGATCACGCCACTGCACTCCACCCTGGGCAACAGAGTGAGACTGACTCCAACGGGGGAAAAAAGGAGTAGACTCCTCACCACTGTCCTTCCCTCCTCAGCTCCTTTCACCCCAGCCATCCTCATGTCTTTCTTCCTCCTAACTTCAAGTACTGTTATTTCCCAGAACTCAGCCTTTGGCCCCTTGGCTCCCTGCTCCACATGCTTCCCAACAGCAAGGTTATTCGCTCCCGTGACTTCAGCCAGTGTTTGCTTTTTCATGCTTCCCAAGTCAGGTCTCTCTCCTGAGCGTCAGGCCCATATTTTCAACTTCCTACCAGATGTTTTAACTTGGTGATTCCTTGGGTATCTTAACTGTAATGGGCTTAAAAGGAACACATCGTCTTCCTTCCACCTCTGTCCCCTTGGCTTCTTTGGAAATGTATCACTTCCAGACTGGCCTCATTCCCTCCCAAACCATCCTCCTTGTTGCAAATGTGATTTTTCCCGAAGAGAAATCAGCCCAACACTCTCTTTCCTAAGCAATCCAATGGCTTCCTACTGTCTACAAGATGCGTTAAAACTTCTTTGCTGTATGTGAAAACCATCAATACCTGACTCACTCTCCTTGTCCAACCTTACCTTCTGTTGCTCCCTGAGCATTCAAAGTCCAGGCATGCAACATACACATCCAAACTACACCCATCTACCCTTTGTTCTGCCAACTCGGGACTCATTTCTTCTCTGCCTCCTCACCGTGTTTGCTCTGCCTGAAACACCTTCGCCCTTCTTTTCTGTTGGGAAAGTTCTGTTCATCCCTCAAGGCTCAACTGTGGCCTCCTCTGCCACTCTTCCCCAGCTTTCCCATGCAAAGGCAGATGCCCCTGCACCCAGAGCACCTCCTTTGTGCTCCCGACCTCTGTGTGCCTCTGTGTTCGCATTTATAACATTGTATGGTCATTTCTCATTTACGTATCTTCCATCCAGTTGGCCTGTGAGCTTCTGAAGTGGCAGAGACAGTGTTTAGCTTTCTACACCCATCAGCTCAGAGAACAGCATACAGCAGTAATGTGTGTCTAATAAAATAAAACACAGGGACCGGGCTGGGTGGCTCAGCCTGTAATCCCAGTACTTTGGGAAGCTGAGGCGAGTGGATCGCCTGAGCTCGCAGGTTCAAGACCAGCCCAGGCAACTTGGCGAGACCTCATCTCTACAATATAAGTTTTAAAAAATAGCTGGGCATGGTAGCTTACATCTGCAGTTCCAGCTACTCAGAAGGCTGAGGCAGAAGGATCACTGGAGCCCAGCGGGTCGACACTGGAGTGGCCGTGAGCGTGCATGCCACTACACTCCAGCCTGGGTGAAGGAGTGAGGCTCCAACTCAAAAAAAAAAAAGTGAAGAAAAGAAAAAAGAAATAAAACGTAGGAGAAGAGGCTGAGAAAAGGTGAACTGTGAAATCTATAATACTAATATGATGTTAAAGGAATTTACTTGTAAACAGTAAAACAGCAGCATTTTGAGGCTGGAAAAGAGCTTTGTCTGCTTTGCAGGTGAGGAGGCAGGTGCAGAGCAGGTGAGTCGTTGCCCCAAATCATACAGCTCATTAGTGACAACACCAGAACTAGAATCTAGGCTTTCTGACATTCTTCAGTGGCTTGTCAACCACACCACATTAACTGAGCATTGCTTCATTTGAAATAAAGATACAAGGTAGTGGCTCTTTGCCTTTTGTAGACTGTTGCTCTTTTGAGACTTTAATGAAAGCTATGAACTTTCCCCAGAAAAACATACATATATACATACATGTACAGAATTTCACATCCATTCTCAGGGGGTACTAGGGGTTAGTGGCCATGTGTGGTATGGTTTAAAGAGAGAAGAATCTAGAAATGGAAAGACGTGTAAGAAGGCTAAAGCAGTAGTTGGACTTGGGGGAGACTGGCTCCAAGACTCTGGGGATAGATGAGGATAGAATAGAAAGCTCAGATTTGAGAGATGACCCTTAGGTGGGATGGACAGGGTTGAGAAACAAGGAGGCTTCTGATACAGATATTAAGGAAGATGGTGACACCACACATCAAATAAGGGGCTACCGAGAAAAACCAGGTTGAAAGGGTAGATAAGGGCCAGGCTCGGTGGCTCAGCCTGTAATCCTGCACTTTGGGAGGCTGAGGTGAGTGGATTGCCTGAATCCACGGATTCAAGACCCGTCTGGGCAAGTTGGCGAGACCTCATCTCTACAATAAATAAAAAATTAGCTGGGCGTGGTAGCATGCGCCTGTAGTTCCGGTCACTTGGAAGGCTGAGGCGGAAGGATCACTGGAGCCCAGCAGGTCGAGGCTGCGGTGGCCGGGAGCGGCCACTGCGTTCCAGTCTGGGTGACAGAGTGAGACTCCAACTCAAAAAAAAAAAAAAAAAGGGTAGATAATGTATTTGACTGAAGGTGTGTCTCGGTATCTGAGTCATCAGGGTGGGGATGTCCATAGAAAGCTAGTAATAACACAGGTACCTGCCACATCTCTTCCACCACTCTTCCTCAGACCATCTGGACAATCACCTATTCCCCAAACCAAACACATACCTTCCTACCTTCAACTCTTTGCTCCTCCTACTTCCTCTCTATGGAGCAACTTTCTTGCACCGTCACTCATACTCAAACTATTTCAAGGTACAAATTGCATGATAGTTTCTCTATTAAGTTATTCCTGACACCACCTGTTTGTTCTAATTTCTCCCTTCTATAAAATCCCAAATCTTTCTCTGAACCTCTCTTTCCATATTTTCTATTTTGAATTCATTTATTTATGTCCCTGAGAAAAAGAGAGGAAAAGAAATAAGGGACAGATGGCACAAATAGATAACAAATAACAAGATGAAAATTTAAACCCAAGCTGGGTTCGGTGGCTCAGCCTGTAATCCCACACTTTGGGAGGCTGAGGTGAGTGGATTGCCTGAGCCCACGGGTTCGAGACCCGCCTGGGCAACTTGGCGAGACCTCATCTCTAAAATAAATCAAAAAATTAGCCAGGCATGGTAGCGTGTGCCTGTAATTCCAGCTACTTGGAAGGCTGAGGCGGAAGGATCGACGGACCCCAGCTGGCAAGGCTGCAGAGGCCGGGAGCGCCCACTGCACTCCAGTCTGGGTGACTGAGTGAGACTCCAACTCAAAAAAAAAAAAGAAAATTTAAACCCAATGCCTATCGGAAACCCCTTTAAACTGAAGACACGAAGAGAGTAAACATAAAAGAATGGGAAAAAAAATATACCATGCTAATACTAATCAAAATAAAGTTGGAATGGGTATACTAATAAAGCAAATTCCAGAGCAATGAATATTACAATGGATAAAGAAGATCATTTCATAATGATAAAGGGGTCAGTTCATCAAAAAGACATAAATTCTTAACATGTATGTACCTAATAAAAGAAATTCAAACTACGTGAAGCAAAAACCAATAAACTACAAGAAGAAATTGACAAACCTACAATTATAATCAGAAATTTAAATACCTATATTATAATAATTGATAGAACAAATTTAAAAATTAGAAAAGATATAAAGGACTTGACCAAAACTACCAACGAATTTGACTCCATTGATTTCCATCCAACAGCAGTAGAATACACATTTATTTCAGGAACATTGCGCAAGAAACATTTACCAAGATAGATCATATCTTATGCCATGAAGGAAGTATTGATCAATTTAAAAGGAATCAAGGGGATGGGATTAACAGTAGCAAATATCTGTCTGGGGATGGGAAAACACCTCATATCAACAGGGTGCCTGAATGAAACGTAATTGTACACCTAACCCTTAACTGTACCCCACAAAACCATAATAAAAATATTGATTAATTAAAAAAAGGAATCAAATCATACAAAATATATTCTTTGGCTATATGGTATTAAATTAAGTGTCAACAATAAAAAGATATCTAGAAAATTCCCCAAATAAGATACTGGAGACTAGGAAGGAGAGGAGGATGAAGAGAGATTGGTTATGGGCACAAACATATAGTTATATCAAATAAATAAGTTATAATGCTTGATAGCAGATGACAGTGACTATCCTTAGCAACAATATTATGTATATTTCAAAGCAACTAGAGGAGAGAACTTGAATGATGCCAACACATAAAAGTAATAAACACCCTAAATAACCTGACTTGATCATTGTACATTTAGGCATGTAACAAACACACACACACACCCCATAAATGTGGAAATTATTGCATATCAATAAAAGGGACTCTTCAGCGTGCCTGGTCCAACACCCAATGGCACTAACATGGGTTCCTCGGGATGCTCTCCCAGCAAAGCAGTGGCCACCCGAGCAGGGATCCACTGTCCAGCAGAGGAAAAATGTCAGTTGTGGAACGAGGAGTGCCCATGACATCAGCAGTCATGGGGGGGGGTGATTCTGCACAGATTAACCTGGGCTCATGGTTTACCGTTTCAGTGTTGGTTATGAGTCTTCTGTTCATTGCTTCTATATTCAGGTTGCACATTTGGGACAAGTACACTCAGTCTTAGGTTTAGTTACATTCAACTGTCGTCCAACATATCTTAAACCAAAAGTATAGTGATTTTCTGTTTATGAGAAATAAATTTTCTGTAAGCTTACTCTTTGACAAAAGACTTAACAAGAGTTGATTTTGAGGAATCAGTTTTTTCTATGGCTAATAAACTTTTTATTTCACTAAAAAAATAAGAGGGAAAAATAAATACCATTTGAGCCATCAGAGTGATTAAGTTATTTTCCACTTAGTTTTATTGTTAAAGAAGTTGCTTTTTGTTAAGTCAATTATTGAAAAAGAAAAAAGAAAATCCCCAAATATTTGGAAACAGAGCAATTGTAAATAATTCATGAATAAAAGAAGAAATTTTAAAATATTTTGAGCTTAATGAAAATAAAAACACAATGTAATAAAATAGGTGGAATGTAGCTAAAGTTGGACTTAAGGAGAAATTAGCACTAATTAATTAGCTAAAGTTGGACTTGAGAAATTAGCATTAACAGCCTATACTATAAAAGAAAAAGGTCTTAAGTCAGTGGTGTCAATGTCTACCTTATAAACTCTGGCAAAAAATAGAAATTACACTCAAAATAAAGAGAAGAAAGAAAATAATAAAGATCAGAACAGAAGCCAATGAATATCCAGGTGTGGTAGCACACACCTGTGGTTCCGGCTACTTGGAAGGCTGAGGCAGAAGGATCACCGGAGCCCAGCAGATCGACATTGGGATGGCCGTGAGGGTGCCACTGCACTCCAGCCTGGGCAATGGAGTGAGACTCCAATTTAAAAAACAAAGAAGTCAATGAAACAGAAAACAGAAAATCAACAGAGAATAATCAATGAAGTCAAAAACTGGTTCTTTTAGAATATAGGCAAAATAGATAAATCTAGCCAGAGTCATTGGAAGAAGAAAAAAGAAACAAATGGCCAATATCAAGGGAATGAGAGAAGTGACATTGCTACAGATTCCTCCAATATTAAAAGGATAATAAGAGAATAGTATGAACTGTTTTATGCCAAAAAATTTGACAATTTAAGGCTGGGCACAGTGGCTCAAACCTGTAATCCCAGCACTCTGGGAGGCTGAGGTGACAGAATTGCCTGAGCTCATGGGTTGGAGACCACCATAGGCAACTTGGAAAGACCTCGTCTCCACAATAAATCAAAAAATTAGCTGGGCATGGTGGTGCGCATCTGTAGTTCCAGCTACTTGGAAGGTTGAGGCAGAAGAATCACCTGAGCTCATCAAGTCGAGGCTGCGGTGGCTGTGAGCATGCCACTGCACTCCATTCCAAGCGACAGAGTGAGACTCTGACTCAAAAAATTTTTTTTTGACAATTTAGATGTACAAATCTCTTGGAAATAATAAAACATAAAACTCAATCAAGAAAAAAGTAGACAATCAGAATCATCCGATAGCTATTATAGAAATTGAATTATCGTTAATTTTCCACAAAGACAGCTTTGGCCTAAATGGCTTTACTGGTGAATTCTACCAAATATTTAAGGAAGAAATAATGCCAGTTCTGCACAATATCTTCCAGAAAATTGAAGAAGAGGAAATATTTCCCAACTCATTTTATAAAGCCAGTTAAATATGCAGGGATTAAGTATATTTCTATATACTAGTTGTATATAGTATTACAAACTGAGATGGCTTAAAACAGCAGAATTTTATTTTCTCATAGTTCTGGAGGCTAGAAATCTGATATCAAGGTGTTGGCAGGGCCATGCTCTCCCTGAAGGATCTAGAAGAGAGTCCTGCCTTGCTTCTCCCAGCTTCTGGAGTTTTCTGGGAATCCATGTATTCTTTGACTCTTGAAGTCATCACTCCAGCCTCTGTCTCCATTGTCACATGACTCTCTTCTCCCCACGAATCTCTACATCATCCTCCCCTTCTGTATGTCTGTGTACAGATTTCCATCTTCTTATAAGGACTCCAATCATACCAGACTAAGGGCCCACCCACCTTACTCCAGTGTGACCTCATCTTAACTTAATAAATTACATCTGCAAAGACCTCTACCTCCAATAAAATCACATTCACAGGTACCATGGGTTAGGACTTCAATACATCTCTTGGAAGTGAGGAGTGTCACAATTCAACCCATAACACTAGCAATAAATGAACACTCAAAAAATTAAATTTAAAACACCATTTATAACAGCAACAAAAATAAAAAACATGGAGGGATGAATCTGATAAAAGATGTGCAGGTCCTGTACACTGAACACTACAAAATATTGCTTAGAGAAATTAAAGAAGACATAAATGGGGCAATATATCATACACTGTTCATGGACTGGGCAATTCAATATTGTTAGGATTTCAACTCTTCCAGAGTTGATCTATACGCTAAATGCAATTCAAACAAAACCGCAGCAATCTTTTTTAAACATAAATTGACAATCTGATTCCAAGTGTCATATGGAAATGCACAGAACCTAGAACAGCTGAAACTACTTTGGAAAAGAATAATAAAGTTGAAAGACATATTACGTACATTCAAGATGTATTATAAAGCCACAATAATCAAGGCAGTATAGTACAGGCATAAAGAAAGACAAATAGATCAATGGAACAGAATAGGAAGTTCATAAGTAGACCCACATCCACATGGCTAATTGATTTTGTACAAAAGTGCAAGGGCAATGCAGTAGAGAAAGGATAGTCTTCAATAAAAAACAGTTGAGCCAGGCATGGTAGCTCACACCTGTAATCCCAGCACTTTGTGGGGCGGAGGAGAGAGGATTGCCTGAGCCTAGGGGTTGGAGCCCAGCCTGGGCAACTTGGTGAGACCTCGTCTATACAATAAATTTAAAATTAACCAGGCATGATGGCACACGCCTATCATTCCAGCTATTTGGAAGCCTTAGGCAGAAGGATCACCTGAGCCCAGCAGGTCGAGGCTGTGGTAGCCATGAACGTGTCACTGTGGTGAGATTTTGACTCAGAAAAAAAAAGGTTAAATACCTACATACAAAGCAAACAAACAAACAAAAACCAAACAAAACTTCACGCCTCACATCAACACAAAAATTAACTCAAAACAAAGAAAAAAATATTTTTGATGTTGGTTGAGGCAAAGATTTTTTTTTTTTTTTTTTTAGTTGGAGTCTCACTCTGTCGCTCAAACTGGAGTGCAGTGACTGCTCCCGGCCACTGCAACCTCAACCTGCTGGGCTCCGGCCATCCTTCCGCCTCAGCCTTCCAAGTAGCCGGAATTACAGGCATGCGCCACCACACCCGGCTGATTTTTTGATTTATTGTAGAGGTGAGGTCTCGCTGCCCGGGCGGGTCTCGAACTCGCGGGCTCAGGCAATCCACTCACCTCAGCCTCCCAAAGGCGCGGGATTACAGGCTGAGCCACCAAGCCCGGCCGAGGCAAAGATTTTTTACACCAAGAGAATAATTCAAAAAAGAAATAAAACAATAAATTTAACTCAACCAAAATTAAGAACGTCTGCTTTCAAGAGACATTTTTAAGAGATGAAAACATAATTCACAAAGTAGGCAAAAATATTTTCAAATCACATACTTGATTAAAAAAAAAAAAAACAAAGAAATCATATATTAAAAAATCATGGCCAGGTTCAGTGGCTCAACCTGTAATCCCTGCATTTTGGGAGGCCGAGACAAGTGGATTGCCTGAGCCCCTGGGTTCGAGACCTGCTCAGGCAATTTAGCGAGACCTCGTCTCCACAATAAATAAAAAAACTAGCCGGGTGTGGTAGGGCGCACCTGTAGTTCCGGCTACTTGGAAGGCTGAGGTGGAAGGATCACCAGAGCCCAGCAGGTTGAGGCTGCAGTGGCCAGCAGCATGTCACTGCACTCCAGTCTGGGCAAAGGAGTGAGACTTTAACTCAAAAAAAAAAAAAAAAATGCAGATAGATCAAGAGGTCAAAAGTAAAATACCACCAACAAAAAATTATTGTATTTTTTCTAATATAATTAAATACTGTATTTTTAAAAATATAAGTATTAGAAGAAAACAATGAAAGACTTTTCTTTACTTTATGATTTTGGAGCAGGGAAATCCAAGGTCCAAAATGCAGAAGTCATGGAAGAAAAGATTATATTGACCAAGTAAACATTTTCTGCATGGCAAAGCATTACTATCTATAATCCTGCTATTCTATAATTCTAAAGATCCCAGAATCAACTGGAAAATTCCAAACAATCTAACAGAAAATGGAAAAAGAACATCTATATTTTAAATCCCTTGACCTAAGCAGCAAAACTTAAAAGTTGGAGATTCTCAAGTGCTGAGGATGTGGTGGGAGATGGAGAGCGTCACGAGCTGCTGGTGTGAGGACACTTTTGAGAAGTGTCCAGTAAAACTGAACATGTGTGTGGTCTATGATTTAGTTCCTCACCTGGGAGTATATTACAAAGTATATTACACCACAGACAAAAAAACCGGAAAAAAATTTGTATGATGAGTATATTGTGAGATGTACATATAGTATATGTAGACAAAATTAATGAATTAGGTGGCCATGCATTGTGTTTTAAATTCCATCTCGGGCAGGCTTGGTGGCTCAACCTGTAATCCCAGCACTTTGGGAGGCCGAGGTGAGTGGATTGCCTGAGCTCACGGGTTCGAGACCAGCTCGGGAAACTTGGCAAGACCTTGTCTCTACCATAAATCAAAAGTTAGCCAGGTGTGGTAGAGTGTGCCTGTAGTTCCAGCTACTTGGAAGACTGAGGCGGAAGGATGGCTGGAGCCCATAGACTGACGCTGGGGTGACCATGAGCGTGCCACTGCACTCCAACCTGGGCAATGGGATGAGACTCCAACTCAAAAAAAAAATTGTATTTTTAAAAATTAAAAATTGGGTAAAACTTTAAAAAGTATAAGGCACATTTTTAATAGGTCACAGATATGAACAGGAAAGTCACAGACAAAATATAAACATTTAATGAGTACATGAAATTATAGGAAAAATTCTAGTTAAAGAAAATTTTGATCTTTCCTTTGCCCATCAAATTGACACACCCACACAAAAGAATGATAATATTCATTGCTAGAAAGGGTTATAAGCCAGGCATGGTGGCTTACTCCTGTCATTCCAGCACTTTGGGAGGCTGAGGCGAGAGGATTTCCTGAGCCCATGGGTTCGAGACCAACCTGGGCAACATGACGAGACCTCGTCTCAACAATAAATAATTAATAAATAAATAAATTAGCTGGGCATGATGGCACATGCCTGTAGTTCCAGCTACTTGGAAGGCTGAGGTGGAAGGATCACCTGAGCCCAGTAGGTTGAGACTGCGGAGGCCATGAGCGTGTCACTGCACTCCAGCCTGGGCATCAGAGTGAGACTCTGACTCAAAAAAAAAGAAAAGAAAAAAGAAAGGATTATAAATGTAGACTCTCACGTGTGATTGGAAATAGAGTATATTGACAAAGCATTTTCAGTGGGCAGCTGGAAGTATCTATTAACATTTAAAATGTACAATCTCTAATACAACAATTCTTTGTCTAGGACTCCTTCAAACAGTGCTCACATAAATGGACAAAAATATGCATGGAATGCTGTGCAGTGCATCATTGTTAATAACAGAAGGTCAAAACCAACCCATTGGAAGAAGACTCAATGACCTGCAAGACATGTGTCTTATGCAGAAGTTTAAAAGTGAAGCCAAGCCGGCCTCGTGGCTCAGCCTGTAATCCCGCGCCTTTGGGAGGCTGAGGTGAGTGAATTGCCTGAGCCCTCAGGTTCGAGACCCACCTGGCAACTTGGTGAGACCTCATCTCTACCATAAATCAAAAATGAGCCGGGTGTGGTAGCGCGCGCCTGTAGTTCCAGCTACTTGGAAGGCTGAGGTGGAAGGATTGCCCGAGCCCAGCAGGTCGAGGCTGCGGTGGCCAGGAGCGGCCACTGCACTCCAGTCTGGGCAACAGAATGAGACTCCCAACTCACAAAAAAAAAAAAAAAGTGAAACCAGTCGGCTGGGCTCAGTGGCTCAGCCAATAATCCCAGCACTTTGGGAGGTCAGGGCAAGTGGATTGCCTGAGCCTGCAGGTTTGAGACCAGCCCGGGTAACTTGGTGTGACTTCATCTTGTCTCTACAATAAACAAAAATTAGCCAGGCATGGTAGTGCCTGCCTGTCCGGCTACTTGAAAGGTTGAGGTAGAAGGTTGACGCTGGGGTGGCTGTGAGCGTGCCACTGCACTCCAGCCTGGATGACGGAGTGAGACTACAACTCAAAAAAAAAAAAGGAAAAAATGGAGTAGTCCTTTGGTTTCCAGTGAAGTGGAAAGATAAGACACAGCTTCTGGAGAGAAATAACTTATGAGACCCCCATCTGAAATGTCAAATGGATTGGTATACAAATGCAAATGCTCAAGGCAGATGGTCACAGGCAAATATGGGTAACTCAGCGACTGAAGTGTGAGATGATAAAGGCGGGGCTTATTCTAACATACCCCCTATTTACTGAGTTTTGTTACTCACTCACACTTGGCTAAGGGCTTTCTGTGATGAGGAAACAGATGCTCAGAGATCTGAAGTAACTCACTCCAGGTCCCACTGAAACCCATGAGACAGTAGATAGATGATTACAGTTAAGTGTAATGTGGTATATAACAAGACCCCATCTCTTAAAAAAAATTTATTTTTTTTAGCCCGGCATGGTGGTACACACCTATCATCCCAGACACTCTGGAGGCTGAGGCAGAAGGATCACATAAGCCTAAGAGTTCAAGGCTGCAGTGAGCTATGATCACACCACTGCACTCTAGCCTGAGCAACAGAGAGAGGAAAAAGAAAAAGAAATGGTGATTGCAACCACAGAGATATGCATAGGACAAGCGCACACAGGAGCCATGCTTGGGCTGTAGGAGAACACACGACATGGGGGTGCTTTTCTGGAGGCAAGGACGTCTGAATGATCTTGAAGGATGAGCAGGACTTGCACGGTGAAGCCCAGGAGCACACAGGAGCACACACGTGAAGCCCAGGAGGAGGAGTTGCATGTAAGCAAAGACTCAGAAGTAGGAAGCAGCATGGAGTGTGCCAGCAAACTCTGAATTCCTTGGGGTTTTTCGGACACAAGTACAAAAGGTGGAATGACAGCTAGGGCTGGACAGCCTGGCAGGGTCTGCACTGTGAAGGGACTTCTGTGCCCTGTTGAAGAGTTTTGGCTTTATCCTGGAAATAATGGGGAATCCTTACGAGAATAGTATGGAGGTGTCCTTGTTAGATTTGCCTTTGGGGTGGGTAAGTCTGAGGGTAGTCTGAAGGGCTGGCCTGGGGCGGGGAAGCCAAGAGGCAGGGAGGCCAGCTGGACAAGCACAAGAGGCCAGGTGAAGAAAGCAGGAGAATGCTTGGGGAGGCGCGGAAACAGTTTTAAGTCACCGTCCAGAGGTAAAGTAATCGCTCCTGATGACGACTCGGAGGTGGGAGTCGAGGGGGAAAGATATAGTCCTTGGCACCTGGATGCCAGCAATGCCAGTGACTCATGGCAATGACCAGGGAGGAGCAGGCTGACGGAGGAGACATAAGGCAGTCGTTTTGTGGTTTGTGGAGCTGGTGTTTCCTGGGGGACAGCCTTATAGGGAGGTCCAGTTCTCCAGCTGCAAACCCAGGGAGCCAACGTCCTTCCACATCTCCCAGGAAGGCTCCTGGACAGCTCTCATTCACCTTGTCCTTACTGTGCCACCACCTCTGCCACTATGCCCACCACGATTCCCATGGCATTCCTCCTCCTGGGTGCTCCGTTTTGGAAAGTAACACTACACTCACGCGGGATCCCAGGCTAGAAACCTGGGAGTTCTCTTTCAGACTACCACCTCTAATAAACCACGAGCGCCACTGTTTAAGTAGCTATCCTACATCTGTCCTCCGTTCCCCATCCCCACTGCCACTACCCAAGTCCAAACCTTGATTCCTGCAGCTGACCTGTCTGTGCCTCCTAAAGCCATTCCCAGCACATCCCTTGCCCCTGCTTGGCTAACTTCAGAACTGTCCTTAAGAGTGATATTTCTAAAGCATGCATCCGACGCTGGTATGGGTCTGCCCCGCCGGAGAAGCTTCACCAGCCTTCACCCAAGAGTGGCCAAGTACAGGCTCCAGAGCATGGCGTGCCTGACCGCTCCTGACTCAGCCCCTCCCTGCCTCTTCAGATCCTTCTCCATCACACTCTTGTCCCACCAGCCCCTGGCATGTTGTGTCTTGACAGTAGCACTCTGCTCCTGTTCCCCAAGCCTTCCTGGGGCTCTGTGCCTCCATCTTAGGTGGGGTTCCCTGGGAAATGGGTTCTTTAGCTTTGAGGCTGTGTGTAGGAGAACACTCTCAGGAGTGCTCTTGGGAATGCCTGTCGAGTGTGGGGGACACTGGATTAATCCAAGAGAGGCTGAAATGCTATGGATGGCAGCTGAGGCCGCCTATAGGCTCTCAAGCAGGGGTAGCTTTGGCACCCCACACCAACTATTCATGCCTGTAGACAGCCCTCGGGGATGAGCAGAACTCTATGCAAGGCAGCTTCCTTCCCCCAAGGCAGTTTTTGGGGAGGGGCTCAGTGGTGGGTTGATACTCCCACAGCTGAGGATGTGAGTGACTGCCCCAGGAAGGAGGGGATATGTGAGGGGGCCTTGGCGGCACACCAAAGAATTTACTGAGCACCTACTGGCGCTCAAACTTCCTGCTTCCTCCCTCATCAGCATCCCCTGAGGTCATGAGGCCCCTCCTTGCACTCCTTCACTTCCTTGAAGACTTTTTTTTTTGAGTTGGAGTCCCACTCACCACCCAGGCTGGAGTGCAGTAGCCTGCTCACAGCCACCGCAGCTTCAACCTGCTGGGCTCCGGTGATCCTTCTGTCTCAGTCTTCCAAGTAGACAGAACTACGGGGCATGTGCTACCATGCCCGGCTAATTTTTTTTTAATTGTAGAGATGAGGTCTCACCAAGTTGCCCAGGCTGTTCTCAAACCAATGGTCTCAGACAGTTCTCTCATGTCGACCTCCCAAAGTGCTGGGATTACAGGCTTGAGCCACCGCACCCGGCCGCAGACACTTTTTATTGTCAGACAGTGACGTGTGCCCATGTCAGTCTCCTACATGCCTGTCCCATGTAGATGTGGGACAGGGCCTGAGCCTGTGTCTCAGAACCAGAAACACGCCTGGCACACACACTGGCTATTCACTGAGTGTGTGTTGCCCTGAATCCATTGGAACTGACCAACGAAAGAGGTAGCCATAAAGTTATAGAGGGAGAAAGCTGGGGAAAGGGAATTAAGGGAGACAGATGGCAGAGAAGCTGTGGTCTCAGGGTTCTCCCCCCACACACACACACTTTGCTTGGGAACCACGCTGGAGGCCCGAGAGACCAAGGTTAGAGAGAGTGAGACTCTGAGCTTGGAATGTCCAAAGTCAGGCAGGAGCCAGCAAAGAACTGTCAATGGCCAGGTGACTGATGAAGCCAGGAGGTAGAGGTGTAACCCGGAGGAGAGGAAAGGGCTTCTGGGGAAGAGGAGGTGGGACAGGATCCTGCCCTCGCTCCATACCAGACAGCCGACACTCAGGCACCTACGTAAAGGGCACAGAAGAGGAGCACACAGGTGGAGGCATGTTCAAAACCACAGACGCGCACACACTCAGGCACACAGCAAACAGAACTGGCACAGACCAGAAAAAAAACCGATCTGAAAATCACAGAGCATTAGAATATGTAAACGAAATGCCCGTGGATTCTAGACTCTATTCACCCCAGGTCATCACTCAACCCTCCTCCACTTTCAGAAGCCACTCTCAAGAACAGAAGTCTAGACTGCAGAAGTGCGTTCCTTTCATCCTGTGTCCTCTCAGTCTTTTCCAGTTTCTCTGCGCTTCTAACCAGACAGGAAAGGAAAACGTCTCTGCTAGTGGCCAGTAGGGGACAGTGTTCAACAAGCAACCATCACATCAGGTTTCCGGAAAGCTTAAGGGAAGGATCGGAGAAGGGAACCACAGGCAGGTCCTCAGACCAACCTACGTTGCTCCAACCACACCCTGGACCCAGGTCTCCCCGCTTTCTCGCTTCTTCAACCCCCTCCTCCACGGCTGCAATTTCTCCATCCTGTTTAGTGGACTTCAGAACTTACCCATTCCTGACTTTCCAGAGAAGATGGAGCTCAGGAATTGTCAGGGAAAGGCATCCCCCATAGCCTCTTTTTCCCTTCCACTCGATCTTAGTTTCCGAGGGGTCAGGACTCCTGAGTTTTCATTTGGACTCCTGACCAATACTCAGGAACCCAAGTGAGGGGCTCGATTCCAGGACCTTTTCTTGGGGGATGCATGCGTCTTGGTGCACAGTTGATCTGGTGGAAGTTGGTTGGCTAACAGCTTCCTGCACTGCCCTGGCCTGGTCCCTTGTACAGTATACAACCTATACAACAGCACAGGTTGACCCTGCTACTTACTGTCTCGAGGCAACATTTGATGAGCATTTACAGTACTGTCCACTTTTACAGTGATCTCATTTAATACTCATAATACTCCAGTGAGGTGGGAGGGGTTGATTTTCCTGTTTACAAATAAGTTGCCACTTGGATAGGGCATGCGATTTGCTCACTGTGGCACAAAGGGGGAAGGTGGACACAGAGCTGGGACTCAGGTACACTGGCTGCCAGGTGTGGGCCTGCTCTCCCCTCCAGCACAAGGTTGCTGCCGCTGCCCCTGTCACCACTTACCTTTGTCTCGTTCCCTCTCAGCTTGCAGAGGGCATCTCTGCTTGCCTCCTTCTGCCTCCCTGCACCAATATCCCAGGACAGGACAGTGACCCTCCCATTAGCTGCTTTTTTCTGCCCACAATCCTCATCCAGTGAGATTTCAAAAGCCCAAGGAGGGACCCAAGAATGGGAAGAAAGATAAAGGAAGGGGTGGGTGTCAAGGACCTCTAGGCAGAGGAAGAAGCCAGGCCATGCAGGCGGGTGCTGCACTGGGGGGTGGAGACAGAAGGGAGGTGGGTGAACGAGGGAGAAAGGCGGCCTCCACCCCGTGCCCAGACGGGGAAAAGGGCACGGACAGGGCCTCCATTGTGTGGGCACCAAGGGGCCATATGCCTGGCAGCCCACGACACCATGTGTGGGTGAGTGTGTGAGTGGGGAAAGTGGCTTAAAGTCACCCCCAGCCTCTGGGTTCTCGCTGTCTGCTCTGTCACTTTAGGTGGGGCTGGCTGAGAATAGAGGGCAGAGGAGGGCAGTTATGACAGTCAAGACTGAGAGTAGGGGCCGGAAGAGAGCACAGACATCTAGAAGTAGCCATGACCCTGACTGGGCTACCTGGGAGAGGGCTGGAGGGGGAGCGGAGAGGGAGCCCCAAGAACCTCTCAGCCTGAGCCCTGACTGCCCCTCACCCACCCCATAGCTGCTAGCCAACACTGGCGGGACGCAGCCCCTTCAAACATCCCTGTCCTCCATTCTCCCTGATCCTCTTACAACAACCTTGTCCTCCCTCCTCCCTGGTCTTCTTCCTCCGACATCCCTGTCTTCCCTCCTTCCTAGTCCTCTTCCGACATCCCTGTCCCCTTCCACCCTGTCACTGGTCCTGGAGCTCTCACTCTCCCCTCTGCCTAAGGACGTCCCTCTTCCCAATGGTCGCTCCCACCGCCTGGTCCTCAGCTCCCTCCTCCTCCTCTTCTCCTTCTCTGGTCCGGTCCTGCGTGAGTGAGAAGAGGCAGCGAGGCCAATTGATTATCTGAAGAAATTCAGAGCTCAGAATAGAACAGCTGCAGCTGCCCCCCTGGCTGCCTCCAGGCCCCGAGGGATCCCTGAGGGGAGGGGCCCCCAACCCCTTCTGCTCTCCAGTCCAGGCAGACAGAGGAGCAGGGAGGCAGGGAGCCTGGAGGACTGAGGTACCAAGCAGGAGGAGGCACAAAGCCCTGGGACCAGGGAGTGAATCGGGTTCTAGCCCCAGACCATCATCACCTTTCTGGACAGTATTTACCTGCTGAACTCGGTAATGTCCGTGCTCCCCTCTAACGTGTGCCCTTTGTGGCCCTGAGTCTCCTGATCCCAGTTCATTCCCCCACTTTGCCAGGCTCTGGGCAGAGCACATTTCAGGTAACTCACGTGACAAGGGGAAAATGTGAAGTCTTTCTGGTATGGAAGTTCCTTCCTGAGACTGACTCAAGCCCTTCTTAATGCATATGTCATTATTTGCTCATCAAAGATGAAAAACCCTTCTGGGACTGAAAGGCGCCTCTGCACTTCCCTCTCTTTGCCTTCTTCAGCCTTCCCATATGACCTTGAGTTTGGAAAGGAATTTTTTTTGGAGACAGGGTCTCACTCTGTCACCAAGGCTGGAGTACAGTGGTATGATCACAGCTCAAGGCAGTCTTGAACTCCTGGACTCAAGTGAGCCTCCTGCCTCCACCTCTCAAATAAGTGAGACTACAAACAAGTCCAGCTAATTATTTTTTTGTTGAGACGAGGGTCTCACTCTGTTGCCCAGGCTGGTCTAGAACTCCTGGCCTCCAGTGATTCTCCTGCCTCAACCTCACACAGTGCTGGGATTACGGGCATGAGCCACTGCACCTGACCTGGAACAGCCTTCCTTCTGGTGTACTGGCCGGTGTCCCATCTGAGGCAGGTTCCTCTGCATGTGGTTGACTCTCCAGCCTCTCTGGATTCCTCCTTCCTAGGCAGGAATTGCCATTGCTGGACAGCTCCAGGTGTTGCCAAGTTTTTCTTGGAATTAAAATCTGCTTTCCTATAACTGTCTCGCTCTGCCTTTAGGGCCTCTATTTAAAAATGGGTGTCAGCCGGGCTCGGTGGCTCAGCCTGTAATCCCAGCACTTTGGGAGGCTGAGGTGAGTGGATTGCCTGAGCCCACGGGTTCGAGACCCGCCTGCGGAACTTAGCGAGACCTCATCTCTACAATAAATCAAAAATTAGCTGGGCGTGGTAGCGCATGCCTGTAATTCCAGCTACTTGGAAGGCTGAGGCGGAAGGATCGCCGGAGCCCAGCAGGTCGAGGTGCACTCCAGTCTGGGTGATGGAGTGTGACTCCAACTCAAAAAAAAAATAATTAAAAATAAAATAAAAATGGGTGTCACATCACCACTAAATCTCTTTTATCAAGACGCACATCTTCAGTTTTTCACCCATTCCTTCTATAAAGGGTCTCCCTTGGCCACACGACCCTGCGTCCTCTCTAGTTTACCAATGTTCCTGTTAAAACTTGGGGTCAGCCGGGCTCGGTGGCTCAGCCTGTACTCCCACGCCTTTGGGAGGCTGAGGTGAGTAGATTGCCTGAGCCTGCGGGTTCGAGACCTGCTTGGGCAGCGAGACCTCATCTCTACAATAAATCAGAAAATCAGCTGGGCGTGGTAGCGCATGCCTGTAATTCTGGCTACTCGCAAGGCTGAGGCGGAAGGATCACCGTAGCCCAGCAAGCGAGGCTGCGGTGGCCGGGAGTGGCCACTGCACTCCAGTCTGGGCGATCGAGTGAGACTCCAACTCAAAAAAAAAACAAAAAACTTGAGGTCAACAAGAGCCCTGGGCTGGGTCATCTCATGGAGGCAGAGGGGAGTTGGCCACACACCACATGAAGAACATTGGATTTGGGCCTTGGGTTTGCCCACAATTCACTGCGTGGCCTTAGGCAAGGCCCTCCCATCTCTGGGTTTTAGTGTCCTTCTCTATACATTGATTTGGGGTCCCTTTCAGGGCTCCTTTAATGTCCCTTCAGCACCCTGTTCCCATTCCTCTCTCTGTCCTGGGCCCTCCATTGTGTTCTTCCTGGTGTTCACAAAATGGGCCGAGCACTGGGGTTGCTAGGAATTTTCACCCAATAGAGACATTAAGGAAGAAGCAACGTCTCGGTTTCATCCCATGACTCTTCTCAGCAGCATGAACCCACAGACACATGTTTAACTTGGGGTCCACTGGGACACTCAGCTCCTCAAGCCACAGGGAGCAGAAGCTGAAACACAACATTAGAGAAGTCAGACGTGTCACTGAGTGCCAAGATGGGGGAGTCTGACACCCAGACTTGAGATGGGGAGAGCTGGGACCTGTATGTTCTACTTCTCTTGCACCTCTGTACCCGTGACTGCTCTCTGTCTCATTTACTCACCATGCTGAGAGCTCATGACACCATCAGAAGAGGCTCAAAGCCTAAGACCCTCAATGCCCACCCTGCTGTAGCCTGCAGGCCAGCTTCCCAACCCTGTTGAATGAACCAGTGCCGTACCTGGTGCTAGAACGAGGTCACTTTAATTTTTCTTTTTGTATGAAATAGGAAACGGAACACGAAAGAACCACACACAGGACACAGACTCCTGGGGCCCGCTCTTGAGGGTGCTAGGAAGAAGCAGGGTCCTGGGGAGAGCTGGAGAGAGAAAAGGGGGAGGCGGGGCTGTCTGCAGAGTTGAGGAGGGATGTCCAGGAGCCCTGGGATGGGGGAGGGCTGCTATCCCAGAGGACTAGGGCGCCAGGACCGACGGATCTGAGGAAAGGGTAGGTGTGGTGAGCACAGGGGTCCCCACACACACCTGGAGACGGAGACAGCAAGAAAAGGAGAGGAGTAACCAGGGAGGAAGCAAGAGAGGCGTGGCTAGAGCCGCTGGGAGCCCCTCTCACTCTCCCCCAAAGTGCACAACTCGGCAATAAATAGTAATTTTATAAATAAATAAATAGATGAATAAATAAATAAATAAACACATAAATAAATATACTTGTAGAGCCAGGAGTCCAGTGTGAGGGAGGAGGAGCACCAGACGCAGGGAGGCAGAGGTTCCAAGGCCCTTCCTCCCGCAGCCGGCCCTGGGCGCGGTGAGCAGGTGGGCCCAGCAACACCGGGACACAAGGAGCCGCGAGGTGGGGTGGGGGGCTCTTTTCTTGCCAAAGGCAGCTTGGGGAAGGAGAAAACAAATGTAATACATAGGTTCTAGGGCCAGAACCGAGGGCTCCCAGAAGGTCATCGTGATGCCCTCCCAGCATCTGAGGGAGGTACCAGGTGGGATCCACACACCAGCTGGGTGGGCTGGGGCAGAGGATGCAGACGTGAGGTCTGGCCCACCGGCCACCTGAGCCTTCTGCAAGCACTCTGGGCTGCTTGGGGATGACACCCTCTGACCTGGGAGCTAGGCTGTCTTTAGTGGCACACAGGGAGGGAGAAAATTGGGACAGCAGGCATGAGAGGGGGCAGGGAGGTGGCCAAATAGCTCGGAGAGAGCAAGGCACTCACTACCAGGTAGGGTCTGAGGTCTGTACGTGTGAGCCGGGGGAACACGATGGACACGAGAAAACAGGAGGAATTTTTTGTAACTCCCTGCTACCGAGATTCCCCTTATGGGAGAGAGGGCCCCAGTCTCCTGCCTCCCCAGGGCTCCCCAGGAGTCAAAGCCTGTCCCCTGCCTCCGCTGGGCCCCCCGGGAGTCAGACACCACCCCTCTGCCAAGCAGGAGAGACCGAGATCTTGGAGGAGGAAGCCCACTTTCTACTGTAGCCCCCACCTCCCTCCCTCCCAGTTCTGAAGCCCGGTTCCCACCACGGGCAGGAGAAGCCAGAACAGATGGGAGACAGAGCTGGGGGCAGGGGTCTCTGAAAATTTGGCCATGGGGTAGAAGAGGCGGCAGCAGCCAGCCGTGAGAGAGCTGGCAGGGGGGGGGGCTCCAGGCGCGGCCGACCTCGCGAATCCAGCGGGGGAGGACTCGGTGGCACAGCCCCGCCGACCCTTCTAACCAGCGGGGCCCCAGCAACACCCCCGGAAGGAGCCCTCGGGCGCCTGGGTTCGTGAAAGCCGCCTTCACGCAGCCGGTGGCACTCTGCCCGGGCCCAGGCCCTGGGACTCCAAGGTCAGGGTTAGGGAGGAGGCGGCTCCCAGGGCAGGGGCGGGAGGAGCTCCGAGCGGCCCCGGAGCCGGGAAAACCAGGGGCGGGCGGAGAGCCGCTCAGACGTCCAGCACGTGGTTCAGGTAGGAGATGTAGCAGATGGCGAGGCGCAGGATCTCAATCTTGGAGAGCTTCTTGTCGGGCGGCAGCGTGGGCAGCAGCTTGCGCAGCTCGGCGAAGGCCAGGTTGAAGGCCTCCACGCGGATGCGCTCGCGCGTGGCGTGCGCCGTGCGGTACTTGGCCGTGGCGCGGCGCCGCCGCCGGCGCTCCTCGCGGCTCAGGTGCTGCAGGTCTTTGCGGCCGGGCTCTCCGGGCTCCGGGCCGCGCGCCTGGCCCCCTCCGGGACCCCCGGGCCCGGCGCCCTCGGGGCCCGCCCCTCCCCCGCAGTCGCTGAAGCCCGACTCGGTCTCCGAGTGGCTGGGAGGCAGGTCCAGCTCCATGGCGTCGGAGTTGAGCATCATGATGGAGGAAGCCCCCTGCCCTGTGAGGTCGGGATCCCCTCCCCACCCCTCCCTCTGGGAGCTTGCAAGCTGGTGGCGGGAGGGGCAGGAAGGGCCGGGGGTGGTGGGGTCTGCCACTGAGCTCCGGACGTGAGCCGCTTCAGGGTTCCATGGTCAGGGTTCCTTCCAGTCTGGAGCCTGAAAGAGACAAGGGAGTACTGATAGGCGCCAAGGGGGGAAGGGGAGGAGGTGGGGTTGGAGGTGGGCTGGGAGGGGTAAGGCGCAGTGAGTGCAGGGAAGAACAGCAGAAAGGGGGTGGCCGAGGGGGACGCAGGTGGGCGAGGGGCGTGGAGGGGGCATGGTGAGAAGGAGGAGAAGAGACAGCGAGAAGGGAAGAAAGTCCAGATAACAGGTGGAGGAGAAGTGACCAGGGCACACCAGGCAGGATCGAACTGAACAAGAAGAGTGAAGACGATAAAACTCCTAGAAGGCATGAGGAGAACCCTTATGACACTGGACTTGGCGGTGATTTCTCGGTTATGACACCAAAAGCGCAGGCAGCAAAAATAGGGAAAAAAATGGGACCACATTTAACTTTGATACGTTAAAAAACACAATCAGCAGAGTCCAAAGGCCATCTGTAGAATGTGGGAAAATACTTGCAAATCACATATCTGATAAAGAGTTAATATCCAGAACATATAAAGAAGTCCTACAACTCCACAACAAAAGAACTCAGATAACTCAATTCAATAATGGGCAAAGGAGCGGCTGGGAGGACAGTGGAGGGTGAGAAGTCACTTAATGGGGACGATGTGTGTTATTCCTTAAAAGCCTGACTTGACCATTATGCAATCCCTGCATATGACAAAACTACACTTGTGCCCCATAAATTTATATACATAAAAAAATTTTAAAGGAAAAATGTGGGCAAATAATTTGAATAGACATTTCTCCAAAGGTGATGTACAAATGGCCAACGAGCATATAAAAAGATGCTCAACATCACTAATCATTAAAATGCCAATAAAAACCACTATGAGAGATCACCTCATACCTATTAGGGTGGCTGCTATAAAAACAAAAACCAAACAAACAAAAAACAGAAAATAAGTGTTGGCAAGGATGTGGAGAAATTGGAACCCTTGTGTCATGTTGGGATTACAAAATGGTGCAACCACTCTGGAAAACAGTATAGATGTTTCTTAAAAAATTAAAAATAGGCCAGGCTTGGTGGCTCAGCCTATAATCCCAGCACTTTGGGAGGCTGAGGCGAGTGGATTGCCTGAGCCTACAGGTTTGTGACCAGTCTGAGCAACTTGGTGAGACCTCATCTCTACAGTAAATTAAAAAATTATCCAGGCATGGCAGCGCGTGCCTGTAGTTCTGGCTATGTGGAAGGTTGAGGCAGAAGGATCGCCAGAGCCCAGTAGGTCAAGAATTAAAAATAGAACTACTAAATGATCTAGCAATCTCATCAAATAGAATAGGGTCTCAAAGAGATATCTGCACATCCATGTTCATAACAGCACTATTCACAACAGCCAAGAGGTAGAAGCAACCCAGCAGTGATGAACAGATAAACAAAATGTGGTATATACATGCAATGAAATATGATTCAGCCTTAAAAAGAAAGGAAGTCCTGTGACATGCTGCAGCATGGATGAAACTTAAGGACATAAGTTAAGTAAAATCAGCTGGTCACAAAAACACAAATGCTGTATGATGCCACTTATATGAGATACCTAAAGTAGTCTAATTCCGAGAAACCGAAAGTAGTATGGTAGCTGTCAGGGACTGGAGTGAGGGGGGAAAGGGAGTTGTTTAATGGGCACAGAGTTACACATTTGCAAGATGAAAAAGTTCTGGAGATCTGTTTCACAACAGTGCAAATACACTTGACACAACTGAACCGTACACTTAAAAATGGTTAAGAGATTAAATTTTATGTTACGTGTTGGGTTTCTTTAACCACAGTAAACAAATAAAGGGAGGAAAATTTTGAGCAAGACTGGGGCCGCAGCTCCAAAAGAGGTTAGCTGTCTGTCTAGACCTTTCCCAGCTGTGAGGGGGGAGCCACAGGGCTTGGCTCTGCGATCCCCTCCCTTTCAGGGCCCCTCTCCACCCTGGAAGCCTGGGGTGGGGAGCGGGTAAACACACAGATTGCCCATTGTAAAGTGGACTAGGACATATGGAGCTCCACACAGCTGCCTCAGCTCGGCCCCTCCCAGGCTCCAAAGCCTCCCCAGCACGGCCACTGTAGACTTTGGATCCTGCCATCCTGCCCACAAAAATCAGGGCATCCCCCTCCTGCATAGCACCAGCCCCATCCTCCACCCCTGTCCCGACACCTCCAGCCCTTGCCATTCCCGGCCCTGTTGGAGACTCTGCCAGGAAGTCTGGGGAAAGGGAACATAACCAGCTTTCTCCTTCTTTGCCTTCCGTGGCCCAAGGTAGGTTCAGACATGGCTTGCAGGATGTAGACAGCAAGAGCATGGACCTTATGGTTTTTGGCTAAGGTTTGCTTGTCCCAGAACCAGAGGCAGTAAGGGAGAGGCATTAGGAACAAGACCAAGAGAAGGCTGGGGAAAGGGCTTTGCTTGGGGGGTGGGGCGAGGGGGAGTGTTACAGGGGAACAAACAGTGGGCCACTCACCATGAGCTCAGCCCTACTTGGTGATCAGAAACAGAAACACCGAGGCATCTGCACAGCCCCCATCTCCCTGTCCTCCCCAGCCCTGGCTCTCCTGCCTGACAGACACCCTCACAGGGGTCAGGAACACCCAGGCATGGCCTACCCCAACACACAGAAGACAGAGTCAGGTCATGTCGACAAACAGTCACCAATCTCTGGAGAGATACAAAGTCACCAGCATCTGATGGCAGGGAAGACACGCATACACACAACCGTAATGCAAGACAGAAGGTAGTTAGTGCCGAAACTCAGAACACATCCATGTTCTGGGGTTCAGAGGAACAAAAGGGGATGGCAATGGTGAGGGAGGCCCTCAGAGTCAGCCTCTCCCAGGACATGGTTAGTGCCCCTGACCCCACCCCCATGCTTGGGCTGGGACTACATTCGGCTGTGAGGGTCTCCGCACATCCATCACAGCCCGACTCTCTCTCTGCAGGTCCCCATGTTCCTTCATCCCCGATCACTTTGCCTTGCCCTCTCGTTCCTTCTCCGTGCCACTCCCCACCCCCTGCCCTGGCCCTCCTGTCCTCCCACCCACAGACCCAGCGGCAGCTTCTGTTCATCCATAAAGTCCTCACCCCAAATCTACTTCTGGTCCCAAAGTTCCAGGATCAGGAAGCAGCAATTCCAAGCATCCCACCCCACTTCTGCCAACCCCAACCTGACTGAGGAGCAACAGGCATAAAGTCTGAGGGGAGAAGTGGGTAAGAGGGAGAGGCAGAGACTGAGACAGGTGGTGGGGGGAGAGCTGGAGGGAGTGTCTGGGATGGGGCTTGAGCCAGGGACGCGCCCACCCCTCCCCAGCCCAACATCCCCCTTTACCTAGGACGACCTTGTCAGGGGATCCAAGCCGGCAGGACCGGGGCAGAGCTGACAGCCCCAACCGCCTCTGGCTGCTCAGGACTCATCCGTCTGCAAAGTTAGTGATCAGCTCTCTAGAGCTCTCAGGGGCAGCGTGACATGGCTGTACAGGCTCCAGGGCAGAAGAGAAGAGTACACATGGTGGAGACGTAGGGCCCAGGTGGAGGGTGTGGGTTTGGCCAGGTGCTGGGGCCAGCCGTACTCACACACCCACAGATATACACACCTGAGCTGGCCCAGCCCTATGTATATATATGGAGATACACACACACCCCCGGCTCACCATTGGCTGGCCCAGGCCCCCCTCATCAATATTAAACAGCCAGGCCAGACAACCATTGGCAGAGGGATCTGGGAAGCCCCCCGGGAGCTGGGGTGGGGGCCGGCCCTGGGGGGGGCGGGGAGTGGGGGAGCAGGGACATCTGTTCTCCATGCATATTTCATAAGCAAGAAATGGAGAGCTGGCAAAGGGGTGGGGCTGGGGCGAGAGCCAGGGCAGGACCACAGAAGAACCCCCTCAGTCTCCCACACTAGTGGCTGCAGGGCAGAGGCTCCCAGCAAGCTATGGTGAAGTGCCACGGTCCCACTCTGAGTCCCAGCATGACTTTGACAGCTCCTTCTCCATGTCTCCTTTTTCCTGGTAAGAAAACTTGCCAAGGTACTCACGGGGAGACTGAGAAAAGAACATGGGGACAGCACTCAAGTGCAGAAGAGGACCCGAGAGTCCTTGCCCTCAAGCTCTCATTCCTCATAAAGCTGGCTGGTGCCCACTGCTAGCCAGGCTGCCTGGGGCTCAGTCACCCCCACACACTCTTATCCTAGCCCTCATCCGCCTACCTCCCTATCCCCAGGGGGAGGAGTGGGGTCAGAGTTAGAACACAAACCCTGTAAGCCATTTTTCCAGGCTGGCCTGCCTGCCCGACCCACTGGGAATTAGGGGCTCTTGGGAGGAAAGAGGTAAAGGCTGAAAGGAAAGGCGTGGAGGGGTGCCAAGAGATGAAGAACCAGGATGGGAAGGGCAGGAGGAGAGGAGGACAGGGCAGCCTGGACAGGCTTGAGTGTGCTGGGGCATCAAATGAGCAAAAGAAAACCAGATACAACATTATATGCAAATGAGCATGGATTCAGTTCACATCAGTAGCTCAGCTGCCTCCAGCGTGTGGATGCAAGCGTGTGTGCGAGTGTGCGTGTGTGTGAGAGAGCGTGCGTGAGTGTGTGTGCATATAGCGGTGAGCAGGAGCAAGAAGGGCATCCCTGGGGCCAAGGGAAGCAAGAGATGGCAGTGGGCTGGTTTCAGAATCACATTCTCTCCCTACCTCGGCTGTTGAAGGCCTTCACTGAACCTTGTGAGCATCCAACATGAGCATGGCTGCAGAGGACTCCAGAGAGAGCATGGGGCAGTGTGAAAAAGGCTCTGTCAGCTGTGTGACCTTGGCCAAGCACCAGCCTCTTGAGCCTCAACCTCTTTTTCTGTAAATGGGGCTTATTAGAGACGCTTCTTAGGTTGCCATGGAGATTAAGTGAGATAAGGCATGTAGTGGGCCTAGACCTTAGTAGGAGCACATCCCACCTTCAAGCTGAGGGGATTTGCCGTTTCTCTGTTGCTGATCAACCTCTTCTTGGCTTTCTCCAGGGTGAGACACTCCCTAAGGGGAGTCACATAATTCCTCCCCAAGCTCCCCCACCTGTCCCCATCCCTAAGTCTGGGAAGTGCCAGCTCCCACCTGGGCAGGCCCAGACAGGTGCCCAGGCGCCAGCAGATGGGCTGAGCTGGAGGGGAAAGGAGGCTTGGGGAGGGGGGCCAGCGGGGCAGGGGATCAGGTGGCATCTCAGTTCTTGCATCACCATTGCCATGGTGCTGATTAAAAACCAATCTCCACCTAATGAGCCCCCAGCAACAACAATTCTACGGCCCCCACCCTCCTGCCCCCACCCCATCCAAGAAATTGGGAGGCCAAGAGATTCAGGAGTGCCACGGGGGAGATGAGAGATGCAGAGAGAAGGGGAGATGGAGAGGCACAGGGGAGGCAGAGGGGAATGATGAGGAAGGCATGGGGAGACACTGAGCGCCACAGTGAGAAAGAGGGAACCAGAGTTGGGGGCAACTGGCATGGGGAGGGCAGAGAAATGGGAGACAGTCAAGCGGGGACATTGAGACAAGGGGGCATGGGAAGAAAGATAAAAAGAGGGGACAGGAGCAGAACCACCCAGTTGCCATGGCTCTGCAAAAGACTCAGAGATATGGGACATGGGGAGGAGAGACGTGGGGAGAGCCTCGGAAAGACGAGGCTGAGAGGGAGACGCAGACAAGGTGAATACAGACGTGAAAGAAACCTGGTCATTCTGGATGGAAACACTGACACCTCACCCTGAGGGAGGCCCTGGGTGGGGGAAGGGGGATATACAGGCAGGGGGAAGCAGAGAGCAGACAATTGGGAGGAAACAGAAATTCCTTGAGATGACAAGACAAGGGGGGACACGCAATGAACTGAACGATGGAGGTGAGGGGCTGTTACAGAAACGGGGAGTCCGAGACCCCACGGGTGAGAGGAAAACAGAAGCAGAAAGAGCCATGGGGTGGCTGGAGAATGCAGGAAAGAGCCCTGTGAACCCCTCTCACTCAGATGTGTCAGCCCTGCAACCCCCATCCCTGAAGCGCTTGCCCAGCACCAGCTGAGGGACAGGAGGGTGACAGAGTGCTTGCTCGGGAGAGACAGCTCCCTGTCTCCTCTGCATCCGTCCTCCCAGGATCCTGGACTCTGGGCCCCAGCCCCAGCCTTCACTCAGGGGTCTAGTTTTTGCTCCTTAGGGGAGTAGCTAAAAGGAACACACTTGCAGTCAAGAGCCAAATGTATGAAACGGTGGAAAGAACCATCCCATCTTCTGAGCTTGGGGCCAGTTAGACCTGAGTCTAGGGCCTGGTGACCTTGGACAAGCCACTTAACCTTGACTGAAGCTTTATTTTGTCAAAGGACTGTTGTGACACCCAGGTGAAACAGTGCATGAGGGAGTGCTGGGTAAGCTGTACTGTGCTCATCCCAGCCCCCTGAACAGTGATCTAAAGGTGGCAAGAGGCCAAGCACAGTGGATCACACCTGGAATCCCAGCACTTTGGGAGGCAGAGGCAGGAGGGCTGCTATAGTCCATTCAGTCAAGACCAGCCTAGGTAACATAGAAAGACCCCATCTCTACCAAAAAAAAAAAATAGTAATAATAATAAAAAAATACACACACACACACACACACACACACACACACACACACACACACACACACCAAAAGTAAAACCTTCTGGCTGGGTGCTGTGGCTCACTTTGGTAATCCTAGTAATCCTAGAATTTTGGGAGATTGAGGTGTAAGGATTGCTTGAGATCAGGAGTTCCAGACAAGCCTGAGCACCGTTAACAAGACTCCATCTCTACACAAAATTTAAAAATTGACTGAGCATGGTGGCGCATGTCTGTAGTCTCAGCTACTTGGGAGGTTGAGGTGGGAGGACCCCCTGAGCCCAGGAGTTTGAGGTAACAGTGAGCTATGATCATGATACTGCACTCCAGCCCGGGTGACAGAGTGAGACCCTGTCTCAAAAAGACAAAACCACACATAAAGGTGGCCAGAAGGTTCAAACACACATTATGACTGAGGGAGGCAGGGGAGAGCTCTGAGGTCAGTTCAGGCTGTCTGCAGCCCCCAGCTCCAGGGGAAAGGAGAACCCTGGGAGTTGTGTGGGAGACTTTGCTGTAAGGAAAGCAGGAGGTGCAGGGCCTGGAGACCAGGATGATGATTATGGTGTCACCGTTTATTGTTGTTATTTATTATTATTTTCTTTTAGTTTAAAAACCTTGATTGGCTTTTCTAATGCTAGACTTGGGCAATGCCTTATTCTGTACAATGGAATGATTGTTCTCTGTTATTTTACACTCGATAGGCACTCACTTCTTCAGACTGATTCACAAGTCTCTTTCTGTCCCTGAACAGCCTGTGAGGTACATTGCTGGGGGAGTGTTAGGGGTGTGTAAGGAAGACACAGGGGCTTGGGTCTTGTCCTTGAGGGTGGGGGGAGGGCCTGGAGGAGTTGGGAAGCAGTGGGTTTGGCAGGAGAGGGGGTGACATATGTGGGGAGCCCTGGGGACCCAACCAGGCAAGCGGCTGGCAGGGAGAGCAGACGGTGTTAACCCTTGCTGTGCCATACTGCCTGACCCTTCCTCGAGAGTGGTCCATGACTGGGGGTTATTTTGTGAGAGTGGCAGTGTTTTGGGACACAGGAGTAAGACAGGCAGAAGGGGCCTGGGCAGGAGCTACTGTATTTCTGGGAAGGGGCAGACCACCTAGGATCTTCTTCCATCTTAGAGAGGCTCTCCTTGTCTGTTTCCACATGGTCTCTGTCAGTCTGTCTTTCTCTGTCTCCACCTCTCTTGTGCCTCTGGAAGGTGACAGCGGGTCTCCACTCCGGCTCACTATACAATCTGTCACTCTCTCTGCTGCCAGCCTGGCTGGAAGCCCCCCTTCCCAGCGCCCAGCCCCAGCCCTCTTGCCCCTGCCCCTAGGCCGCATTGCCTTTGTCTCCCAAGACGGCCTCCCCTTTCTTCTTTCCTCCCTACTCACCTCTCCTCAGCTCTGAGCCACTCTCCAATCTCATTACAGCTCCCACCACTGTGCCGCCCCCCAGCCTCTTCTCCACCCTCCCCCATCCATCTGTCTTCCCTGAAGCTCTCTTCTTTGTGTCCACCCATCTGTCACCACCAGCTCTGGGCCTACTCCCCTCCTGGCCACGCCCGCCTGGCCTTTCTGCCCTCAGGCTCCGTTCCCTCCACACAGCTCTGGCCTCCCTCTCCTCCTCCGTCCTGAAGCCTGGTTCCTTAGTTTCCTTTCACTAGCTTGCTTTTTTCTGGATGCCCTCCCTCCTCTCTGTTTTTTCATTCTCCCAGTCTCACTCCTCCTCAATTGTGAGTTGGGGGAGAGAGAGTGGGACTCCAGGGTCTAGCCCCCAACCCAGGAGCAACCAACCAGCCTAAGCCTGAGGCTGCAACATTTACTCACAATTGCATCATCTCAGGCTAATGGCTTCTCCCTAGGCCTCCTGAGATGACCCCTCCATTTCTGCTCCGTGGTTTCCCTGGCTGGGGACAGAAGTGTGTGAGCTCCCTAGCTTATGAGTTTGAACTCAGGAAGGAATGAAAACCCAACCCGAAGCCCCTCTGGATCCAGCCTTCCAAGGGTCTCTGCTTCCACAGCTCAACTCCCACTCCTGCCAAGCTTCTTTTGAGGCAAGGATGCTGCGTGACAGGGTCTCTTTGCTATCAGGTTATATCACCATTTCCCCAAGTCCTTGCCGTCCCTGGGTTAGAGGACAACAGCGCCCCCTGGGCCTTCCTCCCTAGAATTGACCCTAGTGCTACCACTGAGAGTTCAGGAATTTATCAGCCTTTCAAATCACAACTGCCCCAGGAGTCTAAGATGAAAGGGGGAAGGGAGAGGAGGCTTCAATACCAGTTCTGCTTCCACAGAACCACACTGACAGGCGGGGGCTCAGAGATCAGCCCCTGGTCTAACTCTGCATTTTACAAAGAGGGGGAATGCCCTTTGCAAGGCCACTCTGAGCATTGATGGCAGACCAATCTGGTCCTGGGCTCTTCCCACAACATGAAGCTTCTTGGTCCTGGTCCACCTACCCAGTGCAAGCCCTCCACCCTTAGTGTGGGACCTGTTTATGGTGTGAGAAATATGCTGCCTCACCTGGTTATCTTGTCATGTTCGGTTCTGTCATCTACGGTCTGGAGATCCCAAGTCTTCAAGGGAAGGTACCACATCCTTAGCCTTCGATGATGCTGTGACAGAGTGCTCTGCCCACAACCATGCTCAATAAATGCTTATTACTGCTGTGGCTGCCAGTGCAGACATAAAGGATGCTTTAGTCTCAGCTCTGTCTCTAATTTGCTGTGTGACCTTGGGAAAGTCATATCACTCCTCTGGGCTGCTTCTCTCATCTATCAAATGAATTAAACCATATACATGACTTCTAAGGTCCCTTGATGAAGCAAAGTCCCACTGAATAATAGGGATCTCAGTAGAGAACATCACACTCTGATAAAAAAAAAAAAAAAAAAAAAATCTCATCCCAGAATGTGCCTTTGGGAGCAGTGACCCAGATGTGGGAAAGAACAAATAGTAAAACCTTTACTCAGATATGCCAGGTAAGAGGCATTCACTAGTAAGAAAACCTTCTGTGTTGGTCTTGAGGGACAAAGCATCACAACAGGGAGAGACAGGCTGGCTCCTAGGGCAGGGATGTCAGTGACTCAACTGTCTGCAAGGCTGGGAGGAGGAGAAGGTCCTGTGTGAGCTAGCAACAGGCAGGAGGCGAAGGGAGAGAAGCCCTCAGGGAAAGGAAAGGAGCTGGAAGATGGTAGATTTCAGAGGGCACAGGGGCAAGCAAGGCCCAGACTAAGGGGATGGCGGAGGCTCGGGAACTAAGAAGCACATGTCCCATAGGATGCTGCCGGCCAGTCACACATGGTATTCTGGGCATAGAAAATACCTGGCAAAGAGCTGAAACCAAGTCTTAGAAGGGGGGTGGGGTGTTTGGGAGTCCCAGTGGGTCATCTGAGTGGCTGCGCTCCTTCCATGGAAAGTGGCATCTCCAAAAGCTATGCGAAGAGCCAAGTGTTTCTGTTTTTTGTTGTTTTTGGTAGGGGGTGAAGTAAAGAATCACGGAAGGCAGAAAATGAGCTTGGGCTCAAAGTGCTTTCCTAGGCAGGGCTAGGAACAGTGAAGGTCCTACATCTTGTGCCCTTCTTTCTTTCCTACCCCAGATCCCTTGATTCTGCCCAACTGTTCTGCTCAGCCCACTCATTGGTACCCAGCCACTTCGCTGCTTCCCGAAGCTGCCAGCAGGATGAGGGAGTTTACTGCTCTGTCCGCTGGGAGACCTGTTGGCCGAGGGAGGTGTGGAGCCAGCCCAGATGGTGGCAGCTGTGCTCGCCTCCCGCCAGCACAGCCCAGACTCTTCAGCTCAAACTAGGAGGGTGAGGGAGCAGCGGGGTGTATTTCCTATCTCAGAACCCCAAACATGCCTTGTCCCAGAGGGAACTTGGCGAGAAAGCTGGAGGAAAAAATCACCTCTTCTCACTAGGATCCGAAAGGGTGAACCCAATCAGGAAGCTAAGAGGAGAGTTTGGGACCCTGTGAACAAGGCTAGCCCCTCTCTGCAGCCGCTGGTATGCGTAGAGACAGCCTCCTGGCCTGCAGCAGAGAGAAGGCTGGGTTTAGGCCTCCACCCGCTGGTTCTCTCCCCCTCAGTTGACTCAGTCTCTACCAGCAATCACTTGGCAATTCTGTTCTACTCCAGGATTTGCCTCCAGGAAGACCCAGGGAACTTGAGTGTCTCCACAGAGCTGAGGCTCTCTAAAACAACCCAAACTCAACTCTTCTTTGGCCTACAAAAAGTCCACTGTCATCAGAAAGCCCACATCCTTAGTGTGCCATTCAAGAAGCTTCAGGATCTTGCCCATCCTTACCGTGTCCCTAACATGACATGTGCCTTTTCTTGGTTATGTTTCCACCTGGTGCACACCTCAAATCCTAACTCTGTGGTCACTCCTGGCCTCACTCCTGGCCCTGGATTCCTCTATGCACTACTGAGCACTGGAAATATTCTGCAATTATTCTATTACATTGGCTCACACCTAGCTGTGGGCATGTGTGTCTTTCCTCTCACCCCAGCTGTGAGCTACCCAAGGGTAAGCACTGCATTTTCCTCCTCATCCCTGCAGCCTAGCCACTGTCTCACAGTGATTAAAGAACTGTCTGTCCATTACAAAGTGGAAAGAAAATATGTAACATTGTTCTTATAAGCAGGAGGGGGCTCCCGGTACTTCAATTGTTTGACAGAGCCTTACTTCTTGGGTCCTCTGGAGACCAAGATAGCATACAAGGCAACAGTTTCATTCAAGGTAACAATTTTACGACTTCTAGCCCAGGTGGCTGAGCAAGATGACCTGGGAAGAATAAAGGTAGCAGTACAAGTCATGTGGGGTCATCTATTTTAATGAAACTTACTATTTATATATATACAAAAAGAAAAAAAAATAGATATTACAGCTTAATAAAAAGTACACATGAGCACAGTGGGCTGGAGGTGGGATACCCACCTGGCAGCACACCCACCCTGATGTGCATCTGAGACCCAGGAAAGGACGGTGGGAAGGAGGCAGGCTCAGCCCAGAGCTGCCCTAGTGTCCTCCTCAGGGGTTCAGTGCAGCTGGACCCTGACATTCAACCCTTTATGTCCTTTCTCCTGGTCAGGAGGTGGTTGGAGACGGGGGTGGGGATGGGGGGGATATAGGACAGGATGGAAAGAGGGCTCCCGTAGAAGGGAAGCTAGGGTGGAGAACTAGCAGTACACAGGAGCCAGAAACTTCTGTCTGTAATCCTGCAATCTGCCAAGGGCAGGGAAGGAAGAGGACGGGGGAGCTGGGGGGTTGAGGGGTGGAGGCGACAGATTCACCTCTCCTGTCTTTTTGGACAGTTCTACTCCTTTATGTTACTCCTAGCCTGAGACAGGCTTAGAGAGGTTCCAGTGACTGACAGACCGTTGTGAAAGAAATGATCTGGGAAGGCAGGACAAGCTGGGTGCCCCTCAGTAGGACACGGCTCCTGGCTCCCGGGGCGTAATGAACAGGACATCGGCTTTGGCATTGATGCAGTAGGTGATGACGAGAGAGAAGGCGAGGATGCCGAAGCCCACCATGAGGGTGATAAGCTGTGGGTAGGAGGGGGGGAAAGAGGTGTTCTCAGACTCAGCATGGTTCTGAGTAACTGCCTAGGGTTGGGAGTCAGAACGTCAGAAAGCTGGCACCTGCTCCAAGCATCAAGTATAGAACACTCTCCTCAATGCACACTTGACTCCCCATTTGAAAAGGTAAGTATTCCTGTTCTTGCTTCCATCTTGTATTAGATTTTAAGTATCTTGAAAGCAGGCGCCATGGCTTTGATTCTCTCATGGCACTTACATTACTGACTTGTGACAGAAGCTCAATAAGTATTAGACTCACTCATCCCAGCTGTACTGGGTGGAATATAAGGTGGGGGGTACAGAGAGGGGATGATGTGGGGGAGAGTGCTGGGTGGGTGCCAGTGGGGAAGGGATCCTGGGAGGGTACTGGGTGGGGGATCCAAGGGGGGTGGCGGGGAGGATGCATGGGGAGGATGCCAGGTTGTGGGATTATCAAGGGGGTTTGCCAGGTGAAAGGTACTGGGTAGGGGTGCCAGGTGGGGATACTGGGTGGGAGCTACAGAAGAGTTCTGGGACCCACTGGGTCTCTCCAGAATGAACACATACTCAAGTTATCTGTGAAGAAAGACCTTCTAATGGGACATGCTGGCTGACCAGGGACAGATTTGCAGTAGGGACAAATGGCATATGGAAGAGGGTATGAGGCAAGAAGCCTCCCCTCCTACAGTCTCCCCTCCTGCCATCTCACCTCAAGCTCTTTGCTGGCGATTAGGAATATCCGGGCACGGATGTCTTTCCAGCGGCTCTCAGTCCATGTGGAGTATTCAGTAGAGCTCCACTGACTCAGCTCGAAGGCTGGGGACAAGGCCCTGGCCAGCCGGGCAGTGGAACGCACACACCGGGGGAGCCTGTCTGTCTCGTTGGAAGTCAAAGGGCCCTGGACCCAGGAGTACTCATATAGCTGCAAGAGAAGACGGGCCATGACACAGGGCTGAGCTGACCCTCTCTCACTCGCCCTATACCCTGTGTCAGCCCCAGGCTCTGGCCAGCTGAACAAATTGGCTGCCACCCCTTTTCCCTTCAGGGGATCTGTTTCCACCAGGTTACTGCCTCTCTGCACTCAAGCTCCATCTCCCTATCTCAGCCCCCTTCCAAATGGGCCTAGGAGAACCTTCAACTTCCTAAGGAAGGGGATCCTAAGGGACCCCCGACACCCACCACCACTCACATCCTTGTTTTCACTTGGGACTTTGCTTGGGTCTTGACACTGCTCTCGGGTAAGGTTGAGCACCTTGCCAGTCAGATTTGCCAAGGCATACTGCACGATGTAAGTGGCATTGGTGGGACTGGAGACAGCGATGTAATGTTGAAGAGGTCCGTCACCTGATTGCAGATCCAAAGGAAGGGATCATATGGTTGGGGATAGTAGGGGAAGGTAGGGAAGGACAGGCAGAAATAGGCAGAGTCAGAAATTAGCAGCAGCCAGAAAAGAGAAGGTGAAGAAAAAGGGATACAACAAGTATCAGAAGAAATGAAGGAAAATAGGGGTAAAGAAAAAAGAGAAAAAAGAGTAAGGATTAGCCCTCAATTATGACTTTTTTCTGTGTCCACCCCACGCCCACACCAGATGCTTACCCAAGTAGGACCACAGGTCCTGCCTGAGGATGGACCGGAACCATGAGTTGTTGGCTCTAACCAGGAACCCGTAGAGCAGGCGGGTAACCTAGGATTGGAACAGCAAGAAGAGAAAACCCTGTGACTTGGAGTGAGCTCAGGAAAGAATCTGCAGTAGAGACTGGCCAGAGAGACTGGGGCTGGGGGACAGTGGATGGCTCATAAGGATGCAGATGAGCCCACCCGGGAGCTCTCAGGGTGTCGGGTGTCCTCACGGGCATCAACAGGCATGCCAAAGTCCAAGGTTTGGGATACTAGACAAAGGAAATATGGACAGAAGCAGCCTGCTGTGTGAACAGACAGGAGCAAGGGCCCATCTGCTCTCACCGTGTGGGGATCAGCCCGAACAGAGTCGCTGAAGTTGGTTCCTCCTGCAAGCTCATACAGCGCACGTCCCAGCACCGTGGCCACATCTGCCAGGGCCTGTGGTGGATGAGGAGGGGGTGGGATGGCTCATCGCTTCTTCCTCAAGGGCCAGCTTTCCACCATCTTCACTGTGTTCCCCAGGCGCCCCCCCCAGCCTGGCTCAGCGCTACCTTGGCAGTGTCTGTCACGAAGTTCAGGTCCTCTTCAGGGCTTAGCCATTCAGGATAGCTCATGTTAATGTTCTCAGCAGTGTCGTAAATGCTCTGGTAATAGCTGCCAGGAAAGCCGGATTGCACCTTAGCTACATCCAGCCAGGGCCCTGTCCCTTTCCTCCCTGAAATGCCCTTTACGCTGGAACTCAGGATCTAGTTTTTCATCAGTCAGGGGGAAGGGGTGAGAGAGAATCAGGATCCCACATTAAAGAAGGCGTGGAGAATGCGAGGCAGGAGTGAGGGTGGCAGTGGTTAGTGAAACACAAAGATGCTCCTGATGGACACAGTAGAGAAGGTAATGAGCCCAGATCTTTAAATAGGACTCTTCTATGGCATTTGGGCTGGAGATACAGGGGAAGCCTGAGATGATTTTCAGAGAATTCTGTCACATATCATCAGAGCAATTGTGTAACTGTTCCCAAGACGGAGACTGGGAGCAGCGGGGGGATTAGTAGGTCTTAGGATCAGGGCTGCTCACAGATATATAAGAATACAAGGGAGGACCCCAAAAACCCAGAATTATCTTTCAGAGGGTGGGCCCCTTGTAGTATAGGCTTTCTCCCCTAGATAAGTGTTCTAGAAACCCATCAGCATCAGTGTAGCAGTTAGCATTGTTTTGAGAGGCTACATTCAGCTTCAGTGAATTTTTGGGGGGATATTCTTTCAACGCATTTGCCCATTTCATGATGGGCAATTTACGAGCATACCTGCTCACACTGCCCTGAGTGTTCAGCAGTTTTTGGCCAAAAATGACATGACTCCCATGCTCCACCCTCCCGCTTCACCGGATCTTGCCCCTTGCAACTTTTTTTTTTGTTTTCCTGGATGAAAAGAGTCCTCAAAGGAAAACATTTTGCTGATGTGAGAGAGATGAAACAAAAAACAGCGGAAGTATTAAAAGGCATCAAAATGGACGAGTTCAAAAACTGTTTTGAGCAGTGGAAAAAGCATTTTGATAGGTATATTGCATCAAAACAGAGAGTACTTTGAAGGTGACTGAAGTTTAAACATGTAAGAATAAATACAGGATTTTTTTTTTTTTAATCAGAGTCTCACTCTGTCGCCTAGGCTGGAGGGCTATAACACGCTTCCAGTCACATAGCCTTGACCTGCTGGGCTCAGACAATCCTACCTCAGCCTTCCAAGTAGCTAGAACTACAGGCACGCACCACCACACCCGGCTAATTTTTTTTTTTAATTTATTGTAGAGATGAGGTCTCACCAAGTTGCCCAGGCTGGTCTCAAACCTGTGGGCTCAGGCAATCCTCTCATCTCGGCTGGGATTATAGGCGTGAGCCATCACAGGAGACAGATCTTACAAGAGGGCCTAAAAGAACTCCTGGCATTTACCATCAATAAATCCCTGCCCCAAGGAATCGAGTTAGCCACATATTCAAGTCCAAAACACATTCAGATGATAAGTCATCCCTCATCCTAAAGTGGCATGAGGAAAGATTTAGAGAAGAGAGTTGCCCCAACTGTGAGAACTGTCATGCCCCTAAACAAATGAGACGGTACTACTCAGCAGAGGTTGGAAAACCAGAGCTCAAATATTTTTGCTCAGAAACTCATCTGGCTCCAAGAAGCTGGCACTTGGCAATCCAGCCTGAGTAAGAAGCCCCTGTGGTTCCAGGCTTCAAGTGAGGAGCAGTTTAGAGCACCTCAGACAGGGAAGAGTTGACTACCAGCGCCTCACGGCTCATCTCTGGAGTTGCTCAGCTGCAGGAGACACTTGACCCTCAAACTGAACCATGTGCACTTACCACATGGCAAAAACACATTACATTTCACAGAGTATAAAGACTGCATCCTCAGGTGGACCCCAGAGGGGGACTGCTTTCTGTCCTACAACCAAAGAGCCCCACTATCCTTCCTGTGCTCTTGTTAAAGATGACATCCTCTACTGGCAGCCCTTGGGAACTCAAGCCCCTAGAGAGCCTGGGAGAAGCCAGAACCATAACTGAAGAGAACTGTGCTAGGAAAGGGCTGAGGGGGAGATGGTCTTCTAAGACAAACATCAACTCAAATGAGAGGATCAGGTGGGAGGGGAATAGGACACTGAGCCAGAGCATAAACTGACCTGAGGTTTTGGGGGGAGGGGGAGGTTGTGGGAAGATGGGAGAGGGGTGACCTTCTTCCTAGACTGCAGAATGAACTCTCACAGAATAAAGAGGGGGCAGGGTCAGTGAGTCTTACTTGTTATGGAAGGCAGCAAGGTGGTCAGCCAGAACAACGCCCGAGATGTTTCGAGCTCGAAGAAATCGCTGCAGAGAAGATGGTGGGAGAGGCTGGGACTGATTTGGCCTCCTGAGGATGACAGCAGGGACATCAGCACCACTCCTCTCCAGTGTGGCCAGAAGGTCCTCCACCTGAGTGATGAGGGAGATTAGCAGATGGGAGGCCAGGGAATGGGCAGTGGAGGCTGGGGAATGGGAAGCAGAGGCCAGGGAATGGGAAGTGAGAGCTGGAGAACTGGAAAGCAGGGGCCAGGGAATGGGAAGTGGGAGCTGGGGAACAGGAAGCAGGGACTGGGGAACGGGCAGCGGAGGCCAGGGAATGGGAAGAGGAGGCTGGGGAATGGGAAGTAGAGGTCGGGAAATAGGCTGTGGAGGCCAGGGAATGGGAAGAGAAAGCAGGGGAATGGGCAGCGGAGGCTGGGGAATGGGCAGCAGGAGGTCTCTTTTAGGTCCAAAATACGCTATACTTCTAGCCCCTGCTTGGGAAGCTGCTCTATACTCTCCAGACCTGTATTCCTTGAGGTTTTGGGGACCAAGGCTCTCTGAATTCCTGTAGCTCCCACCATTCTTTTTAGAGTTAAGAAATTAGGGCACAGAGAAGAGGCCTGTTTTTTCATATTTATAGGTGAAGTCCATCGTTTTCAGAACTCTGCCTTATCCTCAGTGGATGCCCCAGTTATTATCTGTTGTGCACAACTGGAGGGGACACATAATAAAAAACTGCTGCTAAATGCCAACCAAGCAGCCAATTCTTGGAGCCCGGAGCAGAGATGACACTGCAGGCTGGAATGGCAGAAAGAGAGCTGCCTGGAAAAAAGCAGGCCTAAAGTTGGACCTAGAAGGGAGGAGAAATTGAACAAGCAGTGAGGAAGTGGAGGACAAGCTGGACACAGCCGGGAGTTTGGCAGGGCAGCCTTGACAACTGGATCCTCGGGGCAGCAAGGAGAGGAGGGAGCAGGCCATTCACCTGTCCTTAATGGGCAGTGGCAGTTTGTGAGGCACCAAATGTTCAGAGAACTGCCCATTCCACGGAGCCAGTGGAATGTCCCTGAGCTCCTGACTCTTCCCGGCAAGCAATAACAGCTATGCTCGTCCTTTAGCAACACTTACTCTAATCCATCTCTTACCCTGTCTCATAAGCCCTGGGGCTTGGTGGAAAAAGGTCAGGGGTTTGGGTCCATATTCTGAGCTGCTGAAGCAGGAAATGAGATGCTCAGGTTACCTGATTTCGTACGGACTCATTTTTCTGAGACATGGGATCTGTGTGCATCCAAAGCTCTAGCGAAGTTCTTAAGGCCACCTGGGAAGAAGAGGGGATGAAGAAGTAACACTTATAATCAGTCTCCTATTCTGGCTCATACCTGGGGGGAAAAGTCAAGGGAAGAGGTGGTGGTATCTGCAGTCAGAGTTACAGAACAGAGGAAGAAGCTATGAGTAGGAAGGAAGAGGCTACACACCTGCCCCAGCTCCACAAATGAGTCAATGTTCTCCAACTGCACAGGAAACTTGCCCTTCTCCATATCATAGACCATTCTAGAGCTGCCAATGTAGTCAAAAGTTTCCTGAGGGGTGGAGATGGGGGGAAGGGAAACAGAGATTCCAAAGGGTTAGGAAAGCCTCAAAGATGACCAGGGTCGAAAGCTGTAAGCAAGAAAGCTCCCCTCTCTGGTCATCTGAACAGCTAGTCAGCTTATAGTCACATGGTCTTCCCTGCCTCCCTGCTGTACCTCCCAGCTGTGACTATCCCTCATACGTATGTAACATAGGACTTCTCAAGCCCCCAAATGGGGAAAGCAGCCAGAGTAAAGCCCAAGGCAAACATCAGCTGCTATATGTCTGCTTCTTAACTCTCCTCCACCTACACCGACTCAGTTACACTCAGTTACAGCTGCTCTTCCCTTATTCTAGGGCCAGGTTATGGTCCTAGTGGGGGCAATAAAGGGATCCAGAGGATAAAAGTAAAAGGATGTCTCCATAGATCTTATGGGTGGCAGAGAGAGGAGGGTGGCTACACACCAATCCAGGGTGGGAAGCTTCCTAAAATGGAGGGATCCAAGGGGAGACACGTGCAGACACAGCCAGAAGCTCCATGTTGAGGTCTCCCCCAGCCAATGCCATTCCTACCTCTACCATCTCCCTCCTTCCCGGCTATCCAACCGAAAAGCCCTCACCCCCTGGAAGAAGACAAACATGACATTGCGGGGCAGGGCTGCTGCATCAGGTGCCTTCTGCAGAGCTTCAGCCGCAGCCAGCTGGGTGACGAAGGAGGCGACTGCGCTTTCAGCCCCTGGGGCCACATTCCAGAAGAAAGAACGACTGTCCAGCTGGGTCCAACAGAAGAAAAGGCAGGGGATGAATAGTTCAAAACTGGCCCCAGTCAAGAGAACACAACTGTCCTGGAGCAATGGTGTCACAGCCCAGATTGCTCCCCATCTGATGCTCCCTGGTGCAGCAACTCTGAAATCTAATATGCCCAAGAGAGGCCTCCGGCTCTGTCTGTGCCAGCCCTGCCCACACTGATCAGGGGCCCACACTCACCCGAGTAGCAGCAACCACAACCCTGTCATCAGGCTTCAATGTCCCAGATGTATTAATAGGCTTGAGCATGCTCCATACATTGTAGTCAGACAGGGGGTCACAGACGATTTCTAGGCAGGACACAAACAGTGAGAGATTGACAGGACTAAGGGAGAGGGGTAGCTGTAAAGAAGGCATGGGAGATTTCTCTGATCCAGTGACCCCGTAGACTCTTGAGTAATTTTTTTGACCTCTAACCACCCCAGGCTGGCTTCTCTGCCACCATCCACTTCAGGAACAGGCTGCCTACATAGTTTAGAACTGTTTCCACTTCTCCCATGGGTGCTCCTTGCTGGTGTCCACTCCTTCCCCAGCAGTCTCTCCCACGTGCCCCGGCCCAGTCTCCCATCCAGCACACCCAGCAGGGTCTAGTCTGCCCCACCTGGGTTGATGCTGAAGGTGCTCTGGATGGAGCTGCGCCGCATACAGGTGGCTGTGCTGACGACGGCATGCATGTGCGAGAAGAGTTGCATGGCGCACAGCGGGAAGGCTGGGGCCGAGCCGTTCTCATTCAGGTTGTGATCCCGATAGCACTGTGAGAGGAGACAGGACCCCCATGAAGCAGTGAGCTGACACACCAGAAAGAGAAGGGCTCTGCGCCATTCCCAAGCCACTCTCTTTTGTAAGACATTTGTCCCTGAGCTACAGTTGTCCCAGTAAAACCACATAATCTACAAGGTCAAAGAGAAAAACCCATCGAGAGGTGCAAAGGGGCATAGACTCAGTGGCTTAGTTGGAGAAGATGAAATTACCCTATCCCAAATGGCCTGACCCAGGTTGGAGCTTCAGCCGCTGAAAGGGTCAGTGTGATTTGATATAAAGAGCACTGAAGTAAACTGGGCACAGTGGCTCATGCTTGTAATCCCAGTACTTTGGGAGACTGAGGCAAGAGGATTGCCTGAACCCAGGGGTTCAAGATCAGCCTGGGCAACTTGGTAAGACAATAAATAAAAAAATTAGCCAAGTGTGGTGGCGTGCACCTGTGGTTCCAGCTATGTGGAAGGCTGAGCTGGAAGGATCACAGGTTAAAGCCCAACAGGTCAAGGCTGCAGTAGCCGTGAGCGTGACACTGTACTCCAGCCTGGGTGATAGAGTGAGACTCCAACTCAAAAAAAAAAAAAAAAAGAGCACTGGAGTAGAGATCGAAAATCAGATTCAAGACCACTTGAACATCAACTCACCACGTGACTGTGGATAAACCTCTTAACTGCTGTATGAGTCAAAATGGAAAAACTAGACTAGAATTAGAGAATATTAGAGCTAAAAACCACCTTGGAAATTACCAAACAGAATCTCTCAATTCCTAGTCCAATGTTCTTTTTACCATACTAGTGGTTCTGAGACAGGGCTGAATACCTTGTTTCATAGTATTCTTTTAAATATTCTATTTTCTTCTAGCCTAAAAGGTTTTAATGCTATGCTACCAGGCAGGAGTGAAATGGGAGAGGGAAATGTGAGAAAAATAAACTTCTTGGTTCTTTTAGGGGCAACCATCTTTCAGGGAGTGTGTTAGTAGAATGAGCCTCCTCCAAACAGGAGAGCCTAAAAATAATTCTCTTTCTATCTGGAATTGCTAGGAGCTGGCAGAGTCATTACCTGCTTGATGACTTTAGTTTCATTTTCATCTTCAAGAAGAAAGATGGGGAAACTAAAATCTTCATAAGCCAAGCCATTGCCCAGGGAGTTCCACTGTATTTTTCTGCAATGAGCAAACTCTGGCCCATAGGAGTTGGAATACACACCTGAAGGGGGGGTATTGGGGGATGGAGGGGACAGATTACTGGGACACCAAGCACTTGGGGACCAGGTGAGGGAGAAAGGTTAGGGTATCACAGGGCTGGGACTAAACGTTCAAAAGGAGGTGGTAACTCAAAGAAGCAGGCATGAATCTATCACCATCCATACTAGAATAGAGACACCGGTATCAGGGAGCCCTAGGCTGGCAGATGAGAGATCCAAGCGTGTGACAAAAAGAGAAGATGGAAAGTAAGCAAAGGAAGGGGGGGGCAGGAGAAGGGAGGGATGAGCAGCAAAGACAAAGAAATACTATCTTCTGTTCAGAAGTCAGTTACTGGCACTACACAGACACACGCATCCCTCACAAAGACAAGATAATGAAGCAGTAATGCGCCTTAGGTGACAGTAGGTTCTCCTGATCCTTTGGGGCTCTTACCAAAACCATCATTTGGGCACTGCACACTAGGAGAGAAGCCTGAGGTGGGACTGGGCTTGGTCAAGGACACTGCAAGACCAGCAATTCGGCTGGTTCTGCCCTTCAGCTTCTCCATTAGGTCCCTGGAATAGGAGGGAATGCCATGAAGAAAGACAGGCAGGTATCACACGGCCCAACATCCTACCCTCCAAGATGGAACAGTGGAGAAGGAGGGAGTCATCCTGCTAACTACTTCTTCCCTTTTCCGTCTCTAACTTCTGAGTCTCAACTACAACCCAATCTGAGCTCAGGACTTAATTTTTTCTACCTTGTCCCTGAGTGACCCGGGGCACCCCGCTCCTTCTGCCTTACTCACTCCAGCTCTCCTTTAAGGTCATCAAGATTATTCCTTTTGATGATATACTTTTCTAAGGATTACCCTAGCTCTCTTTCCTGACTAGGCCTAGACAGCCAAGGGAAGTCTTCACTGCCAAGTGTGAGGACAGTCCACTGACTCCTTCCCTCTGCAGATGCGTTTTCCTGGCAAGTACATCTAGTTCTCACCTTTTAAAGAGCCTGTCCTCCAGCAGAACCATGTAAGGGGGGTTGGGGCCATCAGTCAACACCCACTGCAGGTCTTCTTCTTTCTCCACCACGTGGATGACCCCCGTGTCCCCACTAATTGAAGCTGCCAGGACAGAAGGAGTCAAATGAAAGCTCCCACAGGTGACAACTTTGACTTTGCCTCACTGATGCTGCAGACCTTTAATCCCCAGAGATGTCACACCACATTTGGAAAAGGACAGGCACCTTTGGGTTTGAACTGAAAAGGCGAGTTGCCCCAGCTCCAGCTGAAGGTTATTGGGAGGGAATGGAGGGCAGGAGAGCCCAGAAGGACTTAGGAAATGCCAGAAAGGCTCTGCTCTGTGAGCTTCATCTGCTTGCCCTCTCCGGTTAACCTCATTTAGCAATACACAGAAGATTCTAGAATCATGGACATCAACGTTTTCAAACCTGTATTTTCTCGAGGAAATGCCGGGTTCTAAATCTCTCACTTGGCATTCTAGCTTTGAATCTTCCTTTGTGAAAACTTATGTGTAGATTCCCTTGACCTCAGTAGCCTTCCTGGATCACATTCCTTTGCCCTATGTGGGAATGACATTACTTGCCTCTGGTCAGTCTTGGAGGAGGTTAGTTGAGAACTCTGTGGTCTCTAGAATACAGCTTCCCAAGCGACAGGCCTTGAATGGACTGGAGATGTGCTGACATTAATTTTCCTCATTTCTGGAGACTGAGGGTTTCCAAAGTCCCTAGGATGGTCACTTCTAGCCAGGAGGAGACTTATGTATCCCAAGATGCCCCGTAAATATCATCCATTTCTCTGTGCCAGGATGCCATACAAATAACATTTTCTATGTGTCTCACGATGTGACAAAGATTGCGAAGCACTGTTCTAGAAAGCGGACGACCCACAGCTCAGAATACCTTGAATCCTGTGTAATTCGATCATCAGGTAATACCCCTCAAGGCCCTAGTGCTCCATGTAGAGCTATCCTAGTGTCCTCTCCCTACAGACAACTGGATGTATTATTCGTAAATTATTTCAGACCAGTAGTTCTCAGACCCAGCTGTGTATCAGAATCACTTTGGAGTTTCAAATAATACAGATACTTGGTTCTTACTTCAGATCTACTAACAGTCTCTCACCAGGTGCAGTGGCTCACACCTGTAATCCCAGCATTTTGGGAGGCGGAACGAGAGGACTGTCTGAGCCCAGGGGTTCAAGACCAGCCCAGGCAACTTGGCGAGACCTCATCTCTACAATAAATCAAGAAATTAGCCAGGTGTGGTGGCACATGTCTGTAGTTCTAGCTACTTGGAAGGCTGAGCCAGAAGGACTGCCTGATCCCAGCAGGTCAGGGCTGCGGTGGCTGCGAGTGTGCCACTGCACTCCAGTCTGGGTGACAGTGAGACTCCTACTCAAAAAAAAAAAAAAAAAAAAAAATCTCTCAAGGTGAGACCCAGGTATATGTATTTTTCAAGATTTCCCACATGTGGTCCTTTATTACACAGTCAAGCAGGAGAAATATTATTCTAGACCAAGGCACTGAAATACTTGTAACTGGCATGAGGCAAAAACCATAAGCATTTCCTGACTGCCAGCCAAGCAGATTTTTTTCTCCCACGGGACCTTGTAAAATCTACACACAGAGACAGGCTCCCCAACATCCAACTACGTCCTTACATAGTAAATACTAAACAAGTTCACGTTGATAGTGATAATAATAAAATATGGAGGAATATCAGAGTCTGAAATAACTTTAGTTAAGATCCAAATACCAGTGGGAGCTCTAAGTGAAACAAAAAACATGGGACAAGAGAAAGCTAGTGTGGCAAATAAAAAGCACACAGTATAACTTCAACTCCAGGGAGGACAGGAAGAAGGCACTAAGCTGAAACAACCTGGATTCTCATCTGGGTTCCAGATGCTGAGTCTTAATTTGCTTATTCTCCCTGTGCCTTCGATGAGGAGGTTTTCTACTCCTCTTCATTTCATACTATGTGGACAGATTGTAAAAGGGAGGATAGAAGAGAAGGGAAGGAAAGAAAACCTATATGTAGCTCCCTTTGAGCACTTTAAAAGGTCCAACAGAAACAGGGTATTATAATCAGAAATCAAATCTTTTTCTCCTTAGTTTTTTGTTTCGTTTTGTTTTTGTTTTGTTTTTGAATTGGAGTCTCACTCTGTCGCCCAGACTGGAGTGCAGTGGCCGCTCCCGGCCACCGCAGCCTCGACCTGCTGGGCTCCGGCGATCCTTCCGCCTCAGCCTTCCGAGTAGCCGAATTACAGGCACGCGCTACCATGCCCGGCTGATTTTTTGATTTATTGTAGAGATGAGGTCTCACTGCCCAGGCGGGTCTCGAACCCGCGGGCTCAGGCAATCCACTCACCTCAGCCTCCCAAAGGCGCGGGATTACAGGCTGAGCCACCGAGCCCGGCTTCTCCTTAGTTTTATCATGTTTGCAACCCTAATTAAAGCGGGCACAGCCTGTTCGGAACACACAGACATGATGAAGTAAGACTTAGAAATAAGTAGATTGAAAAGGAAACAAAATCTCAATGAGGAAGTAGCCAGAATCCAGCCCCACCCCTCTTGTTTCTCTGTACTGGCACTTGACTATCTCTAGAGGCTACTGCTTTGCTTCTCACCGCACTGTTCTAAGAACATGCAGAAGAACGACTCATTCTTAAAGGGGATTTCTCAGAGGCTGGTTCCAGGAGAATGGGGTCCTGGGCTTTTGTACTTACAGGGAGATTCCAGCAAGACCAGCAATCTGATCTCAGCCCACACTGGACCTGGCTCTCTTCCACTTCACAAACCAGTTTAGAAACAGTCCAACCAATCAAACTACTCCCAGTGCTTTGCATCTTGGGGACATGGGACAATTAGCATATATTGATGCTTAGGGAAAGATGGTTAGAAGACTAGTGACTGTCTCCTAAAGAAGGTCCTTCACTTGCCAGTGTCTCAGTTTTCTCCTACCAAATTGGAAGGTTTCAGACAATCACACAGTACTGCTGAGACCACATTATTTACTTGGCATCATCAATAAACATCTATTAAAAGATAGCTTGGGCTGGGCTAGGTGGCTCAGCCGGTAATCGTAGCATTTTGGAAGGCTGAGGCGAGTGGATTGCCTGAGCCCACGAGTTCAAGACCAGCCAGGGCAACTTGGTGAGACCTTGTCTCTACAATAACTAAAAAATTAGCCAGATGTGGTAGTGTGCGCCTGTAGTTCTGGCTACTTGGAGGGCTGAGGTGGAAGGATTGCTGGAGCCCAGCAGGTTGACACTGGGGTGGCCGTGAGTGTGCCACAGCACTCCAGCCTGGGTGACAGAGTGAGACTCCAACTCAAAAAAAAAAAAAAGATAGTTGGAATTTTAGCTTTATGCAAGTATTCTAATGATTATTATGGAAATAACCTGAATTTCAGAGGTGATCAATTTGATGATGAGGTAGCCAAGATCTGATCCTAAGTTTAGGATCGGCTTGCCTGCAGAACTACATTCTGACAGAGCTACTGTCCATAGAAGAACAAAATTTGAAGACAGCAGGTCTTCAGATCCCAACGTTTCCTATCTCTGGTTTTTATAGTTTTTAAAACCATGGTGTCATGACACTTTGTTTTGGAACACATTTACAAAGCATACACTGGAATGCTTCACTAAATCCTCTTGCAACTACTTGGCATTTTCAGTGTCTTCTCTTCACATAGTTCACTGCCTTTAAGAAGACTACTTTGGTTCCAAAAAGGTCATGTAGAGTGCAGAGTACTTAGACTGGACTCCGTAGACTATGAGACCTCTTTCTCCTTAGAAAACAGTATAGTAGGGTGGGTAAGAGTCCTGACTTAGAACTTGGGCTAGCAGGTTTTAAATCCTGGCTTCATCAGCTACTCCCAAAGTGCTCTTGGAAAAGTTACTCAACTTCTATAAGTCTCAGTTTCATCACCTGTGAAATGAAAATGATGATAAGACCTACTTCATGGGGGTTGTTGTGGGCATAAACAAAATGCATATGTAAAAAGCTTGGTATGCGACATTTACTAAATATTAGTTCTTATTAATTATCTTCCCTGATTTGATTGATAGTTCTCAATCACCTCCTACTAACATAGTCCAATTTGAGTGCCGAAATTCCTAAGTGAGACATGAATCTTTCTTAGTATCTAGGGCACAGACAGAAATATCAATATTCACAAACACAAATCCCAACCTCAACTCACACTGACAGCCAATCTGATGAGTAGCATTGAGCAGACGGACACAAGGAGCCGTTTTATTTAAGGGGATATAGATCTTCCTCTCCACTGAATTTCCCCTGCACAAACCTGATTGGAAGATAAAAAAAATTAGAAAAAAATGAGAGACACAAGTACTAGCTTCTATCATGTCATTAGCTCAATGTATGGCTTGGGCAAATCATTCAATATCATACTTTCTAAAATAGGACTAATGTCCATTCTTCTCACTTCTTGGGCACATTATTGCAACAGACAAATGCTCTACAAGGCACTCAGCTCTGTGCCTCAAATGGTTATTACAAAGTCCCAAAGTCCATGTAGGGCCACTGACAGTGCAGCTAGGAGAGAGAAAACCTGATCTGCCCAAGGTGTTTGACTTTAGATGTGCCAGAGTCCAGGTGCATGGGTGATCATACTTCTGTGTTTCTATCCTGTATGTATTGAAAGGGTGCTGGTCTATGACTATAAACTACAACAGTGAAAACTTTTGAGACATTTTTCCAGGAGTGCGAACAGAACTGGGAGAAACCTTATGCCACACACCTGTTATTCTAACATCAGTAGGTCATTTGTGTGCCTACAGTGTGGGGCAGCTATAGTTTCTCCTTTGGGGATCTTTAAAAACAATGTGAATTTGGAGGAAAGCACAGTCACATTTGTACATAGGCATGTATGCATTTTAGGGCTTGCCCAATTAGAAAGCCATATACCAGTAAATAAATGTGTGTAAGCAAACACTTAAGTTCCATTATAAATGCCTAAAGTTCCTTGAATCATTTCACGGTTTTAACAATTAAGAGTACCCACATCCCACCTTAGTCTCCCTTTACTGAGGAAAGAAACTGAGGCAAGGCACAGGAACACACGGGTTTATGGTGGTGTCAACAGAGGAAGATTTGAGTATGTACCTTTTAAGCGCCGCACATTACACACAGAATGAGACTGTTTTCATCTCTACGGGTCTAAACACGGGGAAGAAAGCTAACTTTCAACCTGTCCCTTTTGACTGTGGGTGTGGTGGCTGGGGCTGCGGGGAAAACGAGGCATCCGGACTAAAGTGGGAGAGGGTCGGGTTGGAAGTCCAGGAAGAGGCCTGAGGCGGGGGAGACAGCGAAGCGACACGATGTGCCACGGGGGGAGAAGGGACCTTCGGGTCCAGGGAACAGGGGAACTTCTATCTTGGGAATGAAAGAGAAAGAGGATTTACAGGGTGGGGGACAGAGGGGCAGCATGGACCAGATGGGAGACGGTGGCGCTCGTGCTGGGCCGATCCGGAGAGTTTCCCCTACAGATCGGAGCTCACGGGCAGGGAGGCCTCACCTGCCAGTAGGACGCAGAAAGACAGGAGGCGAAGACCCCGACTTCCCGGGTCAGCCCCAGAGCCGCCCCCAGCCGTGGCCATCTTGCCTCTCAGCTGAGCGGAAACCTCAGTTCCCCTCCCCTCAGACAGCGGCCTCTCTAGGCTTCTACTGACGGCGTCTCGGTGGCCCGGAGCTCCAGAGACCGGAAGTTCGTGTCTGGAGGAGCTTCCGGGAGCCGCGGCCGAGGGTCGCTGACGTGGAAGCGTCCGAACAACTGTAGGGAGTGGCAGGGCGCCGAATGAGACGTCGAAGTCGGAGGCCTGAAGGATGCTAACCAAATTCGAGACCAAGAGCGCGCGGGTCAAAGGTAGTGGACAAGAAAAGGACGAACATGGAGGCTGGATGTCAGGGGCGGTGCTGACACGGGAGAGGAGGGAATGGATAGGCGTGCGGGTGGAATTGGGCCTACCTACAGGACCCAGAGGACGGTCGGAGGAGAGAATTAAGGCCTGGAGGGCGGTTCTCCAGGCCGCTCTTCTTTGGCGTGTCTTCGGGCTTGATTTGCCCGGAGAGGGGGTTGCCACACCGCAGGGGATTCCTTAGGCCCACTCCCTGTTCCTTCCTGTCCCTTGTACTATTGGGGGCCGTGTTCCCGACTTTTATACTTCTTGGCCTGTTGTCGTCTTTCTGATAACCTTGTTGTATGCAGTGGCCCTGGGGACTGAGTCTCGACCTCTGTCACCCGCACCCGAGTCAGTAGCCAGCCTTGGCTGCACCATTCGAACAGATTGTGCCTCCACTGTGTTTTATTTTCTGCTCGGAAATGGGACATTAAGGCTTATAGCCTCATTAAAGTCTGAACTCGTAGGGCTGCCAGATAAAATGCAAGACGCTCAGTTTAATTAAATTTCAGGTGAATAACAAATACTTTTTAAAAGCATTGTTCTTAAAAAAAAAAGCCAAAAACCTGAAATCCATATTTAGGCATTTTGTATCTTAATTTGCTAAATATGGCAACTCTCCAGTTCTAGTATGGGTCGATGGGTGTGGAGGGCAAATGACTGAGATCGTAGTAATAGTCTCAGAATGTTAGAAAGGAAAAGGCAGAGAAGTAAGGTCTGAGACCTGGAAAAAAAAAATACTAGGTTATCTGGTAAGGTACAGCATAGCAAATTGGTTAGGAACTTGGTCTTCCGATCAAATAGGCTTGTTCTGGAATCCTGAAACATCCACAAACAAGCTGTATGGCCTTCGGTGATTTACTTAACATCTCTAAATCTCATATTTCCTCATCTGTAAAATAGTCTCATACAGAGAGAATTAAAATGAAAAAGTACTACAATAGACTCAGTAACTTAAAAAAAAAACTGAAGGCCATTATTCATATGAGGATATATTCTGAGCAGTTCCTAAGTCTCATGAAAATCTTGATCTTGTGGGGTGGGTACCATTAAGAATTTCTGGGACTTGGATAGTTGAAATGGGGTTTTGTAATCTTTCCTTTTTCTTGTCTCCTAATTTCTTGTTGTGCAGTAGAGAAGGAAAAAATTGTCAAAATATTTGAGAGTTGACATCCATTATTGAGTATTCCTATATATCATAATGGAAAAAGAAGAACAGCCCAAGGGTAAAATAGACAATTTAGAAGAAATGTTAATTGTTCAGTAAATATTGAACATAGTACCACCTCACTAGTATTGAAAAAAAATTTTTTAAGAATGAGATAACATTTTGAGGGGTCTTAGATTAGTAAAACAAAACAACAGATATCCTGTATTAACCAACATATGCAAAGTGGATGACTCTATAAACTTGGTGTAACTGTATATTGATACAGTGCTTTTACAAGTGAAAAGAATCTACTAAAATGTTAAACGCACATGCTCCACTCCTGAGCAATCCCACTTTCAGGTCTTTAGCCTAAATCAGTATGATGTAAATAGGCTAGATTATGTATAGTAGTAACTTCAGTAGGCTCTTCTGATAGCTGCAAATTGAAGGAGAAAATTTTAAATACCTCAGAATAATATAAGTATGGTACATTTGTACCTTCTAGTTGCTAAAAAAGGATGAGGTTATATTTATATGTACTTAAATGTAAGGAGATCCATATCACAGTTAAGTGAGAAAGAAGTTTGCAGAACAACATTATGATCCCCATTTTTCTAAAAAGGCCTGTGTTTATATGTAACTGTATTAAAAGTCTGAAAGGATACACTCCAAACTGCTAATAACTGTTACCTTTGGGGACTTCCATTCCCAGTCATGATGGAGTAACAAGGACCAGATTTACCTTCCTGCATTAAACAACTATGGTACTAAATAAAATGTATGAAACAAAGGTTTTCACACATTGGGCAACAGGCAGTGCTGAAAAGTGGTTCTTGAGAGAGGGGAAATAAACAAGGTGAGTTTTGATTGTTTTAGGTTACTGCCTAGAGAGTTTCCAGGCTACAGTGAAGGAAGAGGGATCCCTTAGTCTTGCTAAAAAAACGTTTAGAGATAAGAAAAGCAAAGATAGCCAAGAGTTTGCTGGCAAAATGCCAGGGGAGAGGGAACTGTGCAGAGAAAGCATGGAGAGCTGCAGGGCATCCCCTCAGATTTTTGTGAGAGTACTGATCAGTTCCTGCATGTGAGAAAACTGTCCAAAACTTGGAAAAGAACCCTTAGAAAGGAGACGGCAGCCGGACTCGGTGGCTCAGCCTGTAATCCCTCGCTTTGGGAGACTGAGGTGAGTGGATTGCCTGAGCCTGCGGGTTCGAGACCCGCCAGGGCAAGTTGGCGAGACCTCATCTCTACAATAAATCAAAAATTAGTTGGGCGTGGTAGTGCGCGCCTGTAGTTCCAGCTACTTGAAAGGCTGAGTTGGAAGGATCGCTGGAGCCCAGCAGGTCGAGACTGCAGTGGCCAGGAGTGGCCACTGCACTCCAGTCTGGGCGACAGAGTAAGACTCCAACTCAAAAAAAAAAAAAAGAAAGAAAAGGAGATGGCAGAGCAATCCCTAGAACTCACACAGGGCTGGGAATGGTTTTGTGTAATAGCCAAAATGTAATACTTTTTCCAAATTATACCTAGACTAAAGGCTGCCACAGAACCCCTGTAATACAGCTTTCTTAAGTGCAAGTGTTGAAAGGATCAACTGATTCCAAGTAACTTAACTGCATCCTTTAAACAATATTTAAAGGAATATAACAAAAAGCTAGCACCAAACATAAAATTCACAATATCTGACATCCAATAAAAAAAAAATCATCAGGCATGTTGAATGAATGAATGTATGAACCTAGGATTAACCTAGCTGTTTCTTTTTCTTATCAGAATTGACAGAAAGTGGCTGGGCATGGTGAATCATGCCTGTAATCCTGGCACTTTGGGAGGCTGAGGCAGAAGAATTGCTTGAGCCTGGGAGTTCAAGACCAGCTGGGCAACATAGCAAGAACTCATCTCTACAAAAAATTAGCCAGATGTGGTGGTGCACACCTATAGTTTCAGCTATACTCAGGAGGCTGAGGCAGGAGGATTGCTTGAGCCCAGGAGTTTGAAACTACAGTGAGCCATGATCATGCTACTACACTGTAGTCTGGGCAACAAAATGAGACCTTGATTCATGGGACTTACTTTGATTGTTGTATCATTTACAATTTCTTTTCAGGACTCAGTTTCCACCCCAAAAGACCCTGGATCCTGACTAGTTTACACAATGGGGTCATCCAGTTATGGGACTATCGGATGTGCACCCTCATTGACAAGTTTGATGAACACGATGGTAAGATGTTTCTAGGAGGAAGTTAACAGAGATACATATTTATTCTGTTCTGGGGCATTTTAAACCTGGTTTGACATGGACTCCTATGATTAAGGAATGTGAGAGTGATAGAACTGAAAAATCTTTAATAGGAATCACCTTAGAGACTAAAAAGGATAGCTCTCTCTAACATTCATTGCCTGCCTTTGCCTCCAGGTCCAGTGCGAGGTATTGACTTCCATAAGCAGCAGCCCCTGTTCGTCTCTGGAGGAGATGACTATAAGATTAAGGTACAAAGGGTTTGTCATGACAGGGAATAAGGGACAGAAGGATGTGGGAAGGTTTGGGAATCTTGGAAAAAGCTAAAGGACAAAACAACTTCATTCTTACAGAGTTCAGACTTTTGACAAAATTATCCAGAGAACTTACCCAGCAAAGATATACTGAATGTTTAATGTGTATCAGACACCATTTTCTTTTTTGGGAATTCAAAAATAAATAACAAATGGCTTCTGTTCTCAAGGAGCTTTTATTCAAAACATATACCCAAATAATAGCATGTGCATTTTGGTTGGTGATAATTCAAAATGAAATAGGAAAGAGCAGCCCAGGTGCAAAGACAAAAGGTGTGATATAGCTGGATGCATCTGAGAAACTCTTATTAGTTTTATTTGGAGAAAAATGGTAAGAGAAGGGGCAGAAGGTAAGGTGCCAGATCATCGAATAGCTGTTTGCAGCACTCACGAGTTTGGATACAATAATGCAGATAATAAGGAATTATTAAAGGGGTTGTAAATATAGGCATGATGTCAGATTTACATGTTTTTTAAAATGCTGCTCGGGTCGTAGTACAAAGAAAAGGTTGAAGACTGGAGGCAGAGATACTGGAGACCCAAGCTTAGGCATTAGCATTTGAAATGGAGAGAAAGAGATAGATGTGAGAACTCATGGAAATGAATTGGTATGTCTGTCAGATGATGTTGGAGGGCCAAAGAGGAGAAATAAATGAGAGACTTTCAGGCTTCTATTTTAGGTCACTGGGTAGAATGGGCATGTCTTAACTAGGAAAGGAAAATCAAGAGAGGGTACAGTTTCCTTGAGTGAGGAGAATAGGTTATGGATTTTGTCTTGGCTCTGATGAGTTTGAGGTGCCTACAGGACAGTCTAGTAGAGGTATGTCTGTACTAGAGATATACTTGGGGGTTGTCATGAAGGAGGGAGCCAAAGGAGATGTAGTGATAGTTAGCACTTAGAGTGTAGGTTGAATAAGAAGACAAGCCATCATTTAAGAGAGAGAGGAGAGTTAGTATAGGAAAGAGTGATTTGAGGGGCTGGAGAAGAACCAAGAGGGAGAAGCCGAAAGCAGCCTCTTGGATGCCAAGAAAGGAGAAAATTTCAGGAAGGAGAAAGAGGTAGAATGAAAGGATCAAGACTGAGAAGTAACCTTTAAATTGCTTAATTAGGCAGGCATTATTGATTTTAGCACCTTTCTATAAAGTAAGGAAGCAGACAGAATTTAGATAATTCTTTAAAGAAGATTGTGATAAAGGCAAAAGTTAGAGACAGTGATTAGGAACCTATAAAAATAAATCAAAATTTGCTCTGTTCAGTTCCTCAAGTCATTTTCATTAAGTCTTTGTATCCAGCCAAACCTGTGAAATACACTTCATTAAAAGGTAAAGTCTTTTTCATAATCTTTTTTAAAAAAACTATATGCTGTGACTACACAGCAGAACTTAGGTGACAGGGATGAGGAGAGACAGCTGCCTGCAGAGAAAAGAGGTATTCAATTTATAGGAAGGACAGGTCTTTTTTAGTTTTAGGCACCTTATCCTGGGGGCAGTGGAAAGTCAAACTACCTGATTGATTGCAAAAGCCCCTAAGCATGTCACCTCATAGTAATATTTCTAGTGAAGTATTGGGTATTTATAGTGATGAACATTGAGTGTCAACAGTGGTTAACTTGAAGCCAGGCATAGTAGCTCTTGCCTATAATCCAGCACTTTGCGAGGCCGAGGTGAGAGGATTGCTTACCCAGTAGCTCAAGGTGAGCCTGGGCAACGTGGTGAGACCTTGTCTCTATAAAAGTTAAAAAATTAGCTGGGCATGGTAGTGCACACCTATAATCTCACCTATTTAAGAGACTGAGGCAGGATTGCTTGAGCCCAGGAATTTGAGGCTTCACTCTAGTCTGGGTGACCGAGTAAGACTCTGCCACTAAAAATGATAATAATAATAACAACTTGGGTTTCTTATAATCTGTTTTAAAAGGAAAGACTGGATGTCACTTAAGAAAAAGTTTTTCCTCAAGATGATTAATATTTTAGAAGAATTATCTTCCATTTATGAAATGTCCAGAATAAATAAACCTTTAGAGACAGAAGTAGATTAGTGGTTGGAGGAGTTGGGAGGAGATAGGGAGTGATGGACAGTGGGTGTGGGTTTCTTGTGGGAGTGACACAAGTGTTCTAAAATTGATCATGGTAATGGCTGCACAACTGTGACTGTACTAAAAGCCATTGGATTCTATAAGTGAGTAAATTGCATGGTATTTGAATTGTGTCTCAGTAAAGCTGCTATTAAAACAAAGGAGTTCTCTATTTGCTGCTAGTGGATGTGCAGTGTTAACATGCTGTGGTATTAATGTACATTTTTTCTGGTGACTAATGAAGTTGAAAACTTTTTCATAAAAAAGGGGATCATTTAGAAAAGTCATGTCTACAGATCATCATATGCTTGCGATATCCAGATAAATGTAGCATTAATATAATCCCCATTTACAAAGAGTAAGACAGGGAGCCTAGCAAATGGCCAGAGTATTGTTCTAAAACTGTACGTCTTTACGGATTCATGGTTCTGGAGCTCAATACAGGACATTAAGGGAATCAAGACAGTTGGAAACTAGACATATGAAAGTTTAAAATGCTAAACTCTATAAGGAAAAAATATCTAAAAATAGTATTTATGGTATGGTCTAATTTTTGTGTGAAATTTTACTGTGTACATGTATATTTATGTATAGATGATTGAACAGATGGAGGTGAAGTATTGGAGTACTTTTACTTTTCGTGTCATTTGCTTTCTCTCATTTCTATACATACTTAATGAGCACCTGCCTAGTGTCAGCCACTATGTTAGGTGCTGTGGGAGTAGCATTGAGCATGAGGGACAAGAATCCTGCTTTTAAGGAGCTCACATTCTTGTTTAGAAAGATCATGTTTTTGGGTTGTTTGAATTTGTTATAAGAAGTGTTTACAAAATAAAATTTAAATATTAAGAGATCAGGATAGTAACAAGCAGACCCAGACAGATTATAAACATAGAGTTAAAAGTTTTTTTAGAGCCCGCAGGTTTGAGACCCGCCTGGGCAACTTGGCGAGACCTTATCTCTACAATAAATCAAAAAAATTAACCGGGCGTGGTAGCGCGCGCCTGTGGTTCCAGCTACTCGGAAGGCTGAGGCTATCTGACCTCTCATTTTGTACTCTTTGAGAGGTTTTCTGGAAAAAGAAGATGGGCTATCTTATATTTATGGTCCTCATATTTAGTTTCTCCAGTTGTGTTCATTGATGCCTAATACTTTAGTAATTGATTCAACTTCTATCTTAATATAATATTGTTTCTCTGCTTAGTTCAGCCTAAGTGAGCCATGTAGTATTTTCCATAGTAATAAGTTAAAGTCTGATTGATAGGTGAGTACTGACCACAAATGTATGGGCATCATTTGCAACTAAGGTAGGAGTCTAAGATGATGTCATATGTTATATTTATTGTTTCCTTTGGAGTCATGTTATCTGTCCTACTTTTTTAAAGTGATAGGTAGGACTGGTTGCAGTGGCTCAGGCTGTAATCTGAGCACTTTGGGAGGCCGAGGCAAGAGGATTGCCTGAGCCTGGGGGTTCGAGACCAGCCTGGGCAACTTGGTGAGACCACGTCTCTACAATAAATCACAAAAATTAGCTGGGCATGATGGTGTGCCTCTGTAGTGCCAGCTATTTGGAAGGCTGAAGCAGAAGGATCACCTGAGCCCAGTAGGTTGAGGCTGCGGTGGCCATGAGCGTGCCATTGCATTCCAACCTGGGTGATAGAGTGAGACTCCAACTCAAAAAAAAAAGTGATTGGTAAAGCACTAAGGGATCTGTATTCAACTTGAGCACACAATTGTACAGCAGAAAGAAGAGTTGCAAGTTAAGCCCTGGACAAGTGTCTTGTCTCCTGTTATTAAATAGAAATGGTTTCTCACCAAAGAAAGAAAAACTTTTCCATAATTTTATCTTTAGCTTTTCCCTAACCTTGCCCCCACTGCCCCAATCCCACTTTGTTTATCTGGCCTATATTTTCATTCTTGTTCTTTTTCTCTTCAATCTTAAAGCTTCATAACAAGCTTCCTACCTATTTAGGAATACCAAACTATAAGTCCAAATATATACACACACACACATATATACAAATCTAGACTTACTTATTGAAAAACCTGAACCTTTCAGAGGCCCAAGACACGCCTATTCTTTTCCTCAGTTGAATTTCTGTCTTTGCAGGTTTGGAATTACAAACTTCGGCGCTGCCTTTTCACATTGCTTGGACACTTAGACTATATCCGCACCACTTTTTTTCATCATGTAAGTAGCCATGATGGTGCTGGTGTTGGAGCATCTTTTGGTTTCCCCAGAGGAATCTTCTACTTGATCCCCAAGAACCTGTGTTTTGATAACAGTTATGTTTTTGGAGTGACTTTTCTAGCATCTGTGTGGTGTTGACCTTTCTGCTTTTTTTTTTTTCCTGCAAAAGAAAGCACTTGGGTTATTCTGAATGTAATTTAATTGGATTCAGTGGATTCTATGAGGAAGTCATTATCTCTCTGTAGGGAAAAGTGGAGATTAGATTTTCAGTTTGCTGTGCTAGAAGACAAAAGTTTGCAGGCTAATCCCATGTGAGGTTTTATTAGTAAATAGTAGGTGTGTCTGGAAGAAGGTCAAGCTAAGATGTAATTTTGATGAGCTAGTAAATATTCTGAAATATTAGCAATTGTGTTCCTCTATGCTAGGCTTTGGGATCTGGTGGAGGCTGTTCCCTTAGCCATCATAGTAGATTCAGATACTAAGTTACTGATTAGAGACTCTCAACCTCTTCATTCAGTCCCAACCTAGCAGGATCTCCCTATAATTCTATGCTGTTAGAACTAGCTTATATGATTCTGTGACTCTGAGTAAATTAAATCTCTTGAATTAACTTAGAATATAATGAAACAAACAAGCATTTACTCACTGAGTATACTTTATTTCCTTTTTTTAAATTTAAAAATTTTATATTAGGAGAGAATGGTTGAGAAAAGTACAACTAAAATACTTGAGAATGATAACTACTCAACAAGATAATCTGTTAGGTAGGAACTGTTTGCCATAGAGAACTTGCTGAAGATCCTTGCCTAGCCTAGAACAAGTTGCCGTCTACCTGAAAAAAATGAAAATTCTTATTTTCCCAGCTCAGTAAATATGTATGTGCCTTATATTTGCTAAGCTGTGCTAAAACACTGGAGGTAGAAATATGAATAAGAAATGCTTCCTTTTCTCAACAATCTTTATAGACTCCAAAAAGGCTAAACCGTCTTTATGTGTTTCCTTCTTGCTTTTGTTGCTGAGACTTAGAAATTTTTTGACACTGAATGGCCTGACAGGAGGGAGTCAGACTAGAAGACAGTCTTCCATTCTAGAGTTAAAGAGAGAAGAGCCTTTCTCAGTTTCTTAACTTATAAGGTTAACTATGTAAAATATAAACGTGCATATTTATAGAAGTAAATGTAAGTATATGTTGTACTGGCTGCCTCTGAAAGTCTATTATGCCTCTGTCTGGTTTTCATTCTTAAATCTTAAAGGTAAAATGCCAAATTGGGAAAAGCCGGTAGAGTGGTGGGAGGAAGGAACAGCTAGCTTATTCTCATAAGCAGCCGCCCCTTTACTAATGCAGCTGAGGCATTGGGCAGTGGAATGTGCCTCTGAAAGAGAAAAATGGTTACAGGAGCTTGATGGAACAAACTTGTTTAATGTTTAAAGACTTTGTTTGGAATATCTTTCAGGAATATCCCTGGATTCTGAGTGCCTCTGACGATCAGACCATCCGAGTGTGGAACTGGCAATCTAGAACCTGTGTCTGGTAAAGCAGGAGGCAGAGGGCTCAAAAAGAGACTTAAATTATTCCAAGTTTTTTATGATCAACTTCTCTTCAGAACAGTCATATCCCTTCTCAAACGGGCCATGCTTGCTGCTTAATTACTGATTGTATTTGTAAGATACTTTTAAATACAAATATGGCTGGGTGTGGTGGCTCAATCCTATAATCCCAGCACATTGGGAGACTGAGTCAAGAGGATTGCCTGAGCTCAGGGGTTTGAGACCAGCCTGGGCAATTTGGTGAGGCGTCATCTCTACAATAAAAAAAAATTAAGTCGGACATGGTAGCACACATCTGTGGTTCCAGCTACTTGGAAGGCTGAGGTGGAAAGATGGCCTGAGCCCAGCAGGTTGAGGCTGCAGTGGCTGTGAGCATGCCACTGCACTCTAGCCTGGGCAACAGAGTGAGACTCCAACTTAAAAAATAAGTAAATAAATGAACAAATAAATAAATAACAAATATAGAGGCCAGGCACTCTGGCTCATGCCTGTCATCCTAGCGCTTTGGAAGGCAGAAGCAAGGGGATTTTCTCAACCAAGGGATTTGAGACCAGCCTGGGCAACTTGGCGAAACTTTGTCTCCCTACAATAAATAAAAAAATTAGCCAGGTGTGGTGTTGCACATTTGTAGTCCCAGCTACTTGAAAGACTGAGGCAGCAGGATCACCTGAACCTAGCAGGTTGAGGCTGCAGTAGCTGTGACTGTGCCACTGCATTCCAGCCTGAGCAGTATTCTCAAACTCAAAAAATATATTTATACATACACAGAGAGACAGAGAGGCACACAGGGTCAGGCTTAGTGACTCACACCTGTCATCCTAGCACTTTGGGAAGCCAAGGTAAAGGATTGCTTGAGTTCAGGAGTTGAGTTCAGCCTAGGAAACATAGTGAGATCCCATTTCTACAAAAAATAAAAATTAACCAGGTGTAATGGCCCATGCCTGTAATCCCAGCACTTTGGTAAACTGAGGCAAGGGGATTGCTTGAGGCCAATAGTTTGAGGCCAGCCTGGGCGATGCAGCAAAATTAATCATCTATAAAAATATATACAGAGGCTGGGTCCAGTGACTCATGCCTATAATCCTAACACTTTGGGAGATTGAGGTGGGAGTATTGCTTGAGCCCAGGAGTTCTAGACCAGCCTGGGCAACATAGCAAGACCCTATCTCTATTTAAAAAAAAACTTTTTAAATTACAAAATATATTTCTATATATATAGAGAGAGGCAATCTCATTAGTAATGTATGAATCTGGATCTTTTGATAATTTCTTACCAGGGAAAAGAAGTCATTTAGTTAGGCTTTTAGAACAAAAACTTATAGTGGGTTTCAATTTTGTTCCCTTGAACCTGAGTCAGGGTCTAGACATTTATCCTTCTTTGTGTTAGGAACTTGGAGCTCTACATAGAGCGTTTCCACGAAGAGTTAAAGGCCATTTAAAATAATGTCCTTTAAAAGCAGTACCCTACTAAAATTGAACAGATAATTTTCAGTATGAATTACCAAAATTCTGCTTATTTTGAGAAGAGAGCTATGCGACCTTAGTTCTCCTGAAATTAGTAATATTTAAACACTAAAGCATTAGAGACAAGAGAGCTATTGTTAAAATAGCTGACCTTGTTTATTAGTAGTGGTTCGGAATTGTTAGGATCACCTAACTTTGCCACCATAAAAAGTATAATTGGATAAGTATCTGTTAAATTTAGAGAAAGGTCTGTTGATTCCCACCTCTAATTTAGTATTGTCTGTTTTTTCTTGCAGTGTGTTAACGGGGCACAACCATTATGTAATGTGTGCTCAGTTCCACCCCTCAGAAGACTTGGTTGTATCAGCCAGCCTGGACCAGACTGTGCGTGTTTGGGATATTTCTGGTGAGCTACCCAAGTTCAGGGGACAACCTAGTCATGTCTGGTGCAAAACTGCAATTGCTTAAAATAGTGAAGATAGTTGGATTAGACTTGGAAAATTTAGAATATTTCCTTCTATAATAGCATCTTTGTTTCTGCGGGTATTGAATCTGTTTTGATGGTTCTTCACGTTAAAGGTGTTCTGAGAAAATGATTACGCTAGGAAATTGATTTGAAGAAATTTTAACTTTTTAGTTAGATCAGTTCTTAAAATCTATATATTATTGTGGCATTTGATTAAGAATCAAGCTTTCCACTACAGTAAGACAAATACATCTTTGACAAAAAGATATTTTGAGAATATATTAATGCAGAAAAATAAGATGCTTGAATCCTGTTGATTTATTTAGAAATAACAAAATTTCTTTTGTAGATTTCTTCTAATGTAAGGAGCATGGTTGGGATAGTGAAGTTGGTGATATTAATGTCCAGTGTACTTTTTAATGTACAGACTTTTAATAAGCAGACTTCCCAGACCAGAAACTAAAGAATTTATAGATTTTGGATAGCTGAGAGAATTCCTCCTTTCACAGTTTACCTATTATGATTTTGAAATGAGGATTTAAGTGGTTATTCCTGTATAGAGATGCTCTAAAAAATTGCTAACTAAGCCAGACGCAGTGACTCATGCCAGTAATCCCAGCATATTGGGAGGCCAAGGTGGGAGGATTGCTTGAACCCAGGAGTTCAAGACCAGCCTAGGCAACATAGTGAGACCTCATCTCTATAAAAAAAAGTTTAGAAATTAGCTGGGCATAGTGACATGTGCCTGAAGTCTCAGCTTACTCAGGAGGCCGAGGCAGGAAGATTGCTTGAGCCCAGGAGTTAGAGGCTGCAATAAACCGTGATTGTTCCACTGCACTCCAATCTGGAGAAAAAAATAAAAAGAAATTGCCAAATAGAAAATGTAAATGCAGAGAATGAGCTGTACCTGTGAGTCAGATGGAAGTGATTTGTGTTGGAATAGGGAAATGAGACACTAAATGCAGTGGTTTTTCTGCCCGTTTGCATTTACTTATTACTTGGTAATTGTTTCCTTTTGTTTGTTGACTTAGAAATTCTTGGAGATATGAGTTTTTTAAATGGCAGTGACTAAACTACAAAACAGTTTTTCATTTTATAAAAGGAAGGCCCCCTCATAGGTCTTTGTCTGATTCTTTGTGGTAATAAAGGAATCACCTATATTACAGAGTTGAGGTGATAACTTTTCCCAACTCTGTTTTGACATGGTGGACTGGGGCGATATAGTACTTGTTCTTACACACCATTAATGGACAACAAGTTGAAAGTTTGGATTCCCAGATACAGCATTTGGAATGTTACAGTAACAGTTGTTTAGGTTAATGTGACATAGAAACAAGCCAAGGGGTGATGGAGACAGTTGTCAAGTAGAACCTTTAGATCATGCTGTCTTTGCGGTTTTCAAAGGCTTGGAGTTAAAGAGAGTGGTGTAAACAATATTGTACTGAAGATGATAGGGTAGTTAGACTCTTTTCCTCTAGGGCAGCGCCATTGCAGTTTTTCATCAGACTGACCAGGTGTTTTGAAGTACACTCAGATGTGACCAGTCATGCCAACAGGAGGAGCTAGGCACAGGCACTATGAGCCGGTGCTCTCTCCTCACTGTTAGTACCAGAGAGCTTGGTATCCACTCTCCCAGGAACCTAGCTATGGGTTTCTATGGTTTTTCACTGAGCACACATTCAAAGCACTCTCTCTGTCTCAGGATCTAGCAGCGTGATAGAATTGGATTCCAATTCAGCCCTGATCAGGGCTAATTATGTAGGATGTAAAATAAAATAGCCTTTCCAAACCTGGATTCTATGAGAGATATTAAATGCTACAGAAAGTACTTCGAGTGGCTATTTTCTCAGTTTTTCCAAGAATGGTATTCAGCTAATGCCATGCCAGATCATAAGTTAATTTGTTACATACCTAGATTGATACTTTCAGGCATTAATTCTTTCCAAAACACCTGTTGAGAAGAGCCGCTCCACTCTAAGAGTAATGTTTGTGCCTCCTGATACTAGCACAGCATGTTCCCTGTGGTCTAGCTAAAGCAGTTGGGGCTGCTCAGGTTGGATTATCGTTGGTGAGCAGGATTCTCGTTGATGATCATGCAATACCCAAGAAATACTCCACCTTTTGCAGGCAGAGAGCTTTTTTGCATCAAAATTAAGGGCCCTAGAACTGAGAGGAGAGGGAGAGAGAGTAACCCCATGGGGTTTATCCTTGCTCTTGAATGTGTGAAGTGCATGGATTACTGTATAATAACATTTGCAATTGCTATATTTAGTATATGTGTTAGTGGGAATTTTGTGCTAACTTGCTGTACTAATGTTAATGCTCTGTTTATCATTTCTCAGTGTTTTTCTCTACCCACAGCTCTTGACTTCCAGTAACCCCTTAACCAGAGTGCAAGGGAGAGTCTTTGGTATTTAATCAAGTGGGAGAAGCTTTTGGATTAGACTTTTGCACTTATTTTTCCTTTTCTAGAAATCAACATACTCTTTTTCAGCAGAGTTCTTTTTTGCATGGGTTTAAACAAGTCTGAACACAGGAAAAGGAATTAGCTTTTAGAAATCTGTTAAGAACTAGAGCTAATATTCTTCCTGAGAAGGAGAACTAAGGAGTTAGTTCTGAATAAGAGAATTAATACTTCTAAGTTTAGAGGAATGGTGAAAGTGCTGATTATTATTATCACTATTTTTTGGCTGTCTTGTTTTTAAGGGACACTCTGAGTTAGATAAGCAATAAAAGAGTACAGAGTTTTAAAAGAGAACCTGTCTCTTGATATGTTTCCCATGAGGATTGAGCTCTCTGAGGTGCAGCTTCAATGAATCTTGTCTGTTGGCCTGACAAAGCTGTTTGTTAAAAGCTGTATATGTTTACAGCCTAGATGCAGCAGATAGCTTACTTTCTTAGCTTGAGCTTCCAAGTGAATTCATAGTTAAATTATTTTAATGTGCTTATGCCTTTGCACGTCAAGCCCATATAATTCCGGTTCAGTCTTTGAAATGGCTACTAAAAAAGTATTAAATTGCTGCCAATCGTTTTCTCATCTCTCTCTCTTTACTGCTTCCCCTGGTCTCAGTTGGGAGGCATGAATCAAACTGGTCCATTCTGAGAGTGTCCTCTCCTCCCTCTGGATTTGGGTAGCTGCTGTAGAAATTTTCCATCTGTCGTTCAGTCCTAGTGAGTGGCTTGTCGAAGGCTCAAATATTTCTTCCCTAAGTATCTTTTCACTGCCTGTCACTATTCATCTGTCTGTTTTGCCTTTCCCCTTTTCCTGCATCATTACATGCAAGTGCAACAAAGGCTTTCATTCTGTCATACAGCTTTCCTTTTAATGTGTTTGTTGAAGCTTATTGGAGGTGAAGTTCCTCACAGCTGTCTGTCTTTGTATCTTCCTTTGAATCTGTTTCATACACCAGACTCATTAGAAAAAGTTGACAGATCCTATTATAAGACAAATGAAATAAGTGAAAGAAGGCATCCCAGCAATAATACACTTAGGAAGCTTTGAGAGGGTACACTTTTTTGTAAAACATCAGCTTTATTTTTCTTTACCTATTGATTAAATGCTCATCTTGAACAGAGGACAAGATAATTAAAACTTTCATGGCCTTTTAAGCTCTTGTTTCTCCAATGCTGATATATAGGTGCCACTATAACAGAAGAGATATATTGTAATTTTAAAACAATGAACAATAAATGCAATAAATAAACTTCAGTTGTTGTATTTAGGCATGAAACTTCTTAGGCTTTTTCTTTCTTTTTGTTTTTTTTTTTTTACACAGGCCTCACACATACACACTCACTTGATAGGCATCATCCAGTAGTCCTAGGTTTTATTTTATTTTATTTTTTTTTGAATTGGAGTCTCACTCTGTCGCCCAGACTGGAGTGCAATGGCCGCTCCCGGCCACCGCAGCCTCGACCTGCTGGGCTCCAGTGATCCTTCTGCCTCAGCCTTCCATGTAGCCGGAATTACAGGCATGCGCTACCACGCCCGGCTGATTTTTGTTGAGATGAGGTCTCGCTGCCCAGGCGGGTCTCGAACCCGCAGGCTCAGGCAATCCACTCACCTCAGCCTCCCAAAGGCGTGGGATTACAGGCTGAGCCACCAAGCCCGGCTCCCTAGGTTTTATTTTCAATGAGAAGTTTTATTTTTCCTCTACTAAAATTATTTTTTATTTTACAAGTACTAGATAATTTCATCTTCACTTCTCCCCAAAATACTTCAAAAGATAGAATTTGGCCCTAGTTCTGTTTTCTCTTCTGTAGAGTGGTATAATATATCTGCTTGCTTATCCCAAAGGGTTGTTATCAAAATCCAGTCTTCTTTTTTTTTTTTTTTGAATTGGAGTCTTACTTTGTCACCAAGGTCGGAACGCAATGGCACACTTAACAGCCACCACAACCTCAACCTGTGGGCTCAGGTGATCCTTTCGCCTCAGCCCTCCAAGTTGCTGGAATTATAGGCATGCCTGGGTAATTTTTTGATTGCCTGCTGGCTCAGGCAACCCACTCCTTGGTCTCCCAAAGTGCTGGAATTACAGGCTTGAGCCAATAGTCAGCTTTTAAAGATGGGTATAGTTGAGCCATAAATGTGGGTCCTCTACACTTCTATCCTGATGTCTTTTTTCTATTGTTTTAAAATTATGGGCTAATTCTTCCCAGTGACACTAGCCTCCAAAGGTTTTAATGGCAAAATATATGTATTCAGATCTATAACCAGCCTTTTAGGCAGGAACTTAAAAGGGCATGACAGTTTTAATGATCTTGTTTTCTGAGAGTCAGGTAGAAGGTACGAGTATACTATTTTGCATGGTTTATGGTTTTACAGTGTCTTCCACTGAATTGCTGGTTTGTACTTAATAGATCTAGTTTCTGTAATCCATTTGGAACTTCCCCATATGTTCCTAAAACCTTTCAGTTTGAGAAACACTGAGCTGTGCACAGATGGCTTTTCTTTAAAATACTTGGAGACGATTTAAAAAAAATTGCTATAGATTTCATGAGGTTGAACGTGAAAATTGAATGTTTACCATTTGGGGACATATTTCAAAATCATGGAAGAATGAAAAGTAGACATTAACTGAAGTAAACACCTCTTGAGATGAGATTTGTTGAGGAAGATGTTAGTTGTGTCAGAAACTTGGGTTGACCTCCTCTGGAAAGAAAAGCCAGTACACGGTCTGTTTAAGTGCTAAGGGAGCAGAAGAGAAGATAGTGAATGTACTTCACTCTTGGGAACATTTTTAGAAATAGATAGGAGCTCTTGAGTCTTTTCTTCTGTCTCTCTCAATTTCTTTTTCTCTTCTTTTTTCACTGTATCTTTCTGTGTTTCTGATGCTGTGCTGTTTTCGATAACGTTATGTTTACATCTTTCATCCCACTTCTTACCCTGTCAAAGGTCTAAGGAAAAAAAACTTGTCCCCTGGTGCGGTGGAGTCAGATGTGAGAGGAATAACTGGAGTTGATCTGTTTGGAACTACGGATGCAGTGGTGAAGCATGTGCTAGAGGTACTTATCTCTACAACTGTGGGTGTCATCCGGGGAGAGTCACAACGTGCCATTCATTTGTTCATTCCTTCAGCAAATATTTGTGGAGTGCTTATTAAGTGGCAAGCACTGGAACTAGAATTGTATGCGAACCAACAGAGAAATGAAGCTTATGTGCCACCTGTGGGAGAGTCATGTTACCTCATAAGTCCAGAGGGAGAAAGGGAGGAAGCCACACATAGGCGCCCTCACCATCTCAAAGCAGAGCCCATTTGCAAGCTTTCCATAAGGGGAGGGGTGGAACGAAATGTAATCAGCATTATCAAGAATCAGTCATGTGTAAGTAACTTTTGTGCATGGTGGGAAAATAGAAAAGAAACTAGGAAAAAAACTAGTTTTTCTTTAAAAAATTTTCTCGGACAACCCTCTCGCCCCCCCCCACTGTGGGCGCTTTTCTGTCCTCTCAACAAATCCTGCTTTCTTAAAAAAAAAATTCTCAGCTGAGCATAGTGGCTCACTTCTGTAGTACCAGCACTTTGTAAGATGGAGGTGAGAGGATTGCCTGAGCCCGGTGGTTTGAGACCAGCCTGGGCAACTTGGCGAGACTTCATCTCTATGGTAAATTAAAAAAATCAACTGGGCATGGTGGTGCGCGCCTATAGTCCCAGCTACACTTAGAAGGCTGAGGCAGAAGGATCACCTGAGCCCAGCAGGTCGAGGCTATGGTATCTTTGAGTGCACCACTGCACTCCAGCCTGGGCATCAGAGAGACACTCTGGCTCCAAAAAAGAAATTAGCATTGAATCCTCACACCTATCCGCTGAAGTAGATATTAATCCTGCAAAATTGAGATTTAGAGAAATTAAGTAGTTTACCAAAATCCACATATAATCTAGTAAATGAAAGAACTAGAATTTGAACTTGGATTTGACTCCAAAACCCAGGTGATTTTTCAGCACAACATAATATCTCTCAAAAATACTGCTGATTCAAAACTGCTTTATCTATGATTCTGTCACAGTATATTGTACAACTATATGAATAAGGCATAGGATATCTCAAAATCAGCAGTCCTTAAGTTTTTTGGTCTGCAGCTCTTTTCTACTCTTACAGTTTATTGAGGACCCCAAGGAGTTTGTGTTTATGTGGGTTATATCTGTCAACTTTTACCATATTTGAAATTAAAACCAAGAACTTTTTAAAACATGAATTATATCACCACACATTCTATTAGCTGTCAGAGTGATGATACCATCACATATTTGGCGGCCTCTGGAAAATGCCATTGTATATTCTTAGGAGAATACAAAGGAAAAAGACTAAGTCTTAATAATATGAAAATAGTTTTGACCTTGCAGATTTTCTAAAAAATCTTGAGGATCCTCCAAGGGTTTTCAGATCACATTTGGAGAATTTCTGCATTAAAAAAAAAAACAGCAGGCAATGCACCTATAGTCCCAGCACTTTAGAAGGCTGAGGTAAGAGGATTCCTGAGCCCATAAGTTCAAGACCAGCCTGAGCAACTTGGTGAGACCTCATCTCTACAATAAACCAAAAAATTAGCTGGGTGTACTGGCATGTGCCTATAGTTCCAACTACTTGGAAGACTGAGGTGGAAGGATCGCCTGAGCCCAGCAGGTCGAGTCTGCAGTGGTCTTGAGCATGCCACTACACTCCAGCCTGGGTAACAGAGTGAGACTCCAACTCAAAAAAAAAAAAACAAACCAGCTGGCTCGTGGCTCAGCCTGTAATCCCGCGTCTTTGGGAGGCTGAGGTGAGTGGATTGCCTGAGCCCGCGGGTTCGAGACCCGCCTGGGCAACTTGGTGAGACCTCATCTCTATAATAAATCGAAATGAGCCGGGCGTAGTAGCGCATGCCTATAGTTCCAGCTACTTGGAAGACAGGTAGAAGGATCGCCTGAGCCCAGCAGGTCGAGTCTGCAGTGGTCTTGAGCATGCCACTGCACTCCAGTCTGGGTAACAGAGTGAGACTCCAACTCAAAAAAAAAAAAAAAAAACCAGGCAATATATCCTAAATGCAAATGGAATGGAGTTTTGGGTTAGAAATATGTATTTGGAAATTCCCATGGGAATTTTAGGTAATACTGGATACAATGACTTGGTACTTTGGGTGTTCAAAAATCTTAGAGCAGTGTAGTCTTTTGAGTTTTTTCACTTGGAGGATGAATCAGTCATCTTTTATAACCACCAGCATCATTCATTGATTTTCTTTTAGGAATGGTTATAAAGCTGTTTTAGAAGAACCACTTGTTTTTTCCACAGGGCCATGATCGTGGAGTAAACTGGGCTGCCTTTCACCCCACCATGCCCCTGATTGTATCTGGGGCAGATGACCGTCAAGTGAAGATATGGCGCATGAATGGTGAGTAACCAGTGACAGTATCATCATGTCTAAGAAATTGATTGCTGGTCAACAAGGGTAAGTAGCCAGGTCTTCTGGACTTTGACCTATATTCCTACTTTAGGTGGTTATTTTATGCAAATCCTGATAGCATAGAAATTACCTTTTCCCTTTTTTTCTTACTTTTTTTTTTTGAGTTAGAGTCTCACTCTGTCACCCAGACTGGAGTGCAGTTGACACTCCCGGCCACTGCAACCTTGACCTTCTGGGCTCTGGCAATCCTTCCGCTTCAGCCTACCAAGTAGCTGGAACTACAGGTGCGCGCTACCATGCCCGGCTAATTTTTGATTTATTGTAGAGATGAGGTCTCGCCAAGTTGCCCAGGTGGGTCTCGAACCCGCGGGCTCAGGCAATCCACTCACCTCAGCCTCCCAAAGTGCTGGGATTACCGAGCCCGGCTTTCTTTCCCACTTTTTAAAATTGAAGTAAGCCAGGTGCAGTGGCTCATGCTTATAATGCCAGCATTTTGGGAGGCAGAGGTGAGAAAGGATTGCCTAAGCTTAGGGTTCCAGACCAACCTGGGCAACTTGGCAAGACTTCATCTCTACAATAAATCAAACAATTAGCTGGGGCCGGGCATGGTGGCTAAAGTCTATAATCCCAGCAATTTGGGAGGCTGAGGTGAGAGGATTGCCTGAGCCCACAGGTTCAAGACCAGCCTGGGTAACATGGGAGATCTTGTCTCTACAGTAAATGAAAAAAAAATTAGCTGGGCGTGGTAGCATACACCTGTAGTTCCAGCAACTTGAAAGGCTGAGTTGGAAGAATCGCTTGAGCCCAGAATGTGGACACTGTGGTGGCCGGGAATGTGCCACTGCACTCCAGCCTGGACAACAGAATAAGACTCTAACTCAAAAAAATAAATTAGCTGGATGTGGTGGCGTGCACCTGAAGTTCCAGCTACTCAGAAGGCTGAGGTGAAAGGATCACTGAGCCTAGCAGTTTGAGGCTGTGGTGGCCATTAACATACCACTGCACTCTAGCCTAGGTGACGGAGTGAGACTCCAACTCAAAAAATAAAAAATAAAATTGAAGTAAAATATACATATAAAATGTACCATTTTTACGTATGCTGTTCAGTGTTATTACATGCATTTATATTATTTCCCCTTTACTCCCACCTTCCTACTACCATTCCCATACTCTGGTAACAACCACTCTACTATATTCATGATATTCACCGTTTGAGCTCCCACATATCACTTGAAATATGCAATGTTTGTCTCTCTGTGCTTTGCTTATTTCACAGCATAATAGTGGCCTCAAGTTCCATACATGTTACTGCAAAAGACAGGATTTCATTCTTCTGGCTGAATAATGGTCATTGTATATAGGTAGCACATTTCTTTATCCATTCTTCTGTTGACGGGCACATGGGAGTGCAAATATTCTTCGATATATTGATTTCCTTTTGAATATATTTCTTTTTTTTTTTTTTTGAGTTGTAGTCTCACTCTGTTGCCCAGGCTGGAGTGCAATGGCACACTCACAGCCACTGCAGCTTCGACCTGGGTCAGGCAGTCCTTCTGCCTCAGCCTTCCAGGTAGCTGGAACTGTAGGCACACGCCACCATGCCCAGCTAATTTTTAAATTTATTGTGAAGATACGATCTCGCCAAGTTGCCTAGGCTGGTCTCGAACCTGTGGACTCAGGCAGTCCTCTTACCTTGGTCTCCCAAAGTGCTGGGATTATAGGCGTGAGCCACTGTGCCTGGCTTGGATATATTTCTATTGTTAGTTTTTTGAGGAGCCTCCATACTATTCACCATTGTGACTGTAATTAATATTCCCACCAACAGTGTAGAAGGGTTCATTCCCCTTTCTACACATTCTCACCACATCTGTTACTGCCTGTTTTTGTTTGTTTGTTTGTTTTTTTGAGTTGGAGTCTCACTCTGTCGCCCAGACTGGAGTGCAGTGGCCGCTCCCTGCCACCGCAGCCTCGGCCTGCTGGGCTCCGGCGATCCTTCCGCCTCAGCCTTCCGAGTAGCCGGAATTACAGGCATGCGCCACCACGCCCAGCTGATTTTTTGATTTATTGTAGAGATGAGGTCTCGCTGCCCAGGCGGGTCTCGAACCCGCGGGCTCAGGCAATTCACTCGCCTCAGCCTCCCAAAGGCGCGGGATTACAGGCTGAGCCACCGAGCCCGGCTCTGCCTGTGTTTTTAATATGTCATTTTAGTTGGGATAAGATGATATCTCCATTGTGGTTTTTGATTTGCATTTTTTTGTTATTTAGTGATGTTGAGCATTTTTTCATATGCCTGTTGGCCATATATATGTCTTTTGAAAAAATGTCTATTCAGGCCGGGCTCAGTGGCTCAGCCTGTAATCCCAGCACTTTGGGAGGCCAAGGCAAGTGGATTGCCTGAGCCCGCGGCTTCGAGACCCGCCTGGGCAACTTGACGAGACCTCATCTCTACAATAAATCAAAAATTAACTGGGCGTGGTAGCATGTGCCTGTAGTTCTGGCTACTTGGAAAGCTGAGGCGGAAGGATCACTGGAGCCCAGCAGGTCAAGGCTGTAGTGACTGGGAGCGTGCCACTGCATTCCAGTCTGGAAGACAGAGTGAGACTCCACCTCAAAAAAAGAAATAAGAACAATGTCTGTTCAGATGTTTTGTTCTTTTTGGAGACAGTATCTCTCTCTGTCACCCTGACTGGAATGACTCACAGCAGCCCCCAACTCCTGGACCCAAGTGATCCTCCCTGGGACTACAGGCACTCATTGTCATGCCCATTTAATTTTTAAAAAATTTTGTAGAGATAGGTCTCGCTGTGTTGGCCAAGCTAGTCTCAAACTCAAGTGATACTCCTGCTTCGGCCTCCCAAAGTGCTAGGATTACTGGCATGAGCCACCGCGCCTGGCCTCTTTTACCTGATTTTTGGATTATTTGTTTTTCTGTTTTTGAGTTGTTGAGCTCCTTTTATATTCTGTTATTAATCCCTTGTCAGATGGATAGTTTGTAAGTATTTCCTCCCATCCCATGGGAGATTTTTTATTATGGTTTCCATCTAATTACTTACTATGGGTTTGTTGAGGTTTTCTATTTCTTCATGGTTCAATCTCCGCAGGTGGTGTACATCTGGGAATTTACCCATTTTTTCTGGGTTGTTCTGTTTATTGGCGTGTAGTTGTTCTTAATACTCTGATACATTTTTATATTTCTGAGATTGCAGTAATTATGCCTCCTTTTTCATTTCTGATTTATTTGTATCTATTTTTTTTTCTTAGTCTTGCTAACAGTTTGTTGATTTTGTTTATCTTTTCAAAAACCAACTTTTCATTTCGTTGATATTCTGTATTTTTTTCTCAGTCTCAATTTCATTTGTTTCTGCTTTGCTCTTTATTATTTCCTTCCTTCTACTAATTTTGGGTTTGGTTTGTTCTTAGCCTTCTAGTTCCTTGAACTGCATCATTTGGTTGTTTATTTGGAGTCTTTTTTAAATTAAATTAAATTATTTAAATTTTTCAATTATGGGGGGGTCTCACTCTGTCGCCCAGGCTAGAGTGCAGTGGTGTGATCACAGCTTACCACAGCCTCGACCTTCTGGGCTCAGCTGATCCTCCTGCTTTAGCCTCCCAAGTAGCTGGGACTACAGGCCCATGCCATCATGCCTGGCTAAGTTTTTTATTTTTTTGTAGAAATGAGCCCTTGTTTTGTTGTCCAAGCTGGTATCAGACTCCTGGGCGCAGGTAAACTTCTTGCCTTTGGCCTTCCAAAGTGCTTTGGTTACAGGCATGAGCCACTGCATCCAGCCAGTTTCAAGAAATTTTTAGGCTGGGCTCGGTGGCTCAGCCTGCAATCCCAGCACTTTGGGAGGCCGAGGTGAATGGATTGCCTGAGCCCGTGGGTTCAAGACCCACTCAGACAACGTGGTGAGACCATGTCTCTACAATAAATCAAAAGTTAGCTGGGCGTGGTAGCGCACGCCTGTAGTTCCAGCTATTTGGAAGGCTATGGTGGAAGGCTAGCCAGAGCCCAGCAGGTCGAGGATGTGGTGGCTGGGAGTGTGCCACTACACTCCAATCTGGGTGACAGAGTGAGACTCCAAGTCAAAAAAAAAAAAAAAAAAAAAAAGAAATTTTTAAATTTTCTCCTTCATTTCTTCATTGACCAATTGATCATTCAGGAGCATGTTGTTTTATTTTTATGTGTTTGTGTATTGTTGAGATTATTCTTGTTATTACTTTCAGTTTTATTCCTTTGTGTTCAGAAAAGATACTTGATATGACTTAGAATTTTTTGAATTTGTTCAGAATTGTTGTGTGGCATAAGATAAGGTTTATGCTGAAGAATGTTCCATTTCTAATGAAAAGAATGTGTATTCTGCAGCAGTTGGGTGAAATGTTCTGTAAATGTCAGTTAGGCTTATTAGATCTAGTGTATAGTTTAACTCTGCTGTTTCTTTGTTAATTTTCTTTCTGGGTGATCTGTTCATTACTGAGAGGGGGTTGTTAAACTCTCCTGTAATTATTGCATCGTGTTACTGAATTGAGCCCTTTATCATTATGTAGTGACCTTCTTTGTCTCTTTTTATAATCTTAGACTGGTAGTCTATTTTATCTGATATAAGTATAGCTACTTGTGCTCTTCTTTGGTTTCCAGTTGTATGGAATATCTTTTCCCACCCCTTCACTTTCATTCTGTGTCTAACAGGTGAAGTGGGTTTCTTTTTTTTTTTTTGAGTTGGTGTCTCACTCAGGCTAGAGGGCAGTGGCCTGCTCACGGCCACCGCAGCCTTGACCTGCTGGGCTCAGGTGATCCTTCTGCCTCAGCCTTCCAAGTAGTTGGAAGTACAGACACATGCCACCATGCCCGGCTAATTTTTTTTTTTTTTTTTTTTTTTTTTAGGGAGATGAGGTCTCGCCAAGTTGCCCAGGTTGGTCTCAAACCTGTGGGCTCAAACAGTCCTCTCACCTAGCTCCCAAATTGCTGGGATCATAGGTGTGAGCCACCGCACCCGGCCAAATTGGGTTTCTTGAAGGCATCATATACTTGGTTCTTGTTCTTTTTTTCCATTCAACCTTTATGTGCCTTTTAATTGGAGAATTGAGACCATTTACATTCAGTATTATTGATAAGTAAGGACTTAACTACTGCCATGTTGTTGCTTGTTTTCTGGTTGTTTTGAGACTCTTCCTTTCTTAACTGTGTGTGTGTGTGGTGTGTGTGTGTGTGTGTGTGCGCGCGCGCGCGCGTTTAAGTGATTTTTCTCTGGCACTATGTTTTTTTTTTTTTGAGTTGGAGTCTCACTCTGTTGCCCAGACTGCAATGCAGTGGCCACTCTCGGCCACCACAGCCTTGACCTGCTAGACTCCGGCGTTCCTTCTGCCTCAGCCTTCCAAATAGCTGGAACTACAGGCGTGCACTACCACGCCCAGCTAATTTTTTGATTTATTGTAGAGATGAGGTCTCGCCAAGTTGCCCAGGCGGGTCTCGAACCCACGGGCTCAGGCAATCCACTCACCTCAGCCTCCCAAAGCACGGGATTACAGGCTGAGCCACTGAGCCCGGCTTCTGGCCGTATGTTTTAATGTGGTGCTCTTTGTTTTTAGTGAATCCATTATAGGTTTTTGTGCGTGGTCACCATAAGGCTTACACAAAACATCCCTGTAGATATAACAAGTTATTTTTAAAAAGAGTTGACAACTTCTCTTAGGTCACAAATACAAGAAGAGAAACAAAGGTAATAACACACTCAAAATTGACTTTAACTTCATTCTCCCCCACCACATTTTGACTTAGTTGTCTTAATTTACATTTTAATATTACCTGTTTCTCAACAGATTGCTGTATCTATTATTGTTTTTGATTGATTTGTGTTTGGGGCTTCATGAGTAGATTGCATACCATTAGTGCAATAGTAGTTTTCTGGGTTTGTCTGTGTACTTAATTTTACCAGTCGGTTTTATATCTTGAAACATTTTCTTTTTTTTTTTTTTGCTATGTAAATAGTTGTTATGCTGTGTTGTGTAGGTATTAACGACAAGGGAAAAAAAGTCTACACATGTTCAGTGTGAATTCAACAGTCCTTCTCACCATCACGTCACCAAATATTTTCCATCTTTGGTTTGTCTAATCCATGGATACAGAGGGCTGACTGTATTTGCATATGATGTTGTTCAAGGTGCAGTGTTAGTTAAAAATGTGCAATCTATACTGCAGTTGTACGTTTTGGATTGACTTAAACTAGGATCTTTGCAAGTAAATCTTGTAGACTGCTAGATCAGACCCACTGAGAGTGTGGGTGTTTGGTGTGATCCGGTGCTGCATGAAAAATGCAAAGAATTGCACAGAAGTTAGATGAGAAAATAATTTATTTAGAAAGTACATTAGAGAGAGAGAGACTGAGAGAAGGAAAGGATTCATCTCTCCAAGGTAGGAGAGGAGCCAGAGCTTAGGAAACATGACAGTGACCATAGCTCAAAGAGCCCATGGCCACACCAGAATCGAGTCTAGTAAGGCAATGACCTGTTTTCTTTTTTAATATTAGTGGTTTTTTTTTTTTTTCATTTAGTACTTCTTATCTGGTGGATCTGGCGGTGGTGAATTCTCTCAGTTTTTTTGTCTGGGAAAGACTTTATCTTTCTCATTGGTTTAATGAGGACAAACTCTATAATAAAATGTCATTCTTGGCCAGGCATGGTAGATCACACCTGTAATTCCAACACCCCCCAAGGTAGGAGGATTGCTTGAGCCCAGAAGGTCAAGGCTATGGTGAGCCATGATTGTGCCACTGCACTTCAACCTGGACAACAGAAAGAGACCCCAACACAAACAGTTTTTAAAAATTTAAGGGTAATTTTACTCGATACAGTATTCTGGATAGCAATTTTTTTTCTTTGTGTACTTTGTGAATGCCATTCCACTCACTTCTGGGCTGTGTGGTTTCCACTGAGAAGTTGGTTGCCAGAAGAATTGGAGCCCCTTTATGTTATTTGCTTCTTTTCTCTTATTGCTTTTAGGATCCTTTCTTTGTCCTTGACCTTTGAGAATTTCATTATATCCCTTGGGGTAAATCTTAATTGGATTGATCTGTTTTGTGTTCCAGACCTTTCTGTACCTTGATATCTTTCTCATGTTTTAAACAGTTTTCTGTTGTTTACTTGAGTAAGCTTTCTACCCCTTGCTTTTTCTCAACTCTTTCTTGAGCACCAATAATTCTTACATTTGCTCTTTTGAGGTAATTTTCTATATCCTGTAAGTGGCTTTTTTTTTTCCTTTTCCTCTGATTGCATTTTCAAATAGCCAATCTTCAAGCTCATTGATTCTTTCTTTTGCTTTGTCTAATAAGTTCTTCAGTTTAGGAAATATGTTTCTTAGTTCCAAGATTTGTGTTTGATTTTTAAAAATTATTTTAATCTCTTTGTTAAATTTTTCTAACAAATTTCTGTATTGCTTTTTTGTGTTTTCTTAGAGATCATTGAGTTTCCTTAAAACTGCTATTTTGAATTCTTGGTCATAGAACTCTCAAATGGCCATCTAATTAGAGTCAGTCACTGGATTTTTTTCTTTTTCCTTTTGGGGAAGTTACGGTTCCTTGTTTGCTGTTGCTTCATGTAGATTATGCATCTATTCTTTGCATTAAAGGATCATTCTAGTTTTCTCTGTCTGACTTGTTTTGGTTTTTTGTTTGTTTGTTGTTTTGTTTTGGTTTTTATTAGATGTATTTACTTAGCAAATGTTTTTTTGTTTGTTTGTTTGTTTGTTTTTTTAGTTAAGGTCTCACTCTGTTGCCCAGAGTAAAATGCAATGTTACTATCACAGCTTACTGCAGCCTTGACCTCTTGGGCTCAGATAGTCCTTCTACCTCAGCTTCCCAAGTAGCTGGGACTACAGGTGCGTGCCACCACTCCCATTTTATTTTTTTATTTTTTGTAAAGATGAGGTCTTGCTGTGTTGCCCAGGCTGGTCTCAAACTCCTGAACTCAAGCAGTCAGCCTCCCAAAATGCTGGGATTATAGGTGTGAGCCACTATGCCCAGCCTGCTTAGCAAATCTTTACCCCTAGGTTACTACCTCCCTTTGGCCCTAGATGGCACCTTAAGCCCGGGCCTCTGGTAAAAATGATCAAGTCCTGCCTGTCCTCAATGGGGGAAGTCCCAAATCCCGGCAGTGTGTCAGGGCTAGCTAGGGGTGCATGCCCAGAGTACTTGTGTACTATACCTCCTACAGTGTGGTCCTGCTAAATAGCCACTCTGATTTGGTGTTTCCCTTGACTCAGTAACAGAGAGCAGCGTTTCCAGGACTTTGGATGATAGTCCCGTTTCCCCCTTTTGTCTCTGCCCATCCTCAAGAATATTACTCCCTTTGGGCGGCCACAATGCTTCCCATGGGTTAAGGCGGGGTCAGTTCTCCTGCCAGGGCACCCCAAATGGTGGGGAAGCTGGTTGGCTCCCTCAGGCTTACTTTTTCCAGTGTGGGAACTGTGATTTTGGAGATTTTCCACATGCTTGGTACCAGGCAGAGTTTGGGGAGGGGCATTAGGGATGTGGAAGTCTGATTTTCTTACTGTCTGCTTGAAGTTTCTTTACTTCTCTGTGGTCCCGGGAATTATCTCATCCTCATATTTGAGTTCTGGGTTGCTGATGAAAATCTCAGCGCCTATGTATTTGTTTTTGGTTTTTTTTATGAGGAGAAATGAAACCACCTTGCTTCTACACTGCCATTTTGGAACTGGAAGTATTCCCCCTTCCCTTTTCTCCTGTGCTAGGATCTCCTGATTTTGAGGAATATGAACATAGTTAAGAGTAAAAATGCATCCATTCATTTGACAAATATTTATTGAGTACCTGCTTTGTACTTGACATTGTTCAAGGCTCTGGAAATACAGTAGTGACTAAACAAAGCACCTGCCTTAAGGAACTTACATTTTTTCTAAAACGATAGCTATTGACAGTTGCTATCAGGACAAACAAAACAGGTAAAGGGATGGAGAATGGTGAAGAAGAGATGTTACCATTGATAGGAGGGTCAGAAGGAAAGAACAAAGAAATATGTAAAGATTAAGAGACTTATATGGACCAGGCATGGTGACTCATGCCTGTAATCCCAGCACTTTGGGAGGCAGAGATGAGAGGATTGCCTGAGTCAGGGGTTCGAGACCAGTCTGGGCAGCTTGGTGAGACCTTGTCTCTACAATAAATCAAAAAATTAGCTGGGCCTGGTGGCACCCACCTGAACTTCCAGCTAATTGGAAGGCTGAGGAGGAAGCGTCACTTGAGCCCAGCAGGGCCGAGGCTGCGGTGGCTGTGAGCGTGCCACTGCACTCCAGCCTGGGTGACAGAGTGAGACTCCTACTCCAAAAAAAGAGAGGGAGAGAGAGTTAAATAAAGAATATTGCCCTGTTAGAAAGAAGCTGCTAAGTTTAGCATTTTGTAATAGTAACTAGTACTTGGTTAAGATGATGTCATATCGCCAAATCCCAAAGTTATAACAGTGGGGAATTGTGATGACCTAATCCTTCTTGTCTTTCAGAGTCAAAGGCATGGGAGGTTGATACCTGCCGGGGCCATTACAACAATGTATCTTGTGCTGTCTTTCACCCTCGCCAAGAGTTGATCCTCAGTAATTCTGAGGACAAGAGTATCCGAGTCTGGGATATGTCTAAGCGGTAAGGTCATCATCAGTATTGCGTGACCAAGTCCAGGGCAAAGCTTCTTTTTCTTTCCTACTCTCTCTTTTTAAAATTTTGATTGGAATACTTTTTTTTTGGTCTCTCATTATCTTCAGCATATGGAAAATCAAATCACATATGAAAGCTTGAAGAGACCTAGAAGTCAGTCACCGTTTACAAATTTTCCATCAAATAGGATCTCCACGTGTATTCTTTTTTCCCTCTATATTTAAACATGTTTTTCTCCCTCCATCTTTCCCTAGTTCTGTGTCTAGAGAAGTAAGAAATATGGAATGAAAGCAATACAGTAGAAAATCATGAATAAGAGGAAATTGAATATCAAAATAATAGTTTCAAGCCTCCTCTTCTTGTCCCTTGGTAGAATTTATCATGACTACTGTGAATTAGGATATGTAGTTTACTGTTCCTTGTTTATGTTTTTTTAATTAGCTTACCGATTTACCATTTAATATTCTTATATATGATAGGCTGAACATTCCTAGGGAATTAATTTTTATTTATGTATGTGTACTTTTTGCTTTCCTAGTACTGGTGTTCAGACCTTCCGCAGGGACCATGATCGTTTCTGGGTCCTAGCTGCTCACCCTAATCTTAACCTCTTTGCAGCAGGTAAGAGCTACATCCTCTCTTTTGTCCTTGATTTGGTTCAATGCTTATAAGACTTGAAAATGATTCTCTATTAGCTTTGTCTTCAGTACATGTATAGTAGCACTTCAAGGAGAGGTGAATGCTCAGAGGCACTTAGTTGAAGCTTTTTTCCTTTTTTTCTCCTTTATCTTCTTGAAGTAGTCTTCTTTTAGCATTCTTTCTCTACCAAGATCCATTTAATAGTAAAACCCATTCTCTTTGGTTAGCTCCTAGGAGCTTATAGGAGGCTGATACTGGACACTTATTGAAAAGCTAGAAGCTAAGTTTTATTCCTTCATTTAGCAAATACATATTAAGTACCAAGCCTTGTTCTGGGCATTAAAGTAGTGCATAAAATAAAATTCCTACATTATAGAGTTTTATAATATACATATAAAATGATGTATGATGAAAAGTTCTTTGAAGAAAAATTAAGCAAGAGTAAGGAGAATAGTGTGGAGACTATCAAGTGTTCAGAAAAGTGAGAGGGGGTGGGACACGGTGACTCCCACCTGTAATCTCAGCACTTGGGGAGGTCGTGGCAGGAAAATCGCTTGAGCCCAGGAGTTCAAGGCTTGCCTGGGCAGCATAGTGAAACCTCATCTCTACAAAAAATACAAAAATTAGCTGGATGTAGTAGCATGTACCTATAGTTCCCGCTACTTGGGAGGCTGCCACAGAAGGATCACTTGAGCCCAGGAGGTTGAGGCTGCAGTAAGTCAACATCACACCACTGCACTCCAGCCTGGATGACAGAGTGAGATCCTGACTCAAAAAAAAAAAAATGTGAAAGGGAACAAGACAGTGGAAACACCAAATGCAAAGACTAAAGTATAAGAGATGCTTAGCATGTTAGAGGTACATTAGAGAGGCCAGTTGGAGCACAGTGAATAAGGGACTAGGTAATTGTAAATGAAACCAGGCCACATTGTGTATTGCCTTGTAGGTAGTGGTTAGAACTTAAAATTGTATTCTGAATGAATGGAAAGCCACTGGAAGTTTTGAGGCAGGGAAGTGACATCATGTGGTTTATGTGTAGAGAGCAGGCAGGAGGAGGATAAGAGTGGAAGCATTCTCAAAGGAATGGATAATGCTAACAGGGAAAGAGCAAAACATTTTTTTAAAAAAATAGAACCATAAAAGCTTTTTACACTAACTTTTTTTTTAGCAAATACTTTTTATGCTCTTTTTATATGCTAAGCACTGAGGACAGATGGTAATTATTATAATTTCTGCCTTCAGGGAACTTATGGTATGGTAGGGGCAATAAACCTAAATGATTACAGTGCAGGGTGATTAGTTCTATAATGGAGGTTTGTACAGAGCATTAGAGTAACACAGAAAGGACATATCTGAATGTAGCAGTGTGAATGGTATCAGGAATAGATTGACAGAATTGTTTGAATAAAGAGTCTAAGAACTGTGAGGATTTAGGCAAATAAGGGGTGCATTTTTGTGTCTTGTCTTGGTCCTCTAGTCTTTTATGTCCAGTTTCCAGCTTTCTTTCTTGCCTATAGCTAATTCTTTCTTCTCTTCTCCCTGTCCCCAGGCCATGATGGTGGCATGATTGTGTTTAAACTAGAACGGGAACGGCCAGCCTATGCTGTTCATGGCAATATGCTGCATTATGTCAAGGACCGATTCTTACGGCAGTTAGATTTCAATAGCTCTAAAGATGTAGCTGTGATGCAGTTGCGAAGGTAAACCTGACTTGTTTTTTCCCTCCAGATTTTCTCATCTGTTACCATAACACAACACCCACAAACAAGACTCTTCTTTTATTTTTTATTTTTTGAGTTGGGAGTCTCACTCTGTTGCTCAGGCTAGAGTGCAATGGCACGCTCACAGCCACCGCAGCCTCCACCTGCTGGGCTCAGGCAATCCTTCCGCCTCAGCCTTTCAAGTAGCTGGAACTGTAGGCACAAGCCATCATGCTCGGCTGATTTTTTTTTTTTTATTTTAGAGACAAAGTCTTGTGAAGTTGCCCGGACTGATGTCAGACCCCGGGACTCAGGCAGTTCTCTCTCTTTGGTCTCCCTAAGTGCTGGGATTACAGGCTTGAGCCACTGCACCCTGCCAAGACTCTTCTTTTAAACAACATTTTGGATATTGTCTCCTGTCACAGATGGAATCCCCAGTAGATGAGCCTGCTAAGTTCAAACCCTAGGAGCATGGTAGACAAAGAAAGTGGCATGAGTAAAATGGGAGTGCTGTTCATAGTGTTGGTGATCCTGTGGGCAGGAAATTATACTCCGGCAGTTCACCATCTTCTGCAGACTAGAGGTTTTTTGGTTGGTACCAATTCTTCAAATCGGTAACCAGTCTTTTTGCCTGTATTTGGCATTTCTTTTCTTTTACTTTCCTTTGCTTTCCAGCAAAATGCACACAACTCTCAACCAGAATTTATTTCCCTGAAAACTCTTAATTCTGAAGATATGATAACCTCTGGGATGCCTGGCAAAAGGAACTGGCCTTTTGGAAAGCCAGCTGCAAAAGCAGCTGAAACATTCATGGTGGCAAACTTTGGCATGAGGATTTGATAAACACCCTCTAGCATCACTACAATAAAAAGATGGGTTTATGTGAACACTCCAAGGGACAGGAGAAATCAGCCAGAGATAAATCACATTATGTTACTCTGTAGTGTCCACTGCAGTTATGTGTAGGAATTTGTATCCAAGCAAAACCAGTTCCATTCACTACAGTGAGTGCTAGTCCTACTTCTGTTGAATAATTTGCCTTTTTCTAGGGCTTGCTTCTTAAAACTGTTTGTTATGAAATAGGGAAGTTCCCAAGCCTGAAAGGAAGGAAGAGAAGAAATTCAGTATTTTTAAAATTATTATTCTTGATTTTATAAGTGATAAGTGGGCCAAGCGTGCTGTCTCACACCTATCTCAGCACTATGAGAGGAGGCGAGAGGATTGCCTGAACACAGGGGTTCAAGACAAGCATGGGCATTGTCTCTACAATAAATCAAAAAATTAGCTGGACATGGTGGTGCACACCTGTAGTTCCAGTTACTTGGAAGACTGAGGTGGAAGGATCCCCTGAGCCCAGCAGGTCAAGGCAGCAGTGGCCATGAGAATGGCACTACACTCTAGCCTGGGCGACAGAGTAAGACTCCAACTTTAAAAAAGAAGCGATGAGTATATATTAGTGAAATTGCGTAAGTAGGAGGTATAGGGGTAGTTTCTTTCTTCCCTCTGTTCTTATGCCTCTTTCCTGTTTCCCCTTTTTCTCTGTATATCTCTAGTGGATCCAAGTTTCCAGTATTCAATATGTCATACAATCCAGCAGAAAATGCAGTCCTACTCTGTACGGTAAGTAACCTATGGAGTCTTCCTAGGTTTCTCCCCATTTTCCATAGGTCCTTTTTCTCATGGCCTTAGGAAATCTTTAGTGGCTGCTTAGAAGCTGTTTAATGGTCATTTTGTGAGCGCCAACACAGTGAGCACTGAGGCTCAAACCAGGTAGGTGTCAGTTGTTATAAACATATTGCGACTTTGTGGACTTGTAACTGTTATCAGGCTGACAGTGTCTGAACTTAATGGAGCATCAGGATGAATGACCCAGATCACTAAAAATTATTTGAGGAAATGTTTAGACTATGTCCTATGGAAAGGAGACACTTATCTTGATCTCTTCCTTTGGGTGAAAATGGAAGAACTGTGATTTTGAGAGTTATTTTCAGTATGGTTGCCTTCAGAGTCATAAGTAGTCCTCCTCATTTCTTGAAAGATAATTTACCAAAAAAAAAAAAATGACATTCTAATTTTAGTGCCCAGGTGGCCAAGTTAAAAAGAATGAAAGCCTCTTTCCCCACAAAGTTTCTAGTGTCTAATCTCAGCCCTTCTTTAATATCCAGCAGTTCCTTTAGTGTCTTTTCTTTGATGTCTTTTTTCTTTCCAGCAGACTTTTAAGTTGACTTGTAAATGCTCAGGTGGGACACCAGAATTTCAGGGTCTTAGTGTGTTAATTTGTAGAGTAGAGAACAATTCTTGCTTTCATTCATATAATATCTGCATCTTTGGAGGAAAGAAAATGAAGTGACATGAATGCTGAGTTGCTTGACAAAGAGCTTTACAATTATTAGATGTGGCAACATTGAAATGCCCTCTGGGTGAAGGGTAAGCAAGGTATTATTTCAGATTATTGTCTGTGCAATGGAACTGTTCTCTCTTTCAGAATAAACTGGTATCTTGGGTGCTTCTTACTAACATTTTAATTTCCCTTTTTCCTCTATAGAGAGCCAGCAATTTAGAGAATAGTACCTATGACCTGTACACCATCCCCAAGGATGCTGACTCCCAGAACCCTGATGGTAGGCATTCTCTTTGTCTACTCTGCTCTGCTTCCAGCTCTCCTCACCCACATTATCACTCCTCTTCAAGTGTTTCACATTCCATCCCCAGGCCGTGGCCACATCCCTCATGGCTCTTGGCAGGTGCTGCTGACAATTGCATCAGAGACGACCATTGTGTGAAATATTCATGTTCCTCCTCCATTTTATTACCCCAGCTAGATATATATATTTTATAATTTGGTTATTAGAAACTCTCCATTTTCTCTTTCAGCACAGCATGTTATCCTAGTTTATTGTCAGTTGATATGACTTTCACTCTGGTAGTTTCATTTATTTAAAAATGTAGTTCCAATCTTCCAATGTCTCATCCTGGGACTAAGGATTTATATCTCCTATCCACTTCCAGATCCGATTTGCTTCCTTTTGCATGTCAAAAAGATGAGTCTGCTAACAGCCCCACGCCCCACCTGGGATCCCAGGATCCAGCTGAGACCCCTGCCTACCTCTTCCATCACCCCATCCCTTGTTGATGTCCTTGTGATTGGAACTTGCTGACAAAACATTCTCAGAATGGGCTTGACTATTGCACACACTCCTTTCAGGGCACTTTCTCCAGTAGGTGTATGGACATCACCAGGTCAGAGGGTTATTCTGTAGATCCTCACTCTTACTAGCACACTTTCATGATAAGTTAGACCTCAACAAATTCCCGAGAAATATTTTGCTAGCTCTCTCCCTTTTGTGGGTGCCACTGGGTTATTGTTGCTAATTGATTTACTCTCTTAAATGTCATCACATCAAGAGACAGAAAGCCTTTTTGTATTTGGTATCCATAAATCAAAATCTCCCTTATAAATTAGTCAGTTAGCCATTTCTGACTAAATCTTGTGATTTGGTACCTCCCAAATTACTCCCCCTTTTCCCCCCCATACATGTTAACAATTAATAGAATTTAAAATATCTTGTTTTATTGCCACTTTTATTTTCTCTTCTCCATTTTTGAGGGAGATAATAATTAGTAAAGGTGCAGCCCAGTGATGAGCAACAGAGAAGATGAAGGAAAAGAGCAAAAGCTTTTCCCTGTCCCCTGAAAAGTGGGAGTGTTGGTTGCGGTAATTAGTTTTGTAAACTGCCTGCCATTTCAGGTGCCAGAGAAGTACAGGGCAAGGCTGGCCCGCATGCTCTGTCCATTTTTCTGCTTGCCTAATAGGTAAAAGAGTATGTGATGCATCCTTCCATTTATCTTTCTACAAGTTTCCCGGAGAATAAAGTGTCTGTTTCAAAATTCTAATCAGCCACTGAACCGAGGAACATTTTGTAACTGTTCAGGATGATAAAAATGATCAGTTGAGGCTGGGCTCGGTGGCTCAGCCTGTAATCATGTGCTTTGGGAGGCTGAGGTGAGTGAATTGCCTGAGCCCACGGGTTCGAGACCCACCTTGGCAACTTGGCGAGACCTCATCTCTACAACAAATAAAAAAAAAATTAGCTGGGCGTGGTAGTGCACACCTGTAGTTCCAGCTACTTGGAAAGCTGAGGCAGAAGGATCGCTGGAGCCCAGCAGGTTGAGGCTGCAGTGGCTGGGAGCGTGCCACTGCACTCCAGTCTGGGTGATAGAGTGAGACTCCAACTCAAAAAAAAAAATGATCAGTTGAGGTTGGGGTGCTGTGGCTCATACCTGTAATCCCAGCACTTTGGGAGGCCAGAGCAGGAGGATTATTTGAGCCCAGGAGTTTGAGACCACAGCCAAGATATAGCAAGACCTTGGGCAACATAGCAAGACCTTGTCTCTACAAAGAAATAAAACATATTTAGCCAGAGTGTTAGCAGGTGCTTGTAGTCCCAGTTACTCAAGAGGCTGAGGTGGGCCCAGGAGGTTAAGGCTGCAGTGAGCAGTAATTGTGCCACTGTACTCCAGCCCAGGCAACAGAGTGAGACCCTGACTCAAAAAAAAGAGAAAGAAATGGTCAGTTGACATTTACAGAGCAACAGCTTGGTGCCGAAAACTGCCCAGCACCAAGGTTCACAACCTGTCAAGATTTAGTTTGGAGTGTTCTGCCGCACCCTTCCCTACTGAGGTCTGTATTTGCATGTTAAAAGCAGCAGAGCAGCTGTGTCCTGGGGAGGGGGTCCTATGACAGTCTGCTTGCTTTACCACAACTTGGCCAGGGAGGCCCTGCTCGTTAGCTTGATCGAGTGTGCTGTCTCCCAAGATGGGCGGCCCTTCTGCCAGTACATGGTGCTGGCTGAAATGCAGCCACTTGGCCTAGAGAAAAGAAGCTTGGCAGGGGTGGAGGTTGGAGTTTGGAGGGAACTGGTGGGGGAAAGTCACTCGACAATAGCCCCAGGTTACAGCTGAATTAGTTAGGAAGCAGCTGAACTGGCAAAGCCAAGATGGCAGCCAGCAAGATTGGCAGCTCCATGGCACCTGACTCTGTCACCTGCCAGTGGCTCACCACATGTTCCCGCCCTTTGGTTTTGTTCCTCTCAGCCCCTGAAGGGAAACGATCCTCAGGTCTGACAGCCGTTTGGGTTGCTCGAAATCGGTTTGCTGTCCTAGATCGGATGCATTCGGTGAGTTAAAACTAAAAGCGGAAACTAATTTGGGGAATATGGTGGCAGAGGCCTGTGTATTGCCCAATAAAGAGCAGTGTTTTTTCCTATTCTCACCTAGGCAGCTGTGATCCTCATGTATTGACTCTGCCTCTTTCCCTAGCCCTATGCTGATCCCCCTGGGGAAACAAGGCTCCAAAATGGATTTGATTGGGTTGATGATCACTGTGACTCAGGGCTTAAGAAGCAAGCTAATGTCACTCTTGACTACAGGAAACTCAAGTACATCAAATTTGATGTGGGTTGGGTTAGATGAGGAGTAGATTTTCCTTCTTGTTCTTCTGCTTTCATTGATACTGAAATGTAATAGGTCCAACACAAAATAAGAAAAACTCTCTCAAGAAAATAACAATTTAAGCTCTGAAGCACTGTTTTCTCTCTTTGATTGATTGAAGAACTCAGACTTTAGTTAGATTTCTCAGGATCTTTCACTTGTGGGGAACATAGAGACACTAAGACCCTTGGAGAGGATCTTGGTTGGAATGGTCTACCTGGAGTGGTAATTGACTTAGAGAAAAATAATAGTTTAATTAAGCTAAGGAACAATTGCCCAGGGATGTCATCAGTTGCCATCATCTTATATACACACTTCTTCTCTTAATCTCACCTTTAAAACTCATTTCAGCTTTTGATCAAGAATCTAAAGAATGAGATCACCAAGAAGGTACAGGTGCCCAACTGTGATGAGATCTTCTATGCTGGCACAGGCAACCTCCTTCTTCGGGATGCAGACTCTATCACACTCTTTGACGTGCAGCAGAAGCGGTAACGTATCAGTTGCCCCTAAGCAGACAAGCGTGTAGCGAGGGCCGGTAGACTTCTGCAGTAGGAGCTTTTTTTCCCCCTCCAAATGAGTTGATCAGGTGGTTTGACCACTTCTTGTGCTATAATTCCAAGACTCTTTCTTTCTTTTTTTTTTTAAGGCAGGATTTATTAAGAGGACAGAAAAGCTCCCACAGTGGGAGGCGACCCGAGGAGGTTGCCCAGTTCCAAGACTCTTTCTAGCCATTGTTTTCTGTGATCCCTCTCCATCTTGTATGTACACACTAGCATTACAGCAAGATACTTGGTTGTTTTTCTGTTTTTATAGTACTTGTCTGAACAAAGAATGCTCTCAAGGGGTAGAATGGGAGGGACACAGAGATTAAGAACACAGTTCTGTTCTTAAAACCCCTGACAGCCCAGTGGTGAAGACAGACATACCAGGTCCAAGGGGATGAGGGACAGGGTGTTGAGGAAGGAGGGCAGTACACTATGTGAGCCAAATGTTGAAGTCACTGGGCTACCATGCAGCAAGTATCGATTTGGTATTACATTAAGAAATTAATTTGCATTAATTTGGGGGTGCAGTGGATGTAGGTCATAGCCAGAGATAAGGGAATCAGATCCATTCATGTTTGCCATCCCTCTCTGTCTCAGAACTCTGGCATCTGTGAAGATTTCCAAAGTGAAATATGTTATCTGGTCAGCAGACATGTCACATGTGGCACTACTAGCCAAACATGGTAAGTCTTCATTATATCCACCCTGATTTAGAGACCAGTCCCTCCCACCCCCCTTCCTACCAGTCTACTGCACTCACCCTATCCAACAGAGCACTCATGCCCTTTGCCTCTTACAGCCATTGTGATCTGTAACCGCAAACTGGACGCTTTATGTAACATTCATGAGAACATTCGTGTCAAGAGTGGGGCCTGGGATGAAAGTGGGGTATTTATCTATACCACAAGCAACCACATCAAATACGCTGTCACTACTGGGTAAGTTAATTATTGGGATACAGAGTTGGAGAAGGCAGTTTTGTGAAACAACTGTCCTGAACTTTTCTTCATGGAAAAGCCTTGTTTAGCATATATATGCTGGAAGCATCTGAACATTGGTTTTTTTCTACTCTTTTAAAAATATGAAATATGGCTGGTGCAGTAGTTCACATCTGTAATCCCAGCACTTTGGGAGGCTGAGGTGGGAGGATTGCTTGAGCCCAGAAGTTCGAGACCAGCCCGGGCAACATAGGGAGACCTTGTCTCTACAAAAAATAAAAAAATCAAGCCGAGCTCGGTGGCTCAGCCTGTAATCCCACGCATTTGAAAGGCTGAGGTGAGTGGATTGCCTGAGCCTGAGGGTTCGAGACCTACCTGGGCAACTTGGCGAGACCTCATCTCTACAATAAATAAAAAAAAAAAATTAGCCGGGCGTGGTAGTGCGCGCCTGTAGTTCCAGCTACTTGGAAGTCTGAGGCGGAAGGATCGCCGGAGCCCAGCAAGTCGAGGCTGCGGTGGCCGGGAGCGGCCACTGCACTCCAGTCTGGGCAACAGAGTGAGACTCCAACTCAAAATAAATAAATAAATAAATTAATTAAATAAAATAAATTAGCCAGGTGTGGTGGCATGCCTGTAGTCTCAGCTAATTGGAAGGCTGAGATGGAAGGATCACCTAAGCCTAGGAGGAGGAGGCTGCAGTGAGCCGTGATTGTATCACTGCACTCCAGCCTAGGCAACAGAATGACACCCTTACTCAAAAAACAAAACAAAACACCATGAAATATGACACAAATATAGAGAATTACATAAATAATAAATGTACAGAAGAACAAATAAGCTACAAGGTAAACATCTGTATAACTGTCACCCACGTCAGGAAATAGAACAGTTCTGGGACCCCAGAAGGCCTTTGTCATATGGTCTTTTTTGACCAACAAAGGGAGAAACAACTCCCTGTTTCCACCCAAAAATAACACTGTAATTTTTGTGGTAGTTTCTTCATTACTTTTCCTTACAATTTTATCACCCAGTATATGTTTTAATATAATTTAGTTTTGCTTGGTATTGAACTTCATATAAATGAAATCATACTGAATATATTATTTTATATTTTGTTCAGTATTTTGTTTGTAAGATTCATCTATGTTGTAGCTCTAATTTATTTTCATTGTTGTATAGTATTCCATCTTGTGAATTTATCACAGTTTGTCAGTTCTACTCTTGAGCAGTATTTGAGTGAATGCTATTTTTTGGCTAGTATGAACAATACTCTTCTAGTTTTTTACATGTTTTATGGTACATGTACATACATTTCTCTAGAATATATACCCAGAGATGCATTAGTAGGCTATAGAGTATGCATATCTTCACATTTACTAGCCACTGTGAAACTGCTCTCCAAAGTGGTTTTACCAGTATGTATACTCACCAGCATTGTATAAAAGCTTTCTTGCTTGTCATCCTGACCAATACTTGGCTTTGTCAGGCTTATTTTTCTCCGTCTGGTGAATATGTCATTGTATCTTATTGTAATTTTACTTTGCTATTCTGTTTCCTAATGAGATTGAGTACCTTTCCATCTGACCACCTATGAGGATTTCCTCTTCTATGAATTCTATTCAGATTTTTAGGCTATTTTTAAAAATGAGTTATCTGTTGTTTTTCTTGTTAATTTGTGTTTTTTATACACTAGGTTATCAGTCCTTTGTCAGGACTGTGTTGCAAATATTAATATCTTCTCTTCTATAGCATGTCCTCCGATTTCCTTTTTGGCATCCTTTAACGAACAGAAGTTCTTAATTTATGGAACTGAGTTTATGAATATTTATCTTTTATGAGTATTGGTTTTATATTCTATTTTTAAAATCTTTGACTCCCAGAATCATATTGTTCTGTAGTCTTTTGTAAGAACTTTATAATTTTGCCTTTTAATACCTAGGTCTAAGCCGGGCACGGTGGCTCATGCTTGTAATCCCAGCACTTTGGGAGGCTGAGGCGAGAGGATTGCCTGAGTCCAGGGGTTCGAGACCAGCCTGGGCAACTTGGCGAGACCTCATCTCTACAACAAATCAAAAAAATTAGCCAGACAAGGTGGCACATTCCTGTAGTTCTAGCTACTTGGAAGCGTCACCTGAGAAAAGCAGGTCGAGGCTGCAGTAGACATGAGTGTGCCACTGCACTCCAGCCTGGGTGACAGAGTGAGACTCCTACTCAACACAAAGACAAACAAAAAAACCTAGGTCTATTATCTACTTGAAGTTGATTTTTGTGTACAATGTGAGGTATAGCTGTCTTAATACATGTTTGTTCATAGGGCCACTCAGTTGCTCAACATCATTATTGAAACGACCACTCTTTCCCCCATGATTCTGCAGTCTCATCTTTGTCATACATAAATCATGTTTACAAAAATGCAGAGATCTACCTCTGCTCTAATTCTACACTATCTTAAATAATTTAGTTTTATGATAAATCTTCACATCTGGTAAAATAGTACCTCCAGTCTTTCCCATTTTATTTCTCAAAAGTTGCTAGGGTATTTTTAAGTAAATTTTTCCTTTTCACATAAATAATTGAGTTAACTTGTGAAATTTTGCACAAAGTGAAAAAAATCTTTTGTGATTTCTTTGGAATTGCATTGAAGCTATACATCAGCTTAGGGATAACTGTCACCTTTATAATTTTTATTATGTTAAATTCCTTAATCTATAGACATGGTATAGCAGCTTCTCTCTTTTTTTTTTTTTTTTTTTTTTTTTTTTTGAGTAGGAAACTCTGTCATCCAGGCTGGAGTGCCGTGCAGGCTCACAGCCACCGCAGCCTTGACCTGCTGGGCTCAGGTGATCCCTTCTGCCTCAGCCAAGTTGCCTGAGCTGGTCTCAAACCTCTGGATTCAGGCAATCCTCTTGCCTCTGCCTCCCAAAGGGCTGGGATTACAGGTGTCAGCCAGTGTGTCTGGCTAAGTTTCTCATTTATTTAGGTCATCTGAAATGTCTTTTGGTAAAGTTATGTAGTTTTTTTCTTAGAGATTTTGCATTTTTTTGGTTAGTTTTTTTTTTTTTTCAGTTGCAGTCTTACTCTCTTGACCAGGCTGTAGTACAGTGGCATGCTCATGATTACTGCAGCCTCAACTTATGGGGCTCAGGCTATCCTACTCCCTCTGCCTTCCAAGTAGCTGGAACTATAGGGGTGCGCCACTGAACCAAGCTTTGGGTTAGATTTATTAGGCATTTGATAGTTTTTAAATGCTAATTGTAACTAGATAGTATCCACATAAAATTTAAATTTTGGCCAGGCTCGGTGGCTCAGCCTGTAATCCCAGCACTTTGGGAGGCTGAAGCAAGTGAAATGTCTGAGCCCATGGGTTCGAGACCAACCCAGGCAACTTGGCGAGACCTCGTCTCTACCATAAATAATAAAAAAAAAAAATTTAAATTTTCTGACTAGGCATGGTGGCTCATGCCTGTAATCCAAGAACTTTAGGAGGCTGAAGCAGGTGGATGCTTGAGCCTAGAAGTTCAAGACCAGCCTGGACAACATAGCAAAACCTTGTAACTATAAAAAATCTTTAAAAATTAGCCAGTTGTGGTGGTGCACTCCTGTAGTCTCAGCTACTTGAAAGGTTGATGTGGAAAGTTCACCACTCCAGCCTGGGCAACAGAGTGAGACTTTACCTACATACATACATACAGTATTGCATTAGCTATGTCACGTTTTAATTTTTAATTTTAAAAATTATAACTCAGGTCAAAATATTTTCTGCTTTCATTATTTCTTCTATTTTCACTTACAGCTTATAAGGAAAGAATGACCTGTCCATAGTGGCCTACTAACTGAATTCTGTATATTAGAATTCAGAATTTAACTTTTAGGTCTGATATCTTTAGTCATGTCTGTTACTCAGCTCATAGGCTAATAGCTTATAAAAAAAGATGATAGCGTCTGCCCCATCATACAAAAGAATAAAATAAAATTGGTGTTTAGTTCTCTTTTTTGAATCAACTTCCACCTATATCATTGTTCAAATGGCCTTGACAAAAGGATAATGAGAAGACAAAAGACGGTATGCTAGGTTTGTTCTATGGCTTCACAGGTTTGTTCTATGATTTTCCCCTTTGCTCACTGAAAGTCTTGCCCTCTGCCTGCTATTCTTAGGGACCATGGGATCATTCGAACTTTGGATTTGCCCATCTATGTGACACGGGTGAAGGGCAATAATGTGTATTGCCTGGACAGAGAGTGTCGTCCTCGGGTACTCACCATTGATCCCACTGAGTTCAAGTTCAAGCTGGCTCTGATAAACAGAAAATATGATGAGGTACGAAGTAAGGATGTATACAAGGAGTGTTAAAAGGGCCAGCATTCTTTTTTCCTATTAGTGATCTCTACTTCCTGCTCTACCCTACCCCAAATGTCTAGGTACTACACATGGTAAGGAATGCCAAACTAGTGGGCCAGTCTATCATTGCTTATCTCCAGAAGAAAGGCTATCCTGAAGTGGCGCTGCATTTCGTCAAGGATGAGAAAACTCGCTTTAGTCTGGCACTGGAGTGTGGAAACATTGAGGTGAGAGGAATGTGGTCGTCAGCCTGCATGGTTTTAGAGGAAGTGAGAAGGTTAAGTCATTGGGAGGACATTATTCTGAACTTGCTTCTTTAGCTAGAATAGTGGCATTCAGAATATCAGTTGTAGATTGAGCTATCTTTTTGTTGCTATTTGTCCGTTTCTACTTCTGCCATGGCATTTCTGTTTGTTTTGTCATCCTCAGTCTGAATTCAATAATTCCTAGGATAAAATCAAGATAGCATGGAATTTGAAAATCTCACTATTTCCTTGACATTTGATCTTGCTAACTACCTGCTTAGATGAAGGAGTACCTAGTAAGGGCCCAGGCCAGGAATGGTGGCCTACACCTGTAATCCTAGTGCTCTAGGAGGTTTAGGCAGGAGAATTGCTTGAGTCCTGGAGTGTGAGACCAGCCTGAGCAACATAGCAGGACTCCGTCTCTGCAAAAAAAAAAAATAGCTGGGCATGGTGGTGCATGCCTGTAGTACCAGCTACTCAGGAGGCTGAGGCAAGAGGATGACTTGAGCCCAGGAGGTGGAGGCTACAGTGTGCTGTGATCACACCACTGCCTTCCAGCCTGGGTGACAGAGTGAGATCCTTTCTCTTAAAAAAAAAAAATGTTTTAAAGCGTTGGGGCCCACAGTGTGCAGGCATTATTTTCAAAGAGGAAAGGGGCTTAGAGAAACTTTTTTCAGTCCTGTACTGTTTCTTCTGTCTTTCCTAAAGTCCCTGTGGATCTTCAGATTTGGCAGGTAGTAAATAAGGTGACTAAGCAAGAACTAGCCTTATGGAATCAGCAATTGCTGGGTGATTTTGTTGTAAAAGTAAATTTCCGGGAGGATAACGGGATGTGGTTCTTCTATCTGTGTATCCAAAGGGGTCCTATTTGTTGATAGAATTTTCAATCTAGAATTAAACTAAAAACTAGGAGTGATTGGTAATAGAGGAAGTTCCTTGCAAAATGTATATAGAGGCAAACACTTTGCAGAGTCCCAGTTTTGAGTCACAGTATCCTGCTACCTGTTAACACTGACCCTGGGGATTCTTTAGATTGCTCTGGAAGCAGCCAAAGCACTGGATGACAAGAACTGCTGGGAAAAGCTGGGAGAAGTGGCCCTGCTGCAGGGGAACCACCAGATTGTGGAAATGTGTTATCAGCGTACCAAAAACTTTGACAAACTGTCCTTCCTATATCTTATCACTGGGAACTTAGAGAAACTTCGAAAGATGATGAAGATCGGTGAGGCCCCTGAAACTGAGAATGGGAAAAGGGGTTTCTGGGGTAGGAGGAAAGTGGCTAGAGGAGAGAGAGGACTTGGGAGAAAAGACCTGACTTGGTGTCTCATTGCCTTGGTGCAGCTGAGATCCGAAAGGATATGAGTGGCCATTATCAGAATGCTCTATACTTGGGTGACGTGTCAGAGCGAGTGCGGATCCTGAAGAACTGTGGGCAGAGTAAGTATCCAGGACTCAGCAGCTCCTTCGGGACCTTGCTTCATGTGTTATTTGTGTATAAAGTGAGGAATTTATCTTTTTTGTTTGTTTTGTTTTTTGTTTTTTGGGTTTTTTTTTGAGTTGGAGTCTCACTCTGTCACCCAGACTGGAATGCAGTGGCCGCTCCCAGCCACCACAACCTCAACCTGCTGGGCTCCGGTGATCCTTCCGCCTCAGCTTTCCAAGTAGCTGGAACTACAGGCGCGTGCTACCACGCCCGGCTAATTTTTTGATTTATTGTAGAGTTGAGGTCTCGCCAAGTTGCCCAGGTGGGTCTTGAACCCGTGGGCTCAGGCAATCCACTCAGCTCGGCCTCCCAAAGTGCAGGATTACAGACTGAGCCACCGAGCCTGGCGGGATTTATCTTTATTGTGCATTTTTTAGGAGAAACAACATGTTACTACCATACTCTGAAGATTTTCTTTAAAGCCAAACAGAGAGGCAGCCAGACTATTTAGTCTGGCCAAACACCCTTAGGAAAATAATTAGTCATGGGGAAGAGAGGCTTTAAAAGGCTTAGAGCAGACACCCTATTACATGTACTTGGTTGGGTGCCATTTGAGTTTTATTCCTTTACTTTCAGTCTGGAGGTTTCACTCATTCATGTATACATTTGAGGGATATTTTTTGAGAACCCACTATGTACCAAGCATTACACTGCCATTTGAAATATATTAGGGAATAAGAAAAGTGAAAGATGCGGTTTGGACTAAGGTACTATTAGTGGAGGGATGAACAGTGATCAGATTCAGGATATTTTCTGACGATAGAGCCAGCATGATGTATTCAAGTACTAGATATGAGCTGTGATAGAAAGGAGTCAGGGATGAGTCCAAGGTTCTCATTAACACTGATGATAGACCTTTTTTTTTTGAATTGGAGTCTCACTTTGTCACCCAGACTAGAGTGGAATGGCATACTCAGCCACCCCAGTGTCGACCTGCTGGGCTCTGGTGATCCATCCCCCTCAGCCTTCCAAGTAACCGGAACTACAGGCACACACTTCCACGCCTGGCTAATTTTTTATTTATTGTAGAAGCAAAGTCTCGCCAAGTTTCCCGGGCTGGTCTCGAACCTGTGGGCTCAGGCAATCCACTCACCTTGGCCTCCAAAAGTGCTGGAATTACAGGCTGAGCCACCGAGCCCAGCCTGATGACAGATCTTAAAGATAAGCAGCTATGGCCAGGTACGGTGGCTCATGCCTATAATCCCAGCACTTTGGGAGGCCGAGGTGAGAGGATTGCCTGAATCCATGGACTTGAGATCAGCCTGAGCAACTTGGTGAGACCTCATTTCTAAAATAAATCAAGAAAAATTAGCTGGGTATGGTGGCGCATGCCTGTAGCTCCAGCTTTTTGGAAGGCTGAAGCAGAAGGATCACCTGAGCCCAGCAGGTCGGTACTACGGTGGCTGTGAGCATGCCACTGCACTCCAGCCTGGGCCACAGAATGAGACTCTGACTGAAAAAAAAAAAAATGACTGCATTCATTCTCTAGTGCTGTGCCCCAAAACTCAGTAGTCTAAAACAACAAACATTTTTATTATTTCACAATTCTGGGCACAGTTCAGCTGGGTGCTTCTTGCTCAGTGTCATGAGGCTGCAGTCAAGGTGTTGGCCAGGGCCATAGGCGTTTCAAGGCTCAGCTGGAGGAGCATCTGCTTACTTACTCTCATGGCTGTTGGCAGTCCTCAAGCCTTGCTGTCTGTTGTCTGGGAGACGTGATTTTCTTGCCTTGTTGACTTCTCCATAGAGTAGTTCATGACATGGCAGCCAATTTCCCTCAAAGCAGGTGAGCAAAAGGGGCGCCCAAGATAGAAGCCATAGTCTTTGTAACGTAATCCAGGAAGTGACTTCTCATCACATCTGCCACATTTTAGCCATTAGAAGCTAGTCCAGCCCACACTTAAGGGGAGGGTGTTATGTAAGGACTTGAATACCAGAAGGCAGGGATCACTAGGGAGTCATGTCAGAGACTGCCTACCACAGCAACATATACTCAAAAATGTGCCTATGCCACAAAGTCTGTTTTCTCTACAGAGTCCCTGGCCTACCTCACAGCTGCTACCCACGGCTTAGATGAAGAAGCTGAAAGCCTAAAGGAGACATTTGATCCAGAGAAGGAGACAGTGAGTCTTTATTTACTTGATTGTCTCTGATTACAGTATTAATTCTTAGAACGGTTTTTTAAATCTTAGAATGATTTAAAACTGTAAATGTCACTCTCCTACCTGGTTACCCAGAGAGGCAGAGATCCAAGAAGGTTCCATGACTTCTGGGTGCTGTTTGCTTCTCATCTCTTCTTCTACTGTTCAGATCCCAGACATTGACCCTAATGCCAAATTGCTCCAGCCACCTGCACCTATCATGCCATTGGATACCAACTGGCCTTTATTGACTGTATCGAAAGGATTCTTTGAAGGATCCATTGCCAGCAAGGGTAAGTGTCCATTATACCATAGCATTTCTTTTCTTCTTTTTTTTTTTTAATTTTTCTTTTTTTAGCGATAGGGTCTCTCTCTGTCACCCAGGCTGCAGTGCAGTAGTGAGATTATAGCTCACTGTAGCCTTGAACTCCTGAGCTTAAGTGATCCTCCCAAGTAGGTAGGACTACAAGCATGCATCACCACAAAAATAAGCCTGACTAATTTTTATTTTTGTAGAGGCAGGGTCTCGCTATGTTGCTCAAGATGGTCACAAAGTACTGGCCTCAAGCAATCCTCCTTCCTTGGCCTCTTCTGTTGTTTGTTTTGTGAAGAACTGTACTGGAGAGTACCTTTAACACTTAGTTTCATCTGTCCTTTTTTCTGAGTGAATTCATGGAGCACTGAGATGCCAATCAGAACTATGGTGCAATCTAAAATAAAAATAGCATTTGGGATCATTAAAGAAAATGTGGAAAGTGAGGAAAACAGAAGGATGTCTATACTACCACTAATGACTTCTGTGAATATTTTGCTGTATTTCCTTAGGCTTTACCATATTTTTAGTCATATTCTTTGTTCCATATTTTATCATTCACGACATACAGTCTTAAGTTACTAGTTCAGCTACCTCTAAATCTGTTATGTGGGTCTGTGAAGATGCATGTTACCACCGTTTCTCCTAGATCACTTCTCCTGAGTAAGAGCCTAAATAGACCCTTGGGCATTTTGTGCCCAGCCCTGCTCTTTCCTCCAACTCCTCCAACTATTCTGTGTCCTGATGCCCTGCGCACACTGGGGTTGTGATAGTTTAGCAAAGCTCTCAGAAGAAATTCCAAGAGTTGCCAGTCAAGGACTGGTAAGTAAAAATGATTTGATTCCGGCTACTTGGAAGGCTGAAGCAGAAGGATCACCGGAGCCCAGCAGGTCGAGGCTGCAGTGGCCGGGAGCAGCCACTGCACTCCAGTCTGGGCGACAGAGTGAGACTTCAACTCAAAAAAAAAAAACAAAACAAAAAAATGATTTGAGCCTGTTTTGGGTAGCAGGAAGGCCAGTGGTGTCCTCTTATATTACCTGCCTCTGTGAAACATTCTGCAATTTAGTATAACATATATGCTAGTTATAATATATGTACAAGTTAGTATATGTGCTACAAAATATATCATACACAAACTAATAAGTGGGCAGAACCTTGGCACTTGTTTTTGAAAGGCTTTAACCTGGCCTGCAGAGAAAGCCATATCTCAGACTTGCTGAGCTGTAATCAGTTCCTTTCTGTTACTTCCCAATATAGGGAAGGGAGGAGCATTGGCTGCTGACATTGACATTGACACTGTTGGTACTGAGGGCTGGGGAGAGGATGCGGAACTGCAGCTGGACGAAGGTAAGAGTGCTATTTTATTTATTTTTTATTTTTTTAGAGGTGGAGTCTCACTATGCTGCCCACACTCTCCTTGAACTTCTGGGCTTAAGTGATCTCACCTCAGCCTTCCGAGTAGCTACTGCACCAGTAAGAGTGCTGTTTTAGAGCTGTTCCAGGAAGATAGACTCCTTGGATTGGGACTGGCTTGTGGGACAGTTCTGCAGGCTTCCAGACCATGAAACCAACTGGGATCTGTTTTGCTTCCTTTGGTTAAGATTGTACCACTGCCCAAATCTGTTTTGAGCCTGGACTTTCCTTACAGATGGGTTTGTGGAGGCTACAGACGGTTTGGGGGATGATGCTCTTGTCAAGGGACAGGAAGAAGGAGGTGGCTGGGATGTAGAAGAAGATCTGGAGCTCCCTCCTGAGCTGGTATGTAGAATTCTTACTCTAGTGAGGTTCTCTCCATTTCTCAGAGTGGAAGCCAGTGGCCTTATGGTTCCCCACCCCTATCCTGGGGTCTGCAGAGGAGACCATTCTAATCTGATGCTCATTTCCCATTTGAGAGAAGAAAGAATGACAGAGAAAGAGTCAGTGGCCTTATCACTTCCATCTGCCCTGAGACACTCAAAGGGGAGGGGATCTAGGACCTACCTCTAATCTGATGCTAATGGCACAGGAGGTGATCAGGGTGGTGCTACCAGCAGCTTATGAAAGGCATGAAGGATTTTTATCTGAATTGGAGCTTTTAGTATGCCATTTTGTCACTGGTGAGTTAGCTCCTGTTTTGGCGGTCTTCTCCCACAACTGCCACCCTTCTTCTCCAGTAGAGGCAGAAAACAAGGCAAATGGTTGTGCTTTAGATTCTTCAGAACAAAGTGCTTGAATGGTTTTTAAAAATGACTCACATTTTGGTTTTTCCCTAGGACGTGCCCTCCGGGGCAGCTGGTGGGGCAGAAGATGGTTTCTTTGTGCCCCCAACGAAAGGAACAAGCCCAACCCAGGTAAGCAGTCCTGTAGGGATGAGTGATCCTGAGCTGGTTAATACTTTATTTATGTGTAGAAAGTGTTGTATACTTTTTTACTATCGATATTGGAAGAGAAGGGGTTTCACTTGGCTTGGGTTTTTGTTTCTTGTTAGATCTGGTGCAATAACTCTCAGCTTCCCGTTGATCACATCCTGGCAGGCTCTTTTGAAACAGCCATGCGGGTAAGTCTTCTTAAATTAGCCTTGGCTCTTCCTCTTGAGTGTGCCTAACCCAGAGTCTCAAGGAGGTGGTTGACTCACTTTAACCAGATGGAAATTATCCTCGGGCAGAGGCGTGTGTTTATCATGGAAGCCCTCGGTCTTGCTTAAGTATGCTTGCCTCATGAGGCCTTTCTCTTACCTGCTTTCCACTTGACCTAGTAGTCTCTTAAGGCAGATCCTTCCAGTTGTCTTTCACCCAGTTACAGCCCCATGCTTTCTAGCTCACATTAGTAAGGTTAGCACCCCTGCCTGAACAAGTGTATGTTTTGGACATTAAGCCAGGCCAGGCACGGTGGCTCACACCTATAATCCCAGCACTTTGGGAGGTCGAAATGAGAGGATTGCCTGAGCCCATGCGTTCGAGACCAGCCTGGGCAACTTGGTGAGACCTCATCTCTACAATAACTCAAAAAATTAGCTGGGCGTGGTGGTACGTACCTGAGTTCCAGCTACTTGGAAGGCTGAGGCAGAAGGATTGCATGAGCCCAGCAGGTTGAGGCTGCAGTAGCTATGATCGTGTCACTGCACTCCAGCCTGGGCAACAGAGTGAGACTCCAACTCAAAAAAAAAAAAATTAAGCCATGTGTTATAATAACAGTAACACCAGTAACAGCTAACATATGTTCAGTGTTTGCTGTGTGCCAGGCACTGTCCTAAATACTGTGTAGGTATTATTAAATGAGGTAGGTCTTATAATTTAAGTGAATTTTCTGATGAGGAAATACGTACAGAGAAGTCAAGTCAATGAGTTTTTTAAGTGGCAGGACTATAATCCTTAATTTCTTTTTTCTGTGCTCCAGCTTCTTCATGACCAGGTAGGGGTAATCCAGTTTGGCCCCTACAAGCAACTGTTTCTGCAGACATATGCCCGAGGCCGTACCACCTACCAGGCTCTGCCCTGCCTGCCCTCCATGTATGGCTACCCTCATCGCAATTGGTAAGGCCCTCTGCTCCTGCTTTCATCTGTTCCAGGTTGTGGTGGAAATTTCAGGTGGTAACCTCCATGACAGTCAGAATCATCACAGTGCTAGGGTTTTCCAGTAGAAAAAGACTTGGGCTAATCACTCTGTGGGGCTTGTTTTACACCTGCCATCATCCAGTTCCCCAGCTACTTCCACAGGACAGTGACTGTGAGGATGATTGCCAGAAAAAGCTGGGTCCTAGGTGCCTATTGACTGGCCTGTCTTCTTCCTGCTTCTCCCTTTCCAGGAAGGATGCAGGACTGAAGAATGGTGTGCCAGCTGTGGGCTTGAAGCTTAACGACCTCATCCAGCGATTGCAGCTGTGCTACCAGCTCACCACAGCTGGCAAGTTCGAGGAGGCTGTGGAAAAATTCCGTTCCATCCTTCTCAGTGTGCCACTTCTGGTGGTGGACAATAAACAGGAGATTGCAGAGGTAGGAGGGGCTAGCTGCTGTCCCAGTCCTGGGCAACCCCCCTCCTCCCCAATTCCTGTCTCAGTACCCTGACCTTCCTCTGCTCCCCCCAGGCCCAGCAGCTCATCACCATTTGCCGTGAGTATATTGTGGGTTTGTCCATGGAGATAGAAAGAAAGAAGCTGCCCAAAGAGACTCTGGAACAGCAGAAGCGTATCTGTGAGGTATGATCTAGGAGCTACAGAGACATCCTCCCCTTCACTCCTCACGAGGTCTGTACTCAACTCCAAACCTAGATCTGACCTGGGGAAGGAGAGAAATTTGGGTATGTCTGTGAGGAGAGGCTGCATTTCTTCACCCTACTTCATCTTCTCAGCAGTCCTCCATTCCTAGGAGGTAGAACATCTCTGCTTTATAGACAGTCCTGCTGTGTTCTGTTTTTATGCTTATGTAGCAGCTTTGTAATGGCCTCTACCAGGTGTAGCTTCAGCCTGGCATGTGTTCCTCCTTCTGTCCACCAGATGGCAGCCTACTTCACCCACTCAAACCTGCAACCTGTGCACATGATCTTGGTGCTGCGTACGGCACTCAACCTCTTCTTCAAGCTCAAAAACTTCAAGACAGCTGCCACCTTTGCTCGGCGCCTGTTGGAACTTGGGCCCAAGCCTGAGGTGGCTCAACAGGTAGATAGAAATTCATCCCTTCAACGATCGTAGGGGAACCAGATCTGCTCTTACATGGAGGAAGCAGACCAAGGCCTTGCCTCTGAAACAAAGTGATATATGACAGCACTAACAAAAAGCATCAACAGAATGCTCCCCTCTGTTTACTTACTGACCTGGGTACTTCCTCTTGTTCCTGGAAACTGAATTAATAGTTTGCTCAGACATAGCGCCAGTGTAAGAGTGACCTGCCACCTCGAATAGCTTTCCTGTATCTGAAAATGACCCTACTCCTGCCCTTATGCTCCAGATGTTCCATTACAACCACCACAGACCTTCACATACAAGGCTTATTCTTGTGCCCTCCAAAAGCATTCTTCTTGGGTGAGGGAAGCTTGTTTTAATCCTTTTTCGGGCCTGATTTTGATAATTTCCAGACTTGATGGAGGAATGTGGGTCTAGATCTATGGAGCCACTTTGGTTCTGACAGTAGGAAAGCTTGACATGCAGGAATGGCAATTCCTAACTCTTCACATGCTTCCTGTATAGGGGTTGAGACCTGTATTCATATAGTGCAATTGCATCTCACATTGAAGGGACTACCAAACCACGGTGATGGGATCCTTTGAGTTGTTGTCTGCAGCTTTCTGTCCCCCCCAAAAATATTTCTTTTTTCTCCTAGACCCGAAAAATCTTATCTGCTTGTGAGAAGAACCCCACAGATGTCTACCAGCTCAATTACGACATGCACAACCCTTTTGACATCTGTGCTGCATCTTATCGGCCCATCTACCGTGGAAAGCCAGTGGAAAAGTGTCCACTGAGTGGGGCCTGCTATTCCCCTGAGTTCAAGGGTCAGATCTGCAGGGTCACAACAGTAAGTACTGTTCTCATTATGTATATCTGGGATATTGAGGGAAGGGGAAAAGAAAGCATCAGGTGGTCCTTTTTCTCTTGGATATTTGCCCCCCTCCCCCAGCTCCTTGAGGCAGTGACACTGGAGAAAGTGAGAGCTTCTCCTCACTGCTCTTTGCCATTCAGTAACAAACACTTGCGTCCTCTACCCATTGTGGGGCATAGGGAATAGCTTTCTAGGGCTCTCACCCTCACAAATCTCTAACTAGTTCCTCTCTTTCCTCTTTCACAGGCGACAGAGATTGGGAAAGATGTGATTGGTCTGAGGATCAGTCCTCTGCAATTTCGCTGAAGGCTCCCTTTGTGTGTGTGGATCAGTCACTATATTGTCCCTCCGAAGAATTAGTCTCTGTATCCTCCTAACACCACCCTCACCCCACTCTGTTCTTCATATTATTGACATTTGATTCTCTTTGCCCTAAAACCTAATGTCCTTCTCTTCTGTGGCAAATTCACATGTCTAAATTTGACTCTTTTGAAGACCTCTCATCTTCTCGAATTGACTACAGTTGTGGTCACAGTTGGCCTTGCCTTTCCAGCCTAGATTTTTCAAGGAACAAATGAAAACTCTATGATGTATGTATGTTTAGTAAATCCCTTCAGTATTTATTCCTCCCCTTCCCACTAGCTTTCCTTCCTTTTTGCAAGGAAGGGGCGAGATGTAATAAACAAGATACCATTTTCGACCTGGCCACACCAACTCTTAGTCATCTCCTATCTCTCAGGCAGGCACCCTCTGTGAACCAGGAACCTTAAGATTTGAGGAGAAATCACTTGGTTTTCTAAAATGCACACCATTTGTTAGTGATTTGTCCTTTACAACTCTTGTTCTCATATTTTGTGTCTCACACTAAATAAATTTCTGTGAGAGCTTCTTGGCTTGTCATTTATTTCCTGTACACTGTTATGTTCCTATTCACCTCATGCAGCTGCCCCACCAAAGCAGATATCTTTCCAGAATTCTTTTTAATTACAGAAGTAACACATATTCACTTTCAAGGAAAAGAAGCACATATTTTTCATAGGATATATGATAGTCATAGACTGACCCAAACTGCTATGAGAATGACAGGAAGCAAGTAGCTCCCCGTTCTATTTTTGATCGCAGCCTTCTGTCTATTGCTAATTATAGCCAGTATTTGTTGAGTACCTGCCATGTGCCTGTCATTGCTTTAGATATTTTACATGTAATATACGTATATAAGAATAATTAGTACGTTACCTATATGATAATGATTACATTGGCAATACAGTATTTGTCATATGCTAAGAATAATTGGGTAGGGTAAGGTACTGTGCCTTTTATTAAAATAGGCACTTTTTGCATCTTAAGTTTATTTTTCAATAAATAATACATTCATATATATATATATATATATATATATTTCAAAAATTAGCTCATGTAAAAAAATGACTCTGAGGCAAGTTTTCTTTCCATCCCTTTCCTCAACCCCACAGTTTGTATCACCTTCCCCAAAGTAGGTGGCCACTGTTGCTAGCTTTCCTACATCCTTCCAGACTTTTTTTTGGAGTCAGTCTCACTCTGTTGCCCAGGCTGGAGTGTAGAGGCTGTGGCTTGCTCACGGCCAACGTATCCTCGACTTCTGGACTCAGGTGATCCTTCCACCTCAGCCTTCTGAGTAGCTGGAACCATAGGCATGCACCACCACGCCCAGCTAATTTTTTAATTTATTGTAGAGACTGGTCTTGCCATGTTGCCCAGGCTGGTCTGGAACACCTGGGCTCAAACAATCCTCTTGCCACAGCCTCCCAAAATGCTGGGATTGCAGGCATGAGTCACCATGCCTGGCCCCTTCCAGACATTTTTATATATATACAAATAAATATGAATATGCTCTTTGGCATCCCCCTTTATACACAAATGAAAGTATACTATTTCAACAGTCTTGGGGCTTCTTGTTTTTTTACTTGATATTTTGGAGGCTTTTTCATTTGTGTGATTTTCTGTAATTTATGTGGTTGCCTCTTGATATTTGGATTATTTCCAGTCTTTCACTATTATAAACAGTGCTGCAGTGAATAACTTGAACATACATAGTATGTATGACGAAAGTATGTCTGGATGATAAACTACTCCTACAAGTGGAATTCCTGCATCAAAGAACCCAGATCTTACTTTTTAGCTTTATTTTCAGAATTGCATTCTTTTTTTTTTGAGTTAGAGTCTCACTCTTGCCCAGGCTGGAGTGCAGTGGCATACTCATGGCCACCGCAGCCTCGACCTACTGCCTCAGGTGATCCTTCCACCTCACCTTTCCAAGTAGCTGGAACCACAGATGTGCGCCACCACGCTCAGCTAATTTTTTTGATTTATTGCGGAGACAAGATCTTGCCATGTTGCTCAGGCTGATCTCGAACTCCTGAGCTCAGGCAATTCTCTTGCCTCCACCTCCCAAAGTGCTGGTGGTATATGGGCTTGAGCTGCCGCACCCAGCTAGAATTGCATTCTTAAACAGCATCCCCAAGCTAAGCTTGTCTTCTCAAAAATTTGCATGCTACTTTGGTAACACTTTCTCAAATATTCTATCTGTAATCAGGCAACTTGGTGAATGTTGGCAAAAAAAAGTCTTCATAAGTTTACAAATTAAATTATAAAATTAATTTTTGCACACACATTATTTTGAACTGAGGGGTATGAAAAAACTTGACAATCCATGCCTATTGAAGCTCATATAATTAGGGAAACTAGGTGGATATATGTGAAATGATTGTGAACACCAGGCAAGAATTTGAAGTTGGTCAATAAACTGTGGAGAGTCATTAAATCCTTAAGCAAGAGAGTGATATGAAGTAATTTCTGTAAAATACTGTTGTAACATATTCGTTATACATTAGAAAGGTAGAAGGAGCAACCAGGAGGTAAGAAATATCAGTAGTAGCCAGGAGTTTTTGGCTCAGCCTGTAATCCCAGCACTTTGGGAGGCAGAGGTGAGAGGATTTCCTGAACCTGAGGGTTCGAGACCAGCCTGGGCAACTTGGTGAGACCTCGTCTCTACAATAAAAAAAATTAGCTACACATGGGGGCATGTGCCTGTAGTTCCAGCTACTTGGAAGGCTGAGGTAGAAGGATCACCTGAGCCCAGCAAGTTGAGGTTGCAGTGGCCGTGAGCATGCCACTGCACTCCAGCCTGGGTGATGGGGTAAGACTCCAACTAAAAAAAAGAAAAATAAAAAATACCAGTAGTAAAAATAAAAAAGCAGAAACAAGTTAAACAATGCTAAAAAAGAATCGTGCTTGTTTTTTTACTTCATCTTAAGTATCTTAATTACTACCTAGTGTTTTCCTTGTTAACATGCTTATGCTACCACAATAACAAAGCTAATAGAGATGCCAGGGGATAGACACATTTTATATTTTTAATGTGTTTAACTATATCCATATTAGAGATACACATGTAAGCAGTTTGAAGTTGAATGAGAAAGTTAACCTGGAATAAATTATGGTACAGGTGATGGGAAGAAATGTTAATCAGGGAAGGATTAGATTACAGAAGTTTGGGTTGAAAAGGATTTTAGTGACAGAGTAGAGACTGGAGTTTAGATTTTATAACTCCCAGCTCATAGAATGTTTTTCTCCCAAAACACACTGCTTGTGGTTGGAAGGAAATAGTAGGTTTTGCACAGAAATGATTTTACAAGCTGTGTCTTATCTGTGAAGAAAAGTGCCAGTACTTGATCTGCTGCTTGCTGTATGCAATGTGATGTATGCAATGTGTTTTTAGGAAGCTAAGGAAGTGATTAAGTGATTTACATGATTTTTTTCATTTAAGACTTACTTTGTGTCATACCTATTGTGTGTATGTTTAATCCTCCTACCTCCAGCCCACTCCCAGTCAGAGGCTTGTCCTGATTTCTCACTCTGTCTTCCACTGCGCTCAGCACGAAAATCTTATGAGTAGGTGCTCTCCAAGTGCTAAAATTGATTTGTGTGTGAGGCCGTTGCTACATTCTGACATCTCAGTGGAACAGTTCCAAACGAGGCCAGGCGTGGGTGGCTCATACCTGTAATCCCAGTGCTTTGGGAGGCTGAGATGGGAAGATCATTTGAGGCTAGGGGTTAAAGACCAGCCTGGGCAACAGAGTGAAACCCCATCTCTAAAACACAGAGACGTTAGCCCAGGATGATGACATGCCTGTAGTCTCAGCTACTTCAGAGGCTGAGGCAGGAGGATCGCTTGAGCCCAGAAGTTGGAGGCTGCAATGAGTTTATGATGCCACTGCATTCTAGCTTGGGTGACAGGGCAAGATCCTGCCTCTTTAAAAATTCCAGAGGAAGGACAGGAGGTCTAGAGTTATCTCTATCTGAGTATCCCCCATTGGAGGTTGGGTTCTGTGTGGAGAAAAGGAGACAAGAAAAGCAGGTCTGGTACTACTGTATGTAGATTGCCCTCTTGGTCAGCCCAAGGTCTGAAAGTCAAATTTTCTGTCTGAAATTGAATTTAAGTTCTTGGCCTTGTGTCCTTTAGTCTGACAATTCTAATAGAGAATAGAAGATGAGAGATAACCACTAGATTCAACAGACAAGTGTGTCTAGTTAGAGTCTGGGAGAGCAATGAGTACCTACTAAGTTCCAAGCCCTAGCCTAGGAGCAGGGGATACAGCAGTGAAAAAAGTCGAAAATCCTTGCCTTCATGGTTCTTAAATTCTGCGGGGTGGGGAGTGGACAATAAACGAGAAATACATGCTGTATATAGTATGTCAGATAGTGTTCAGTGTTCAAAAAATGAGGGAAGGGGGATAGAAAGTGTATGTGTTGGGGAGAGGGTGGTTTACAATTGTATTTAGTGAAGCCAAGGAATACATTTCAGGGATGTTAACATTTGAGTGAAATACTGAGGGAAGTGAGAAAACAGTGTTATGCACCATAGTCTTATCTTCAGTTAGATACAGGGGGTGCCAAAAAAAAAAGTATATACATTTTAAGAGATGTTATCTGTGTATTATTTTTTGAAGTTGAACTACAGTGGCAATGTGTAGTATGATGTTTGCTCAACCGTGCTTCTGTCATTTTCTTTGACTGTCCTGACTGCCCCATGGTGAGACTAGCATTCATTTGATTAATGCATTTTTTGTCATCCCTTGTATGCACAGAATCTAGTTTTTTGTAGACTGTTTATCCCAATTTAGCCTACCCACGTCAGGAAGAAGTAATAAAAGTTTCGCAGGTAATGTGGGAAACGGAAAGAAAGATGCTGGGCCACTTAGAAATCAGGCAAGAGGCCCGGCACTGTGGTTCAAGCCTGTAGTCCAAGCACTTTGGGTGGCCGAGGCGAGAGGATTGCCAGAGGTTCGAGTCCAGCCTGGGCAACATGGCGAGACCTCTTATGTACAATAAATCAAAAAATTAGCTGGGCCTGGGGGCGCGCGCCTGTAGTTCCAGCTACTTGGACGGCTGAAGTGGAAGGATCGCCTGAGCCCAGCAGGTCGAGCGTTCCACTGCACTCCAGCCCGGGCGACAGAGTGAGACTCCAGCTCAAAAAAAAAGAGAAATCAGACAGTAGATAGCAGTAACGTTCCCCTCTCCTTGGTTCTATGACTCCAGGCAAAAGAGGGGAAAAAAACTACAAAAATCCCCAGCTTCCTGTCCCTTTAAAAATGGCGGTCCCGCCCTAGCCGCCAATTCCATTGGCTGCTCGAGGCAAAAGGGGGCGGGGCTAGGGGGGCCCGGGGCCGTACCGAGGAGTCCCGCCTCCTACGGCAACTCGGAGGCAGCAAGATGGCGGCCGCTAAGGAAGACTGTGGTGTCGGGGTCGACGCAGACCGGGAACTGGAGGAGCTCCTGGAAAGTAAGAGCCCGCAATGGGAAGGGCCCTGGGGAGCGGGTGTGAGGACCCAGTCGGGAGGTCAAGTGAGTCTGAGATGCTTGGGAGAGGCTCGCCAAAGGTTAGGAGGGTCTGGCTGCGCCCCCGGCAGTCTCTGGGCTACCCTGTTCCACTTCTGTGGCAGGAGCTGGGGCGTTCACCTGGGGCCCCTGAACGGCCCAGACCGTGGGCCTTCCTGCCGGAGGGGGAAGCAGTAACCCGCAGGTCGGTGTTGCACGGCCCCACTCCAAGCTCCCCTTGGTTGGGGTGGTAAGTTCTTGAAGTCTAATTTTTACCCCATCGGCGGCAGCAGCAGCGTCGGGCTCGCGGTGAGCAGCGAGCCGCACACCCGCGGACTGCTTTCACTCTTAACAATTCTGTAGCCGGTTTTTCTGTGCCTTGTCCTGTCCTAACACAGAAGACACTTCTTTTCTCCCAGTCCTTTCCCTGTTCTCTCACCAGGCCTCTTACAGTTCTGTCATGTCAGTAGCTCAAGCACGCTCCTTTTCCTCATTTTGAGAAACTGAGGATGAAGCGATTTCAGGGGAAGGCAGTTGTCTTCTTTTCGTTTCTTAGCCTTGTCTCCCACTCTTCTGTTGGGTTGGAGCCAGTGCCCTCTCCCTCGGCCTGGCAAGCAGAGTGGTGGTGACGACACAGGCTTTTCGGGGCAGAGGTGAATTTTTAATCTCTTGTCCAGTCATAGACATGTGGGCAGGCAGAAAAATGAACAGAAGCAGTGAAGAGTGAGTGCCAAGTGACTCTGTGAGTTGGTACACGGTCATCTGCAGAGATGAGACCAGAGAGAGCTCTCGGTGGTTGAGGGGGATAAGAGAGTTTAATGCCCTTTCATGGAGTGCAGTATGTTGTCTCTCCGCTTTACTAGTACCGGGACCAGCGGGAAGCTGGGTGGGACATCTTGTGTTTGTTTGCCAAAGATTATTCCCTTTAGGGATCCAGGGTGAGTTCTTTAGGTAATCCAGAGAGAAGTAGGAAGCTTTTTGATGGGTGGGCTGGGAGGGAGGGGCGTCTCAAAAAAAAAGGAAAATTGAGGAAAGTTGGCAAATTGAATATCATATTCCTAATGCTTTGCCCAGAAACCACCCAGCCTTGAATCCTCATCTGTCCTCAACACACACACCATGTCTCTTGTCTCTGAAGGTGCTCTTGATGATTTCGATAAAGCCAAACCCTCCCCAGCACCCCCTCCTACCACCACAGCCCCTGATGCTTCGGGGCCCCAGAAGAGATCGCCAGGAGACACTGCCAAAGTATAAATCCACCCCCTAAGGGACGGGGAGGGGATGAGCATGCAGCTCTGAGCAGAGGTGGGCAGGCCCCTGTGGGCCAGAGGGGAAGCGGGGAAGGGTGCCTTGGCCTCACACTGGTGAGTGCTCTTGCATGCCTCAGCCCTTGTGAAATAAGGACCCGAGGCTGGGTGGAGGGATCTTAAGGGAGTTCCTTGAGAAAAAAGCGGATTGAAATGCTTGGATTGGTATGCCACCTCATACCTTCCTTGAATATCCAGAGAGCCTTTTTTACTGTCCTCATTAAGAGAGGCAGTTATAACGTCCAGTGGAAGAGGGTGAGAGGCAGGTGCTCCATTTCCCAGAGCCACTGTCTGTGGCTTCTTTCAGAGGCTGGGGCACTGAGGTGCCAAGTAAAAGGCACATTGTGGCCACCCTACCCCTGCAGGATGCCCTTTTCGCTTCCCAAGAGAAGTTTTTCCAGGAACTATTCGACAGTGAACTGGCTTCCCAAGCTACCGCAGAGTTCGAGAAGGCAATGAAGGAGTTGGCTGAGGAAGAGCCCCACCTGGTGGAGCAGTTCCAAAAGCTCTCAGAGGCTGCCGGGAGAGTGGGTGAGGAGGGGGCCCCAGTCAAATGGAAATTTCTGAACAGCCCCCTTAATTCTTTGTTGCTTAAAACACCAGAATTCTTAGTGAAGTTGATAGCAATCATGATGTCATAGCCATGGGGGTAGCGAAAGGCTATAGGAGGAGGGATGGGGAGCCCTGCTTAATGAAGAGGTTGAGATCGGTTGGAAAGTAATAGAAAAGACTATTCATAACTGACCATTTTCATAGGCCAGGTGTGGTGCCTAATGCCCATAATCCCAGCACTTTGTGGGGGCTGAGATGGGAGGATCACTTGAGGCCAGTCTCAAGACCAACCTGGGCAATAAGCAATACCCCATCTCTATAAAAAAAAAAAATTAGCCTTTTATGGTGGTGTGTGCCTATAGTTTCAGCTATTCAGAGGCTGAGATGGGAGGATCACTTGAGCCCAGTAGTTTGAGGCTGCAGTGAGTTATTTTTGCACTACTGTATTCCAGTGTGGATGGCAGAAGCGAGACCCTATTTCACAAAAAGAACTGATCATTTTAAAGATAATAGTATTGTGGGTGTCATCAGGGAGAATAAACTGATACATAGTCCATGTTGTTATGAAATGACTATGATGATAACAATCAAATATTCAAAGATTTGGAGTGATAGTGATTCACTAGTATTAATAAATGCTTCATATCCAAGCTGGTAAACATTTCAGTCCAGGCAAGGAAGCAGTTAAAATCCTAAATGATCCTGGCTTTTTTATCTTTCCTAGGCAGTGACACAACCTCCCAACAAGAATTCACTTCTTGCCTAAAGGAAACACTAAGTGGACTAGCCAAAAATGCCACTGACCTTCAGGTGAGGGGGAAGGGGTGAGGGACCTCAAGGGCCCCACTCCCAGATACTTTACCAGCAAAGTCTCAAAAGACAGTTCTTGAATATCATCTCAAGGCTGTTCCTGCCTTCCTGTTTTGTTACAGGCAAATTTAGATAGTTCATATTTCCCAGCCAAATGGAAAGCATTCTGAGAAGGCAGTATACTTGCTTACTTCTTCCTTGTCCTATCTAGAACTCTGGCATGTCAGAAGAGGAACTAACCAAGGCCATGGAGGGGCTGGGCATGGATGAAGGGGATGGGGAAGGGAACATCCTCCCCATCATGCAGAGTATCATGCAGAACCTGCTGTCCAAGGATGTGCTGTATCCGTCACTGAAGGAGATCACAGAAAAGGTTTCTAAACTCCATTTCTGCTTTTCTCACTCTCCATAATATCAATTTATGCGGCCTGCCCTGCCTACTCAGAGCCTGCAGAGAGAGAGTAGCCCAAGTACACAAGTCCCTGTTTTTATCTCCTTTGTTTATTTGGAGTGGGGAGAGTTATTTTCTGAGAAAATAAAGCTACCACACTGACAGTGTCTGAGGCAGAAGGGGAATTCCTTCAGCTCTAGTTTTCTGTAAACTGGTCCAAGCCTATGGGGTTGTCTGATCAACTCCTTGCATTTCTGACTTCATTCATTTCTCCAGCAAGGATTCACTGATGATATACTGGGTTTATGTTGAGAAAAATATGGGTGGTTTAAATGATGATCCCTGCCATCAAAGAGCTTATAATTTTACTGGAAATATAAAATATAGGAATAGAAGCTTTTCAGTGACACAGGGAAACATGGTTAAGTGTGAAATGAATAGTGTAGACTAGGAATCAGCAGATTGAGGCCTGGGTGGGCCAAATCCAACTTTCAAGCTAAGAATGGTTTTTACATTTTTAAGGATTTTTAAAAAATAAGAAAGCAGACAGACAAAAAAATCAAGAAAATACACAACAGATACCACATGTGGCCTTCCAAGCCAAAAATATATACTGTCTGACCCTTCACAAAAAATGTTTGCTGATCTCTGGTGTCCATAAATGTAAATATGGCCAGGTGATCTGGTTGAATTCAGTGCTGCTTTTCATGATGAACTTGCTTATTTAGCTTTTCCTTCCATGTTCCCTTGCCTTTCATATCATAAGTATTAACCATTGCCCACTTAATTCTTCCCCGCCCATTCTGTCTTTCCTCAGTATCCAGAATGGTTGCAGAGTCACCGGGAATCTCTGCCTCTAGAGCAATTTGAAAAATACCAGGAACAGCACAGTGTCATGGGCAAAATATGTGAGCAATTTGAGGCAGAGACTCCTACAGACAGTGAAGCCACACAAAAAGCTCGTTTTGAGAAGGTGCTTGATCTTATGCAGCAGGTAAGGCCTCCTTGTCCTCTGCCTGCTGGTGCTGTTCACTTAGGTGTTCAGTGGAGGGAGGTATCTGGGAAGGATGCTGTATGCCAAATCTGGGTAGAAGAGGGATGACAAGGGAGGCCACATAGTACGGTTCTCAGAAGAAATCAGAGAATTTATTAATTACATCCCCTCTGGGATCCTCTGTTGTTTTCTGGGATTTTCTCTGTCTCATGTTCCTCTTTCCTTATTTTCCAGCTACAGGATTTGGGCCATCCTCCAAAAGAACTGGCCGGGGAGATGGTGAGTATATGTCCTCCTAGATTTTGGTCTGACCCTTGGTATCCAGAATTTAGTGACCTCTAGTGATTTCACCTAAGGTGATAATGTGTCCACTGGGGATGGACACAGAAACTGACAGGAAATATGAGCAGTTATCTGAGTCCCTTCATCTCTTCTCCAGCCTCCTGGCCTCAACTTTGACCTGGATGCCCTCAATCTTTCGGGCCCACCAGGTGCCAATGGCGAACAGTGTCTGATCATGTGAAACACAACACGTTTTCTTCCCTGAGTCCCATCCATGGGGAACATCTGGAGTCAGCAGAACCATTGGGAGCTGAGGCAGGAGTGTCGTCTGCGGGAGCAGTCTGCCCGCTGCCCTCTGTCATCTCATTCAAGATTGTGCCATACCAGCTGAGGCATTTTCTCTGATTCCTAGGAATAGGGTCTGTTTCGCAGGCCTTTTCTGTGAGCCCTATTCCATTGTGGTTTCTGCCATGATCAAAGGCCCAACCATCTGCTGGACGAAGGAAGGCCTCTCTTTTGGGGGCATGTACCTTATTTCCTCTCCTGCAGTAATGTTATTATATGTGGCCACATGGATGTTCACCTTTACGCCCCGGGTCTTTGTGCCTTGTCTCTACTCCCTCTCTTGTACCTGAGGAGCAGGGGCAGAGTCCTGGGACTCTGTATTTCTACAGTCCTCTCGGTAGGACCTTTGGGAATGGAGAGAAACAGTCTGGACTGGGGCTACAGGTCTGTTACCATACTCACCTTCAGACAGACCGTTCTGAATTACTAAAGAGAAAGGGCTTTTGCATCTAATCACAGTAGGGTTGGAAGAGAAGCCCTGGGATTCTCCTTCCTTTAGTGCTGAGCCCTCAACTTCATGTTCCAATCTGAGAGCTCATGTTACTACCCTGGTTCTTCCTATAATGCTATGTGATCTGGGTGAACCCAGCCCCTGACCTTCCTCTGTCCTCTGCCTGTCCTCTTACCTCCTCTCTTTTCTAAATACCTGTTTATTCCAACTCTTAAGCCAAGTTCTGACAACGAAGGGCCCATCTTGTTTCCCCTCATCTAGTCCTTCCACCATTCTCACTGGCTCCTCTCTCCATGGCAAACAAATAATTGTAATGTCAGGTCTGTGAAATTAATGGCCATTCTTCCCCCAGATACATTCTGGCTCATTTGAGATACTGATTCCCTTAGAATCCTATCCCTTGGTTCAAGAAGGTAGCTTGGAAAAGGGGGAGGGGTACAGTCTGGGTTCCTTTACCTGTAGGCCCCTTGGGGGCAGTGTCTAATAAATATTCTGAGTGAGGAGTGTGGCCTATTTTTCATTCAGGTCTTTTTCTGATATTCCTCGGCTTCTGTAAGTTGCAGAGTGAGGAACGTTAGACCAGTTCTACATAATACTGTAGTGTTGGACGCCACCACAGCCCCCACCCTATTACCAGTGCAGTCTGCACCTCAGTTGGCAAAGGAGACTAGATAGCCATCTTTCCTTATTTTCTCCTGAGTATTTCAATCTGGAAAGCCCTTCAGTTGATATTATATTTTAATGTTTCACATTAGTGTGATTAATTTTAGTAATACATTGTTAGCATGTTTTCTAAGTTATTTTTCTCTGAGCTGACCTTGCTGCTCTCTGATTCCCAGTGAGTCTGTGGATCTTGGCTGCCATATGTTGGTGGATACTCTGGTCAGCCCCGCTGGCTGTCCTGATTCACTCAAAAAATAACTCTTGCCAGAGTAAAATCACGTTCATCCTCTGAGTCACTCTGAGCTCATGACATGTTGCTTTCCCCTCGGTTAAGACTTTTTCCCTCTTGTCTGTGGTGTTGACAAAGAGGGAAATATTTTTTAAGGCTGTAGACTATTTGGGAAGGTCTAGCTGCCATGCCTTACCAGAACCAGGTCTGAATGTGATAATTCTCTATTTTGCGAGAGATGGAGAAAGTATAGTCAGACTTGATAATATTAAGGGGGCCTGAATGCCAAAATTTTCTTTTTAAAGTTCTAGCCAAGGATAGCGAGGAGGAGCAAAGAACAAAAGGGCACTGCTTCCAGAACCCTGTGCCTCCTGTCCTGCTAGTTTTCTTTTACAAATTCACACTTCTGCTAGCCTGACCAGGGCTTACTCCAGGAATCTAAATAGATGCCCTAGTCCACTTTAGCTTTGTTCCCAAGGCACTCATTTTCATTTTCATTTTGATTGAATATGAACAAGTTGACCTGAGGTCACTCTCTGTTCCAAAAACACTATTTGAATTATGCTAGGACTTTTGGAGTTCAGTACTCTAGGACAGTCCTTCTCATACTATGTGTGGTGGTAAAGGACCAGGTATTTATGTATCAATATACATTCCTATTGCCCACGACAGGTATGCCGTTCACACCGTATGCTACCCACCATGCAAGTTTGACAACACTCAAACCAGAGCTTATTCAACAGATTAAGTGCTCTTATCATGTACTTGGATATCACAGCAATGTCGAAATGCTAAAAAGCTTCTAAACACTTTCACTTTCTCATTCATGATGTCATAGACTGGTAAAAAGCTCTTCACAGACCAGCGTAAGTCTGTAAACCACCTTTGAGTAGCACTGCTTTGGGGCCCTCAGTCTCCATAGATCCTAGCCAGACAGATACATATCTGCACTTGTTTTCTTCCTGTTTGAAAGTTGCCTCTAGAGAATCTGTTTTTCAGCATTATATGTCATTGTAAGGACATCGCTCATCGCTAGCATTTCTTTAGCCTTCATTTTCTGCTGCTTAAAAACAACCATTACAAAGCTTAGGTTTAAGCTGTAGGTGAAATATTATGCTGTTCTCAAACTTTAAAGAAGTTACTCCTTTGTTACAAAATTCTATGTGTTAGATAAATTTTTGGTTGTATGGATGGTTTCATGAATTAAGAATTTAACTCAGGAGCACGGAGAGCGCAGTCCTGCACGGAACAGAGCTCCCGGTGCCCACAGGCAGCCGCAGGGTCCGGCCGGGGCGATTGGCCCCCGGGTCTGTCCCAGGGCGCCACGGCCCTACTGTGACCAGATGTGCCCGTGGGGCCCTGGGCTCGTCGGCTCCAGTGTAAGTGAGCAGGGTGCCGCTTTGAAAGGCCGGGGGTCTCCCGGGGTGCAGGTGGAGGCTGGTGCCATGGAGCTTGCATGCCCTTTCGGAACAGGGCCTGTCTGTCCCTGCCCAGCGGGACCGCTTATTGCTGGGAATGGGCACTTTGGTCAAGAGCGAGAAGTTGCTGCAAATGCTCTGGAGACTAGCCAGCACCTGGGCAAACGGCATTACAACGAGGTCCTCAGCATGCGCCTAGCTGGTGACCGATGAGTTCCAAGACATCATCTTGGGTGACATGTCACAGTCGCTGTCTGAGCGGCATAGGAAGGACTCTCGGCGCTGGCTGGTGGCCGCCCAGTGTGTAGAACCAGCCCCGGGCTCGCCTGTGAGTTCAGGGAGCTGCGGCTGGGGGATAGCATCGACCCATTCTCAGCCTCGAAGCTCTGGCCGCTGCCTCTGCCCGCGCCACCGGTGTCAGTGCCAGTGCCATGGAAGGACGAGGGCTAGGACTCACCGATCGTGCGCAGGCCAGGTTGGTCGCAGATGTCCACGGAGTCAGTGTGTTCTATGGGCTGTTGCGGCAGCTGCTTCAGCTCGGCGCGCTCCATACTGTCGGAGTAGCCTCACTGCTGGATACGGATGGGGGTCCGAGGCTGCTGCCACAGGTGCTGAGGAGGTGGCTTCAGGGTGGCCTGGCCTTCCCGGGGTCTGTCTGCAAGGCCACGCTGTCAGAGGATACATGTCAGCTGTTGGCCCGGGAGACACTGGAGGAGCTGGACTGGTGTCTGGAGCAGCTAGAGACCATGCAGACCTACCACTCTGTCAGCAAGATGGCCTCCCACAAGTTCAAGAGAATGCTCAACGGTGAACTCTCATGTCTATCAGAAATGAGCCAGTTGGGAAACCAGGTCTCAGGGTACATTTCCACGACCTTCCTGGACAAACAGAATGAAGTGGAGATCCCATCACCCACGATGAAGGAGCGAGAAAAACAGCAAGCGCCAAGACCGAGCCCTGCCAGCAGCCCCCACCCCCTATGCCTTGCGTCCAACCCATGTCTCAGATCACAGGGGTGAAAAAATCGATGTATAACCGCAGCCTAATTAACTCTAGCATCCCTGCTTTGGGGTGAAGATTGACCAAGAAGACCTCCTGGGAATGAGTGGGTGGGAGCTTAGCAGGGGTGGGGCTAGAGAGGGGCCAGGGTCTCCTGGGACTGAAAGGACTGGGCATTGGGTCATGTCTTAAGCTGGATTCCCTAGGAGCAGAGTGAGATGAGGGTTTGAGCTCCTCTTGGGGCAGGAATGCTGGCCCTCGGCAACCCTGTTGGTCATTGGCAGGGAGCTGCCCCCAGGGGTGGACAGCATCCCCCCTTCTGTGTGCAGCTCTTGTGGGGACTGAGTTTTCTGGAGAAACAGGCAGTTGTGAGCCTTAGCAAGCAACAACCTCAGGTGCAGGAGATGGGTGCACAGGCTAGCGATGTGGATCTGGACAAAGCCCCTTTTGTGTCCATGGCAGTCCAGGAGATAGAGGGCATAGTGGACATTTATGGGTCACTCAGCTGATATTTATTGTAACCCCCTCTTTGAGCCTCCTCTGGAGAGTCTTCTGTTCCATTTCCTGGTGTTTATCGAGTAGATACTCTGTTCTGGATTCTGGGAGACATAGAAAATAAGCCTGTCTTCCTTTCCTCCCTGGGGTTCATGAACAGTCTAGCTTAGAGGCTGAGCTGTGACGGGCCAGCAGAACTGGGCTTCCCATCCTAGCTTTGCCACTTGTGTGCTGCAAGTTCTTGAAGAAGTCACATCACTTTTCTGAGCTTTGGTTCCCTCATCTGCCCAGTGAGATCAAGTGCTTAGAGCAGTGCTTGGTGGATAATAAGTGCTCAACCTGGGTAACAGAGCCAGAGTCTGACTCTACAAAAAATAAGCCAGGCTCGGTGGCTCAGCCTGTAATCCCACGCCTTTGGGAGGCTGAGGTGAGTGGATTGCCTGAGCCCGCGGGTTCGAGACCCGCCTGGGCAACTTGGCGAGACCTCATCTCTACAATAAATCAAAAATTAGCTGGGCATGGTAGCGCGCACCTGTAGTTCCAGCTACTTGGAAGGCTGAGGCGGAAGGATCGCTGGAGCCCAGCAGGTCAAGGCTGCGGTGACCAGGAGCGGCCACTGCACTCCAGTCTGGGTGACAGAGTATGACCCCAACTCAAAATAAATAAATAAAAATAAAATAATTAGAAGGCACAGTGGTGTGCTAATCACCCATTTGGGAGGGCAAGGTATGAGGATCACTTGAGGCCAGGAGTCTGAGGCTACAGTGAGCTATGATCGTGTCACCGTACTCCATCCAGCCTTGGCAATAGAGCAAGACTGTCTCAAAAATAAAAATAGGGCTGAAGACAAAAATTAAAAAAAAGAATGAAACTCATATAGAATTTGTGATAATAGGGACTTTTTCCTGTGACTCTGGAACATCCGGTCAAGGCCCCATGAGGCAGTTATAATATGCTGTTGAGATGGCTTTTGGGAGCTTGGGAAAAACATTGGCCCACATTAAATGAGGTGGATAGGGCAGACCATACCAAAAAGGACCAAAAGACTTACTGGAAGTAGACATGCAAGAATTGTTATTTAACACTGGGTAGCCTGTTAGCGACTGTATGCCTCACAAAGGCCCAAGGACTTGACTTTATTTTTTAGTCGGAATCTCGCTGTCACCCAGACTGGAGAGCAGTGGCACGCTCATGGCCACCATAGCCTCAACCTGCTAGGCTCAGGGATCCTTCCACCTCAGCCTTCCAAGTAGCTTATAGGCGCACACCACCACATGGCTAATTTTTTTATTTATTGTCGAGATGAGGTCTCACTAAGTTGCCCAGACTGGTCTCGAACCCTGGGCTCAGGCAATCCTTTCACCTCAGTCTCCCAAAGTGCTGGGATTACAGGCATGATCCACTACACCCAGCTTTGGGGACTCTTAAATAAAGGCAGTGGGAAAGGCACTGATGAAGGGGTACCAGCATCTTTAAGAAGTTTAGAACTGGTTGTCTCTGTAGATTGAAGCTGATAAAAGATGCTGTTAAAGAACTGGTTTTCTAGTAGCAATGGGGGCACGATAGGATCCTGACATAGCAAAGGCCAGATGGCAACATTTAACTCTCAGGTGCAAGAGGGGTAAATTGCCATAACGGTGGCAAGTTCAAAGTGGAGATGACTTCTAGACACGTGGGCAGTCAAGGAGATGATTTATAAGTAAGATCAAGAGTGATCGCGCAGAAGGCTGAAGTAAGCAACTTCAATGAAAAGCCACAATACCATGTCCAGTTTTTAAGCCTGAGATAGATTTTATACTCACAAACTACCAACTGAAAGAAAGCCATTTATCAGTAACTACTGAGTGAAAAAACAGTTTTTTCCCCTCTGTTCTCATACAACAACAATCAACATAGAAACTTATGTGACCAAATGTGTGCGGTTTTCCCCCTGTACAATTAAGTAATCCTGTAGCAGAGAACAACTGGATATCCTTCAATTTAGTTTAATTTTCATGCTGTCTACTTGGAGACAGCGCCAGATCTCCCATATTGAAGACTCAGTCCCTGAGACTGTCCCCTGCCACTTCTGATATCACTTGCAATTGCCAGGATATTTTGCCTGTGTTATAAACTCCCACAGCCTCTCCTTGGGTTTGATTAATTTTTTAGGGTGGCTCAGAAAACTTGGAAACATTTACTTACATTTGCTGCCTTATAAGGGATATTAACAATAGGTATAGATGAAAAAACAAATAGGGCAAGGGTGTAGTGCTTCAGCGCCCTCTCTAGGATGCCACCCTCCATGAACCTTTATATTTGAGCTATCTTGGAAGCTCTCTGGACCCTGTGTTTTGAGTTTTATAGAGGTTTTATATGTAGGCATGAGTGAGTAAACCATTGGCTATTTGTGATTAGCTTAACCTTCAGCTCCCTCCTTCTGGGAGGTTGGGGATGGTGCTGAAACTTCCAACTCTCTAACCCTGGCTTGATTTTGTTCAGCCCCCATCCTGAAGCTACCTAAGGGCTGCCAGCCACCAGTCAACTTAAATAGGGCATCACTTTGGAGATGTTAAGGATTTTGGAAGTTGTGTGGCAGGAAAAGGGGTTGAAGATCAAATATATATTTTACAATATCACTACCATACTAGAGGGAACACAAGAAAACCCTGCAATTATCTTTTGGAGGGCAGGGCTTTGTAGTACAGTCTTCCCCTCCTCTATAAGTGTTTGGGAACCCATCAGCATCAGTATACCAGCTAATGTTGTGAGAGACTGTGTTCAGCTTCAGTGATTTTTTTTTTTATTCTTCTTTTTTTTTTTTTTTTTTGAGTTGGAGTCTCACTCGGTCGCCCAGACTGGAGAGCAGTGGCCGCTCCCGGCCACCGCAGCCTCGACCTGCTAGGCTCCAGCAATCCTTCCGCCTCAGCCTTCCAAGTAGCCAAAACTACAGGCGCGTGCTACCACACCCAGCTAATTTTTTGATTTATTGTAGAGATGAGGTCTTGCCAAGTTGCCCAGGCGCATCTCGAACCCGCAGGCTCAGGCAATCCACTCACCTCAGCCTCCCAAAGGCGCGGGTTTACAGGCTGAGCCATCGAGCCTGGCTTTTTTTTTTTAATTCTTTCAACGTGTTTGCCCATTTCATGATGGGTGATTTATGAGTGCCCTTCACCTGCCCACACTTTGGTGCGTGTTCAGCAGTTTTTGAACCCCATGCCCCACCCTCCCTATTAATCAATCTCTCTCTGAGTGACTTTTTTGGTTCCCCAATGAAATGAAAAAAGTTCTCAAAGGGAAATGTTTTGCTGATGTGGAAGAGGTGAAACAAAAAATGGCAGAAGCACTAAAAGACATCAAAATTGACAAATTCAAAACTGTTTTGAGCAGTGGAAAAAGCGTCTTGATAGGTATATTGCATCAAATGGAGAGTACTTTGAAGGTGACTGAAGTTTAAACATATAAGAATAAACACAATTTTTTAATTAATAAAGTTTAGGTTTTTGGGGCTCCCCCTCATATACTGGGAAAGAAGAATACTCATATTTTTTGACTTGGGAAACAGGGATACAGGATTTGAGTTGGCACCAATACCTGGGGACCCTGAGCCCAGCACAGTGCCTCTTCTCCCACTCCCACTCATGACATTGGGGAAATATGGGATTAGATGGTAAAATGGAGAGCTGGCCCAGATCTTTCTCATAGTAGATCCAAAAACCCTTAATATGATTACTTTCCCCAGTTTCCAAATGTAGAATCAGAATAAGTATGTTTAGCAGTTTAGAAAGGTCAATTAGAAGCTCCTGAAACTGCACCCCCTCCTCTGCCAAGATATAGATAAAATACTGCATATTGGGGAAAATGACAGAAGTTAGTTCAGCCTTTAACTTAAAGGTTGTAGGGGTGATGGCCTCCACCATATCCTCATCTAGTTTCGACTGTTTGGTCCTTGCAAAACTGGATGGTGTATGGTGGATAACAGTGGACAACTGCAAACTTAACCAAGTAGTAATCCCAGTTGCAGCGCTGAGTGGGATATGGTTTCTTTACTGGAGAGTAACAGCCTCTGGATAGGTTTGTGACTGTTAATCTAGCACAGGAATCAGTGAACTACAGCCCACAGGTCAAATCTGGCCCATAACCTGTTTCTGTAAATCTTTATTGATGCACAGCCATGATCATTCATTTACATGTTTGTGGATGCTTTTGTGTTACAGTAGCAGAGTATAGTATTTGTGATAGACCATATGGCCTGCAAAATCTAAAATATTTACTATCTGAGTTTCACAAACCCCTGATCTAGTGGGAGTGTTTTTTGTGGGTTTTTTTTGAGAGACGAGGTCTTGCCAAGTTGAGCTGGTCTCAAACTCACGGGCTCAGACAGTCTACTTGCCTTGGCCTCCCAAAGTGCTGGGATTACAGGCTGAACCACGGAACCTGGTGGGAGTTTTTTCTTTACCAATCAGAAGAGTATCAGAAGCAATTTGTAGTCCCACAGGATGGGCAACAACGTGTATGCTTACAGTCTCGACCTAGACCTATGTTAATTCTCACCTTCTCTATCATAGAATAGTCTGTAGGGACCTGGACATTCTGTAGAATATGTTTGTTATATGAGGTTTATGCTAATTGAGTGTTAAGAATATGTTAATTAGACCTGATGACTAAACAGTGTCAAGTACTCTGCATTCCTTAATGAGATACATATACTTAAGGTGGTGGGACACAAATCCTGCAGAAGTGCAGGGACCTGCCACTTTGGTGAAATTTTAGTTCAGTGGTCTGGAACATTCTGGGACATGCCCTCTAAAGTAAAGGACAGGTTATTTCAGGGTCTTCACAGTTTTGGAGGCAGCATATTCTGTACTTGGCTCTGCAGCAGGTCCAGGTGGCCATATGACCTGGAAAATTCATGGTACTAAAGGAATCTGTGGCAGGAAAAGGTGCTGTGTATATTGATTGGCAATCCCCAATAGGAGGTCTCAGCCCAGACATGTAGGGTTCTGGAGTAAGGCGATAAAGTTTTACCATTTGAAAAGCGTCTCCTGGCATGCTGCTCTTAGGTCCTGAAAAACACTCAGCACCTGACCATGAGGTATCAAGTGACTGTGTGACCAGTTGCCCATATAACCAGCTGGTGATTGTTAGACCTGCCAAGTCATAAGATTGGGTGTATACAGCAGCAGTCCGTCTTACAGTGGAAATGATATCTTTGGAAAGAGGCCCAAGTAACTTGGTGGCACAGGTAAGTTAAATTGAACAAGGGACCTCAGTACCCCCCCCATGTCATTTTCCCCACTGCACTCTCTTAGCTCACACTTATGGTCACACAAGAGTTTCTTCAACCATCTGGCAGTGGAGGAAAAAAAATCCAGGTCATGTTATATTGGAGCAGGTCTGACATGGAATACAATCTCTCAGTAGCCCCACTTAGGAGTGGCCCTGAAAGAAAATGATGAGGGAGAAATCCTCTTAATGTGTAGGGCTTTAGGCAGCATATTAGATGATTTTCTTTGTCTGTAGAAAAGAATGACCTGAGATAGGTATATACATGAATTCGTGGTCAGTGGGTTTATTGGTCAGGAATCTTGAAGGAGCAAGATAGGAAAATGAGTGACAACAAGGTTTGATGAAAAGCATTGGATGGGTCTGCAAGAATGGAGTACAGCAAAGCAGTTAACCAAACAGGCCAGGCATGGTGGCTCATGCCTGTACTTCTAGCACTTGGGGAGGCTGAGGCAAGAGGATTGCCTGAGCCCAGTTCGAGACCAGCCTGGGCAACATAGTGAGACCTCACCTCTACAAAAAAAATTTCAAAAAATAAGCCAGGTGTGGTGTGCACACCTGTAGTCCTAGATACTTGGGAGACTGAAGCAGAGGGATATCCTGAGCTCAGAAGGTAGAGGCTACAGTGAGCTAGAATCGTGTGACTGCACTCTAGTCTGGGAGACAGACTCAAAAAAAAAAAAAAAAAAGCCGGGCTCTGTGGCTCAGCCTGTAATCCCACGCCTTTGGGAGGCTGAGGTGAGTGGATTGCCTGAGCCCGTGGGTTCGAGACCCGCCTGGGCAGTGAGACCTCATCTCTACAATAAATAAAAAAATCAGCTGGGCATGGTAGCGCATGCCTGTAATTCCGCTACTTGGAAGGCTGAGGCGGAAGGATCGCCGGAGCCCAGCAGGTGGGGGCTGCGGTGACCGGGAGCAGCCACTGCACTCCAGTCTGGGCGACTGAGTGAGACTCCGACTCAAAAAAAAAAAAAGTGGACAGAGTGACTTGATCAAGACTACCTCAGCGAGCCGATGCTTGCACAGTGTGCTCATGCATAGAATCACCATGGCGGCAGAGAAGGAGGCTATTCATTGATTTATTAACATGGACTTTTCTCACCCAAAACTGATCTGCTGTTGCTCAGTGTCCAACCTGTCAGCTTCAAAGACCAGTGCTGTGTCCCTAGTTCAGTACTGCTCAAGAACAACTGAACACTTGGTGGTAAGTTTATTACACTGAACCTTTTTCATTTTGGAAAAGGCAGAAACTTGCCCTGACCAAGACACACACATATTTTGCTTTGCATATTTTGCTTACAGCACCCCAGCCAGTACCACCAGGACTCTTACAGATATCTGATCTACTGGTATGGAGTCCTGTGTAATGCCTTGGTACAAGAGACTCGCTTCATGGCAAAACAGGTGTGGCAGTTGTCATGCAGGCAGTGGGATCCACTAACAAATCAAATACTATTACATTCAGAAGGTGCTGGCCTGGCACTGGGTGTGATGGCACATGCCTTTAGTCCCAGCTGCTCAGAAGACTGAGGCAGGAGTATCGCATGAACCTAGGAGTTTGAGACCATCCTGGACCATGTCTCATAAAAGAAGGAAAAGAAAAAAGCCAGGCATGGTGGCTCATGCCTGTAATCCCAACACGGTGGGAGGCTGAGGTGGGAGGATTGCTTGAAGCTAGGCTTTAGAGACCAGCCTGGGCAAGACAGTGAGACTTCATCTCTATAAATAATAGTAATAATAATAACAGCAACAACAAAAAGCTGGGTGTGATGGTGTGCACTTGAGGTTCTAGTACTCAGTGGGGCTGAGGTATGAGGATCATTTGAGCCCAGGAGTTGGAGATTGCAGTGAGCTATGAGTGTGCCAGTGCACTTCAACCTGGGCAACAGAGTGCGACCTTGTCTCTAAAAAAAGCTACTGGCTGGTACAACAGTAGAATGGCCTTTTGAAGGTGCAGTTGTGGTGCCAGCTAGGATAGGGCACTATCCTCCATCCTTCCTGGCACCACAACTGCACCTTCAAAAGACTTCTCAGACAAAGAAAAGAAGAGTAATTGGTCAATATGGTCAAGAGTAATTGATAATTTTGAGGAGGAAGGACTGTGGCTACATAATGGGCCATGGAGGAGTGTGTGATGCAAATGTGATCCCTGGGTGTCTCTTGGTCCTCCTGTGTGCAGTTTTTAACTGTAAATAGGTAAGTGGACAATTGCCTATAAGGGCATAATCACCAGGAGCTCAGAACCCCTAGGGATGAGTCTGCATCATCTCACCAGGTAAGTCACCTAGACCAGAAGTGCTAGTCCAAGTGGAGATTAAACTACAATGAGTGGGGCTGGTTTAAGTGGTACATGCCACTTTGGGAGGCTGAGGTTGGAGGATCACTTGAGCCATGGAGTTTCAGACCAGCTTGAGCAACATAGACTGCATCTCAAAAAGAAAAATAATTTGAAATTTTTAAAAACTAGAATGAGTGTTAGAGAAAGGAGATGATGGATATGATTTATAGCTTCAGAACCAACTGCAGCAAGACTTCTCTCTGAAGTGTCCCCAGAAATTGTGACTAACCAGAATGCTGGAAGCTCCCTGTATACAGAACTTAATGTACAAAGCAGATGGATCTGAGCAGTGCAAGGGGTGGACTGTATTAGACATGACTGGTATTCTGTCCAGATCCCCTTAACCAGGAAATGAGTGTGGGCTGCTAATAGCTCACAGCTGCATCTTTTTCTTGAGAATTACCCTCTACTAACAGAAACCACTTCTGAACATTCCTGGGAGGTATGCAGCCAATTATGTGGTATCACTTTCTTCAAAGAAGTCGGCTGTGGCTCATGTCTATAATCCCAGCATGAGATTCTGGAAGGCCAAGGCAGAAGGATTGCTTGAGATCAAGAGTTTGAGACCAGCCTGGGCAACACAGCGAGACCCCATCTCAAAAAAAAAAAAGTCAAGTGGGCTTCTGATAGGAATTGTATTATCAGTGATGATATGCAGTTAGTCATTGTGTTATCAGCAAATGAAACTAGGATACAAAATTCTCCCTTTCCTCAAGGTGGAGCAGATGTGCCATTTATGTTCCACAGTTCCCAGAGGAGGCTAAATTTGAATCACCTGAATTTATATCTTTGCCTAATTGTCCCTTCTGTCCTATCTTGCTTTCCTCACTGTATTACAGGTTTTACTTGAGGCACTCCCTCAATAAATCACTTGTACAGAATCCTTTCTCAGGATCTGCTTTTAGGGAATCCAACCTAAGACAGGTGATTAATAGTGCAATTAAGATAACAAGAATAGGAGCAGTTTGGGGTTGGCAGAAGGTAGAACAAAGGTGAATTCAGATTGGGAATGTTAGGTTGTTGTTGGCTGGAATAGAAGGAAACTTCCTCAACTTGGTACAAGTGCATCTATGAATAACCTGTAGCTAGCATCGTACTTAATGATGAAAGACTAGATACTTTTCCTCTAAGATCAGGAACAAGACAAGGATATTCACTTTCTGCTTCTAGTCAACATTGTACTGAAGGTTCTAACCAGGGCAATTAGATAAGAAAAATAAATAAAAGGCATCCAGATTGGAAAGGAAGAAATAAAACTATATTTATTGATGGCATGATCTTGCATATAGAAAATCCTGAGCAATGTAGCTCAACCTGTAATCCCAGCACTTTGTGAGGCCAGGGTGAGAGGATTGCCAGAGCTCAGGGGTTTGAGACCAGCCTGAACAACTTGGTGAGACCTTGTCTCTACAATAAATCAAAAAATAAGCTGGGCGTGATAGCGCACACCTGTAGTTCCAGCTACTTGGAAGACTGAGGTGGAAGGATCACCTGAAGCCAGCAGGTCAAGGCTGCGGTGGCCATGATTGTGCCATTGCCCTCCAGCCTGGGTGACAGAGTGTGACTCCGACTCAAAAAGACAAAAAGAAGTGACCAGCCAGGTGCGGTGGCTCAATTTGTAATCCCACCACTTTGGGAGGCCGAGGTGAGAGGATTGCCTGAGCCCGGGGGTTCGAGACCAACCTGGGCAAGTTGGCGAGACCTTGTCTCTACAATAAATCACAAAAAAAAAACCTAGCTGGGCATGGTGGTATGCGTCTGTAATTCCAGCTACTTGGAAGTCTGAGGCAGAAGGATCGCCTGAGCCCAGCAGGTTGAGGCTGCAGTGGCTGTGAGTGTGCTGCTACACTCCTCCAGCCTGAGTGACAAGTCAAAACAAGCCAACAAAAAAAAGCGACCAATAAGCACACGAAAGAATGCTTGACATTTTTAGTCATCAGAAAAATGGAGATCAAGATCAACAATGTGATACCACTTCATACCACTAGGATGACTGGAATCAGAAAGTGAGATAAAGGTATTAGCAAGGATGGGGAGAAACTGGAACTCTTATAAATTGCTGTTGTGAATGTAAAATGGCATAATTGCTTTGGAAAACAGTCTGACAGTTGCTCAAATGTTTATACAGAGTTAGCCATATGACCCAGCATTTCTATTCCTAGGTATATACCCAACAGATGTGAAAACATGTCTACACAGAAACTTGTGCATGAGAGTTGATAGCAGTATTACTTATAATAGCCAAAAGGAGGAAATAACCCAAGTGTTCATCAACAGAGATGAATCCATAAACAGAAAGTGATTCACTGGGTGCGGTGGCTCACTCCTGTAATCCCAGCACTTTGGAAGGTGGAGGCTAGAGGATTGCCTGAACCCAGGGGTTTGAGACTAGCCTGGGCAACTTGGTGAGCCCTCATCTCTATAATAAATCAAAAAATTATCTGGGCGTGGTGGCACATGCCTGCAGTCCCAGCTACTCTGGAGGCTGAGACAGAAGAATTGCCTGAGCCCAGCAGGTCGAGGCTGCAGTGACTGAGCGTGCCACTGCACCCCAGCCTGGGTGACAGAATGAGACTGACTCAAAAAAAAAGAAAAATGTGGTTCATTCACACAATGGAATATAACTGGACTATAAGAAGAAATGAAGTACTGATACATGGTACAGCATGGATGAACTTTGAAAACATTGTGCTAAGTAAAAGAAGCCAGTCACAAAAGACCACATGCTATATGATTCCATTCACATGAAAGTGCACAATATAGGAACCTACAGACACAGAAAATTGATTAACCCTAACCCTAACCCTTATACGAGCTGGGCCTGGGCGTGCACCCATGGTTTCTAGAACTGGGAGGGAGTTATGGGAAGACAGGTGTGGGGTGATAGCTAAAAGGTTATAGGTTTCTTTTTTTTTTTTTTCCCTTGAGTTGGAGTCTCACTCTGTCAGCCTCGACCTGCTGTGCTCAGGCGACCCTTCTGCCTCAGCCTACCAAGTATTTGGAACTACAAGCGTGTACCACCACGCCCAGCTCGTTTCTTTGTTTTTAATTGTAGAAACGAGGTCTTTCCAAGTTGCCCAGGCTCGTCTCAAGCCTCTGAGCTCAGGCAATCCTCTTGCCTCCACCTCCCAAAGTGCTGGGATTACAGGCGTGAGCCACTACACCTGGCTTTAGGGAAAGTGCTGGAATTACAGGCGTGAGCCACCACACCTGGCTTTAGGGTTTTTTTTTTTGATGTTCTAAAATTGACTGTGGTGATGATTGTTTATATTTGTGAATATACAAAACCTGTTAAATTGTATACTTTAAATGGGTGAATTGTTAAGGGAACTACTAAATGTTTTAATAAAACTTTTTTTTAAAAAGTGCTATTGGCCATCATGTATGTGAATCTAAAGCTTGAAAGAGAAGCCTGGGTGGGAAGTAATTGGGAGTCATCATTATGTGCACAGTAGTTTGTTTTTTATTTATTTAGTTTTGAGTTGTAGTAGTCTCACTATTGTCTAGGCTGGAGGGCAGTGGCATGCTCATGGCCACTGCAGCCTCAACTTGCTGGGCTCAGGCAGTCCTTCCACCTCAGCCTTCCAAGTAGCTGGAACTACAGGCATGCGCCACCGCACCCGGCTAATTTTTTTATTTATTGTAGCAATGAGGTCTTGCCAAGTTGTCCAGGCTGGTCTTGAACCCATGAGCTCAGACAGTCCTCTCACCTCACCTCCCAAAGTGCTCGGATTATAGACATGAGCCACTGCACCCAACCCATAGTAGTTTAAACGTGAGAATAGATACAATCACTTTGGGAGAGCATGTAGAATGAAGGGGAAGAGAATCTAATGAAATACATGGTCAGAGATCATAGGAAACATGGAATATAGTGTCACAGAAACCAGTGGGATGGAGTGTCTATCATAAGATAAATACACAGGGGATTATAAGCACAACTTCAAATTCAATAGGAAAGCCCAAGTAAGAAAGGGGGAGTTTAGTGTTAATAGTGATTGATTTGGTGGTAATAACCACCTGAAACACAAAACAGTGAGTACAGAATCCAGATCATACGGAGAGGATTTTGTGCCCATAGCTCCACTAAAATCACTTGCAAGGTCTTCACCTGCATATTTCCACATCCAGTGGTCAATTTTTAGTCATCTTAATCTGTTTCTGGAGCAAGGATGATGCTGTTTATACTATCTTTATGAAACGTTTTTGGTTGTTTTATAAGGTGTCTCTCATTCTCTTGAGTTTTCTTATTCTTTTATTTCCTGGTTGTTCCTTCCTTTTTTTTTTGAGTTGGAGTCTCACTCTGTCACCCAGACTGGAGTGCAGTGGCCGCTCCCGGCCACCGCAGCCTCGACCTGCTGGGCTCCGGCGATCCTTCCGCCTCAGCCTTCCGAGTAGCCGGAATTACAGGCACGCGCTACCACGCCTGGCTGATTTTTTTGATTTATTGTAGAGATGAGGTCTCGCTGCCCAGGCGGGTCTCGAACTCACGGGCTCAGGCAGTCCACTCACCTCAGCCTCCCAAAGGCGTGGGATTACAGGCTGAGCCACCGAGTCCGGCTTTTTTTTTTTTTTTTTTTTGAGTTGGAGTCTCACTCTATCACCCAGGCTAGAGTGAAGTGGCACGGTCGATCCTTCCACCTCAGTCTTCCAAGTAACTGAACTACAGGCAATTGCCACCATGCCCAGCTAACTTTTTTATTTATTGTAGAGACGAGGTCTCTCCAAGTTACCCTTGCCTCGGCCTCCCAAAGTGCTGGGATTACAGGCTTGAGCTACTGTGTCTGGCCCCCCCTTTTTTAAAATACATTTTTCAGGGATGATCCTCTCTGACTTCTTTTAGTTGTAATGTCTCAGGGATAGAGGTCTCAGTCTTTAATCTTTTTTTCCATATTTACTAAGTGAGCTCTCTCCTCCCCATGGCTATCTGTGCTCCCCATGGCTATTTGTAACTTAAAATATTTTTTCCATATTAACTAAGTGAGCTCTTTCCTCCCCATGGCTATCTCTCCTCCCCATGGCTATTTGTAACTTAATGACTCCTTAATTTATGCCTCCAATTGTTCCTTTTCCTGTGAGCTCCAGATTCATATTTCCAATTGTTTACTCGGTAGCTCCATTTGGAAATCTAGTAGGCAGATTAACATGTCTGGCTCAGCCTGTAATCCCACGCTTTGGGAGGCTGAGGTGAGTGGATTGCCTGAGCCCACGGGTTCGAGACCTGCCTGGGCAACTTAGCGAGACCTCATCTCTACAATAAAAAATAAAAAAAATTAGCCCGGGCGTGGTAGCACATGCCTGTAGTTCCAGCTACTTGGAAGGCTGAAGCGGAAGGATCACTGGAGCCCAGCAGGTCGAGGCTGCAGTGACCGGGAGCGGCCACTGCACTCCAGTCTGGGCGACAGAGACTCCAACTCAAAAAAAAACACAAAAACAAAACATGCCCGAAACAATTGAATGTCTTACCCCCAAAACCTGCTTCTGTCCTCCCACATGCTCTGTCTCAGTAAATGGTATTACTAGTCATCTAGTTACTCAAATAAACTTGATTCTTGTCTTTATCTTGCACCCACATTCAATCTATTAGCAATTCACTTCTATACCCCACATTCAAATCTATTAGCAATTCACCTCTATACCACTTTCAAAGTACATCCTGAATCCAGTCACTTCCTCCCATTTCCACTGTGACATTAGTCTTGCAGGTCTTCTGCAATAGCATCCCTAACTGGTCTGTCAGCTTCTATTTTTGCCTTCCTTCAGGCAGCTCTCAAAGCATCAACCAGAGTGAACCTCTTAGTTACTCTTTTACTCAAAACCCTTCATGACTTTCCGGCACTCTTAGGATAAAACCCAAAGTTCTTTCTTTGGTCCATAAGGTCATAAGTGATCTGGCTCTCGTCTTGTTTCTCCAAATTTCCTACCTGTTCTTTTGTCTCACTAGCTTCTGTGCCAGGCACACTCGAGCTTCAGGGTCTTTACCTTTCTGTTTACTTTATGTGTAGCTTACTTTCTCAGTTCAGATCTGTACTCAAATGTCATCTCAGAAGAGAAGCCTTCCTTGAAACCCCTACCTAAAAGAGAATATCCATCCTCATACTCCATTTTTACAGTCTTATTTTCCTTTACAGTACTCTTCATAGTTGAAAATCGTCTGTGTTTCTCTCTTCCACACTCTCAACCCCAGCACTAATAAGTTCCAGGAAGGCAAGAATCTTGGTTTGTTTTATTTACTGCTGCAGTCCGAGCACCTAGAACAGGGCCTACCCACGTAGCAAGAATTCAATAAGTAGTTGTTAACTGAGTGAATGAATAGGATGGTAGGGCATTAAATAGCTACTTTGTCCTGTAGCCCTCTTCTAGGAGTTGAGAAATGAAAAAGACATAGTCCGTGTTTATACTCTAGTAATATCACTGGATTACAAATGTTAATTATGGCCAGGTGTGGTGGCCCACACCTGTAATCTCACCATTTTGGTGGGCTGAGGTGGGAAGATTGCATGAGCCTGGAAGTTTGAGACCAGCCTGGGGCAACATAGCAAGACCTCATCTCCATAAAAAATAAAATATTAGCCAAACATGGTGATGCATGCTTATAGTGCCAACTACTTGGGAGGGTGAAGAGAGTGAATCCCTTTGGCCCAGGAGTTCAAGATTGCGATGAGCTGTGATCGTGTTACTGCACTTCAGTCAGGGCGACAGAGAGAGACCCTGACCAAAAAAAAAAAAAAAAAAAAAAAAAAAAAAATAAAATATATATATATATATATATATATATATACACACACACACATACACACACACACACAATTATAGATTGTCACAGGTTTAAAAAATTATGAAAAAAACAATGCAGAGTAAGGCGATAGAGGAGGAGGATGACTGGGTTCCATTTTAGTTGGAATAGTCAAGAGCTCTCTCTCCTAGGAAGTAGCATTTCAACAGAGACCTAAGTGGAGACATCAAGTCTAGTAGATCTAATAGATGAACATTCCAAGAAGCAAGCCCTGGGGCTAGGTCATACTTTGGTTGGAGTGACAGCAAGGCCAGTGAGTCTAGAGTACTGCTAGCCAGTGTGGGAGGAGATGAAATCATGTGCCAGATCATGTAGGGCCTTCGTTAGGGGCCGTTGTGATATTGTTATGATGTGGGAAGCTATTGAAGGTTTTGAGCAGGAAGTGGGAGTTGGGATGGGATGGGGAGACGGAATAACCTGACTTTCCACGGCGCTATTCTGTGTTTACCTGTAACAGGGCAATAATGGAAGTAGGCAAACCGGCTGTCCGTTGTAGCAGTCTTAAGTAATACATAATGACTTGGAATGGAGGAGACAAGAAGGGGTCAGATTCTCGCCCCGTGGCCTTCTGGTAAAAGTTTCCCGGCCGGGCAGCTGGGAGCGACCCTGTGCACGCGTCCTTTGGGCGTTAGGACCGAGCGGCGTGTACAGAAGTCACCCTAAGTCACCTGGCCCACTCTTGGGACCCTTCACCACAGCACCCCCTTCCAAGAAGAGCCTAGCTGCACGTCCAGCGTCTGAAAACCTGTAAAAATGGGTAAATGGAGGCTCTCGGAGGGAAGCAGGCCTCGATGGTACAGAAGCCACTTAAGGAAACAGAGTCCCGAAAGGAAATGGGGTTTTCAGAAGAAATTTGGCAATAACTGCGTTCCCAGTGTTCAAACGCGGCAAGATTGGCGGTCGGCCAGGAGTTTCCCAGCCCGTCTCTGAGAGATGAAGTCGATCCCCATTCCAACTCCGGAGAGCACCTAACTCGTACTCGTTATGGGTATCGCGGGGGAAACGAGAGCAACGGCGCCCCCCCGGCAGTGCGCACGCGTTCCCTGCTCCGCTTGCCGTTGCCGCAAGCCCCGCCCCGCGGCGTCCCTCGGGGAGGGTTGCGGGCTGCGAGCTCGCGCGACCACTCTCCCTCGGTCTTCTCGAGTGCATCGTCGCAAACGGGGCCGGAAAGCGTGGCGGCGCAGGCGCAAGCGCAGAGAGCGGAGGCGGCGGCGGTGGCGGCCGCTGGCCAGTGTAAGATGGCGGCGGCACTGGTGGTGGCAGTGGACGGGGCGGCGGGGCCTGGAACAGTTGGAGCAGCCGCTGGCAGAAGGATGACCCGAGACGGGAAGCGGGCTGCTGAGCCTCGCCGGCTCCCGTGCTTGTAACTGCCCCAGCCGGACGCTTCCCCTTGACCTACCCGGTCCGTGTCTCGTTCCGGTTCGGCCTGCCCCCCTCTCCCTAGCCGGTCCCCCACAGGATGGGCCTGACCCCCTCCCAAGCTCTTAGGGCCCCGGCCTTCTCCTTTCCCTGACCGGAGTCATCGCCGGGAGGACTGGTTGTCCTTTTCTCAGGTCAGCCCTGGAGTTGCCTCCGAGAGCCAACCCCACAGTTCACAGGGACGTCTTGCTTCGCCGGGTGACCCATTTGTGTGCTCCCGGTTCTCTCCTTAGGTCAAGGGTCTACGGCTCGCCCTGCGTCTCCCCGCCGCCTCAGGGCCACCGCGCAGTGTGTCCCCATCCCCCATCCCAAGTTCTCAGGTCCAGCACCTTGTACGGAAGGCCGAGGTTCAGGAATTCTGAAGTCAGTTGTCTGGTCTCGTACTCTTTGTGATATAATTATCTTAGTTTACCTCCCCACTCCCAAATATTTTAGGAGCCCTTAGAACGGTCCCATTTGGTCCCTGTTAGTTGGAAAGCATCTGGTGGCTTGAATTTCTGACTCACACGATTGTTGCTGGAGTCTCTGTAAACAAACCGGCACTGGCACTATCACATTCTCTCCCGGATCCCCCCCCCTTCTTCTTAGAGGTTGTTTGGTTATGTTTTAGCGTTGAGGAGCTTCAGATTATCCTTTTAAATGACTTTTACGTTTTAGTGGAGCTGGGAGATTACTTGCCTGGCGTCTAATCCTCGTGTTGGTTCGTTTTATTTCCATGTGTGGGGGTTATATCTTCAGTAATCAGACGATAAATTACCCTGGTTTTGAATAGTTTTGAAGAGGTCTAAAATGTATTCGTAAATATTTTTACTGTGTTTAGTACAAGACACACCTTTGCCATGTAAACTTTAACTTTTCTCAGCCCTTCAGTGAATCTACAGACCTGTTTTCTCAGGAGCTCAGCCTGGCCTTACTTCAGTGATAAAAGGAGGAAAGGAAAGGTGAGTGGGAGCTGGAGGCTTTTAAGTTCCAGAATTCAAGACAGACGCTCAAGTGCTGACCACTGAAGTCATAAAATTCCTGCCACAGTTTCCCAAAGAGTCTGGGTATTGTTCTTGGCTTTGTTCCAGCACTGGTTAAATTACTTTCACAAGTTTAATTGGCTGTAGGCTTCTTGTCTTTCTGGCCTAAAGTGTTGTTGTATTTCTTCAAGTGACTTGAGTTAAGCCTAGAAGTGAATGTGTGCCCTCCACCCTATGTCTCCCTCTTTCTTCTTTATTTACTTACCTGGCAGTTTTGGTTTTGTTTTGTTTTTTTGTTTTGTTGTTGTTTTTTGGTTTTTTTTTTTTTTTTTTTTTTGAGTTGGAGTCTCACTCTGTCGCCCAGACTGGGGTGCAGTGGCTGCTCCCAGCCACTGCAGCCTCGACTTGCTGGGGTTGCGATTTTCCGCCTCAGCCTTCCAAGTAGCTGGAACTACAGGCGTGAGCTACCACTCCCGGCTAATTTTTTGATTTATTGTAGAGATGAGGTCTCACCAGGTTGCCCAGGTGGGTCTCGAACCCGCGGTAATCCACTCACCTCAGCTTCCCAAGGGGCGGGTTTACAGGCTGAGCCACTGAGCCCGGCTTGGTGTTTTGTTTTTATGTGGATCATTCTTCTCACTTTGTTAAAAAAACTGGGAATCTGTCTGAGTTCTGTTCAGCCTTTTGTCAAATCAGATCTCTTCCCTTCTCCGGCTTTGGGTTGTTGTTCCTTGCCATTTAAAAGAGAACATTTAGCTGGGCTCGGTGGCTCAGCCTGTAATCCTGTGCCTTTGGGAGGCCGAGGTGAGTGGATTGCCTGAGCCCGCGGGTTCGAGACCCGCCTGGGCAGCGAGACCTCATCTCTACAATAAATCAAAAAATCAGCCGGGTGTGGTAGCGCGTGCCTGTAATTCCGGCTACTCGGAAGGCTGAGGCGGAAGGATCGCCGGAGCCCAGCAGGTCGAGGCTGCGGTGGCCGGGAGCGACCACTGCACTCCAGTCTGGGCGACAGAGTGAGACTCCAACTCAAAAAAAATAAATAAATGAATTAAAAAAAAAAAGAGAACATTTAAGCCCGGCTCGGTGGCTCAGCCTGTAATCCCGCGCCTTTGGGAGGCTGAGGTGAGCGAATTGCCTTAGCCCGCGGGTTCGAGACCTGCCTGGGCAACTTGGTGAGACCTCATCTCCACAACAAATCAAAAATTAGCCGGGCGTGGTAGCGTGCGCCTGTAGTTCCAGCTACTTGGAAGGTGAGGCAGAAGGATCGCCGGAGCCCAGCAGGTCGAGGCGGTGGTGGCTGGGAGCGGCCACTGCACTCCAGTCTGGGCGACAGAGTGAGACTCCAACTCAAAAATCAAAAATAAAAAGAACATTTAGCTGCTTGTGACTAAAAGTTGGAGAGTGATGAGTGATGCTGCCTTTAGTTGGTGTCTGAGTACAATCCATCTTAGAATTTCAACTTTTCAGGATATAAATGGGAAAATTTTGGTTAAAAAAAAGTGGCAGTTCTTTCTTTTGTAGCTGGTTTGAATCATTCTTGGTTAGCATAAGAATCACCCTGTGTATTCAGTAGTGTAAGCCAGTGGCAAAAAGGGAGTCAGGACATACTTATAATTGTAGTTTTTTGTAAGGCTCTTAGGTTTCTGGTAGCAGAGAATAGAGGCTCATGGGATCTGACAGAAGTGCTGAGTGGCTCTGGAGGGTAGGGCTGACTGATTCTTAATATCTTTATGATTTGTATTAGGAAAAGATTGAGAGTGACACTGGTGAGTTTCTACCTGGTGCCTTGATTAGAAAATGCTCATTATGGACTGGAGTAAAATTATTAATGATGTGTGCATGTGTATCAGTACGATATAAAGAGAAAAAGTACAGTCTTTAGAGATGGACAGACCAGGATTTAAATATTGTACTAAGATTTATTAGCTATGTGATCTTGGGCAAGTTACTTACTTAAACTTTTGTGACTCTTAATTTCCACACTCTATAAGTGGGATGATACCATTTACCTTCCAGGGTCATTGTTAGTATTATATGAGGGAATGTCTATAAAACTCTTAGGTTATGCCTAGCACATGGTGGACACTTAAAAAGTATTTTCTGTTTTCTTTACACATCATTAATATAGTTTTGAATAAGTCATAAATTAGTTTATTTTTCTTTACATTTTGCCTTAGATCACATTTTTCTAGTTAATTTTCCATATTCATTTTTAATTGGCCAGCTTAAGTATGTGCTTTGTATGTGTCCACCTAGAATTATCTTCTGAACATCATTCAGGGCATTCTGATGGGGGGGGTTCATGACCTGAGGACAGAGGGACTATAAAATGTTGGTGTACATATGTTTTGGAATGCATTCTTCAAATTTCTTTTGTTCATTGCTTCTTCTTGGTCTCTATTAACACAACTGATAATATTCTACAGTGCTGAAACTCCCCTTTCTGCTACAGTGTTATTCACCTCTACTGCAACTGTCCCTTATACTTTTTTTTTCTTTTTTTGTGGTAGAGGTAATACGTTTTTTTCCAAGTTGTTGAGCTCCTTATCAACAGATTGTCAAATTTGTTTCAGACTAGGGAAAGGCCTCGTTTCTTTCTAAAGTGAATTAGGGCTAGGGAGTTAGGAATAAAGGGTGCTCTTTTCATCTGTACAGCTGGATCATCTTAATAATATGGCAGAACAGATGAAGAGCTTTTTTTTTTGAGTCAGAGTCTCACTCTGTCACTCAGGCTAGAGTGCAGTGACACGATCATGGCCACCATATCCTCGACTTGGTGGACTCAGGCAATCCTTTTGCTTTAGCCTTCCAAGTAGCTGGAACTACAGGCATGTGCCACCACGCCCAGCTAATTTTTTGATTTATTGATCTCACCAAGTTGTCTAGGCTGGTTTTGAATTCCTGGACTCAGGCAGTCCTGTCGCTTCCACCTCTCAAAGTGCTAGGATTACAGGTGTGAGCCACACACCTGGCAGATGAGGAGTTTTAAACCTTTTTTTGTTGACTTTTCTTCCACGTCTTTTTGAAGGAAGCAATGGCACATGAAAATTAAGAGGGTACTGATAATATTCCAGTGAAGCAACCGTATTCATTCAGATCAATGAATAGTAATAATAATAATAATAGGGTTGATCAGCATTCATTGCCACCATCCGCACCATTCAGAGCTTAACTCCATTGTAAGGTAAACACTTGGGAGGGGTAGTGAGGTGGGATGAAATTGAGATTTAATTTGTATCATATGTGTTTTTATGAGATCTGAAGATCCATGTCGGGTGAGGGAAAGAGTAGGAGGAGAAAATAAAATATGTTGAAAAAGACATAACCCGACCACCCTGTAAAATTCTCATCTTTATGAAGATATTTTTATATTTCAGGTTTTTTGGTGTTACTTAAGAAGTGTGGCATCTTATGAGGTAGTGTTTCCTAGGATGACTGGGGTGGGAGGCTAGGTATGCTTGTGACCTTTTAGTTCTTGCTACCAACTTGGCAGTTACAATGCTGTCTGTTAAATGTATGTGCATCATTCCGGTGTTATGGTCCTTGGTGTTGACTAGGACCAACCTAAGATAGAAGCTTGTATTCAGAGAAAGCGGAAAGAAAACAGTCTTGTTGTTGTTGTTGTTGCCAGTTTAAAACAATATTGACATTTCAAAAGCAAATGGACTCTAGTAGAAGACATTTTATAGAAGTACAAACTGTTGTGGGAGACTGAAATCTTCAGAGTTTCATGCTCTAGATCCTGTTTTCTATCAGGTGAGTTACAGGCTTTTACAATCATGAAGTGACTAAACTGCTTTCAGTAGATAGGGTTATTACTGGGTTGTTTCTACTATAGAAAAGTTATTCTAAGCTTGTTTAGGAAATGTCTAGATTATAAAAGAGAAACAGAGGTATTCAAACAGAACTTTTTATTGCATAACATTGGTGTTAAGAGTTAGTTTTTAAGTCTCTAAGATTGAATTAGCTTTTTTTTTTTTTAAAGCAGATTATCAGTGAGCCAAGATAATCTGCTGTTTACCCTCCCCCATTTGGAACCCAGGCAACTGAATTAATTGAAACAGCTGTAGGCCTGGAGGTTGTGACTATGTATGTCTTCATTTTAGAGCCAAAGCCAGCAAATTTTAGATTAGCTTTACAATAATGTTGAAAACTTCACCTTTCATGTTCATGAATGTGCCCAGGAAACTTCACTGCTATTAAAATTGGTCAGAAAAGGAGGCTACCTGTTCTTGTTTGCTGAGTTAGTCCCTTTGCTTTTGGAGTGAGAAGAAAGTTCTTTAAAGCTTTTCAAAAACTAGTCTGTGATGAATTTTATGAATTTGTCATTTCTTTATAGCAGTCCAGTCTTTTATCTCTGCTTCTGTTTGGCTTAGTTTTTGGGCCAGAAGCCCAATTTTTCAAGTACCACCTAACCCGAGGAATGTGTTATGATACAGATAAATTAGTGAACAGAACCTATCTTGTTTTTTTGCCAGTATGGCATCAGGGGGTGACTAAAATGACAAATATGACATTTTATTAATGTGCTATGCCTAATGTATTCAGTCATTGCAAAAATGTTCATCATCATATCTGAGAAATTGGGTATTTGCTCTTTTCCTCTGCTACTGCTTAAGGAAGTCTGGCCAAGTTTTAGCGTGACGCATCCACATTTGCCTCACATGCTGTTTTTTTGTTCTTCCTGGTTTTTCTTAGCCATCTTGAAAGCTACTATATGATTTACCTCTAGTGGTAGCCAATACTATTGCTCTGGTGTACTTTAATCATCGCCATGTTACCTATTTTGTTTTGTTAACTTCACTTAGGACCAGCATTAGACCCTGCTCTCGAACCTAACTTCTAGGAGGGCACTTCTGGATGTTTTCAGCCTCTCTCTATTCTGTTGTAAGTTGTACCTTTGGAGCATCATCCTTTCATCTTTATAGTGTCCTTTTCAGGTATTTAAGAAAAATTTAAAATGTGACTGCAGCCTGAGTAATGTAGTGAGACCTCATCTCTACAAAAAACTGGTTGTAATCCCAGCTACTCGGGAGGCTGAGGGAGAAGGATCACCTGAGCCCAGGAAGATGAGGCTGTGGTGAGTCATGAGTGTGCCACTACACTCCAACCTGTGCGACAGAGTGAGGACCCTGACTCCAAAAAAAAAAAAAGTGAATGGCAAAAAATGGTAGTGGGAACTGAATTCTAATATAAAGATAAATCATGGTAGAAACAACAGAAAAAATATTTCCTTTAGAATTAGTTAAATGGGCTTGGATGTTATTATATAAATTTCCCTTAGCTGGGTGCAGTGGTGGCTGCTTGTAATCCCAGCTACTCAGAAGGCTGAGGTGGGAAGATCACTTGAGCCCAGGAGTTTGAGGCCAGCCTGGGCAACATAGTGGAACCCTCTATCTCTTTAAAAAAATATTTCCTTAGCTCTGCTGCTGGAGATCACACTTAGGGTTAGAGTGCATTCCTAACATACTCTGAAATACTGTTAAAGTAGAGCCAGTAAACTGTAAACACTGAGCAGTTGGTATTACCAACAGGGAGAGAAGGCATTAATCCAAAGAAAGAATTAAGTTCCCTATGTTCATAGTTTGGTTGATGGAGGACTTCCTCATTTTTCTTATCTGTAGTGATTGTTTTGCAGTCTTCAAACTGTGGTATCCTCAGAACCTTCAAGAGGGAGGTTCCTGTGTAGATTGCATTATCCCAGTTCATAGAACACTAATGTAGCTGAAAGAAGATCTTAACAGTTTTCTGAATTCTTTAAAAGGCCAGCGAGAGTGGGTAAGCAGTGTCATAAACTTGGAACTGCACCCGACGTTGTGTACAATGTTTAGAAAATTATTGCTGAGTGGCAAGGAAGCCCATGCTTCTCTAGGAAATGCAGTATAATATAGTGATGGGAAGCTAGAAAAATAGTATGAGTGCCTACTATGTACAGACAGGCCCTTTGTGTACATTGTCTTTATCTAAACCAGTTTCTTCAGGTTGTTATCCCATTTTACAAAAGAGGAACCATTTATTTTATTTTATTTTTGAGTTGGAGTCTCACTCTCTTGCCCAGACTGGAGTGCAGTGGCATGCTCACGGCCACTGCAGCCTCGACCTGCTGGTCTCAGGTGATCCTTCCGATTCAGCCTTCCAAGTAGCTGGAACTACAGGCACGTGCCACCACTCCTGGCTAGTTTTTTGATTTATTGTAGCAATGAGGTCTTGCCAAGTTGCCCAGGTTGGTCTCGAACCTGTGAGCTCAGGCAGTCCTCTCACCTCAGCCTCCCAAAGTGCTGGGATTATAGGTGTGAGTCACCACACCCAGCAAAAAGAACTAATTAAAAGTAGATGGTAGAAGTAGAATTCAAACTGAAGTCTGTCTGAGACCAAAGCCCTTTTCTTTCTCTTCTACCATATGCTGCCTTTAAGGGCTTTTCAAAGCCAAGTGATGAAGTAAATAAGTTGAAAGGTTGAATTAGGTGTTTCTATTTTTTTTTTTAATTTTTTTTGAGTTGGAGTCTCACTCTGTCACCCAGACTGGAGTGCAGTGGCCGCTCCCGGCCACTGCAGCCTCGACCTGCTGGGCTCTGGTGATCCTTCCACCTCAGCCTTCCAAGTAGCTGGAACTATAGGCGCACTACCACACCCAGCTGATTTTTTTGATTTATTGTAGAGATGAGGTCTCGCCAAGTTGCCCAGGTGGGTCTCGAACCCGTGAACTCAGGCAATCCACTCACCTCAGCCTCCCAAAGCGGGTGATTATAGGCTGAGCCATCGAGCCCGGCGAATTAGGTGTTTCTTATAAATTTGTATAGAAAGTATTCAAATGGTAGTGGGAATGGAAACATTTTTTTCATTGTTTAGACATGGTTGTGATAAATTGGTAGGCTAATGAATTTTTTTAAGGAAATAACTTTTATAGACTTAACTGAATAGATAGCTGAGTCCTAGTGTTTAATGATCCTTGACTAGGTAGGAAATCAACATTCCACTCAATCTCTGAGGCAGTTTTATGGGAAGAGTTGTTCTGACTCTTACAGCCTTTTCTCAGTATACATCTTTCTGTGTTTCATTGGAAACTTGGACCATCCTCACCTTCTTGAAACCTTTTTATTATTGACTTCCAAGGCATTTAACTTTCATTATTCTTTCTACTTGTCTGACCATTTTTCTGTCTCTACTCTTCTTTCTCTTCCCTAAGGGTAGGTATTCCCCAAGATTATTTCCTTGAACTTCCTCTTTCAGTGCTTTCTTGGGTACTTAATTGTTTGTTTTAATGAGATATTATTTACAAGGTATTTGATTTTGAAGTTTCTCTGTACTGATGATTCACATGTCTGTAGGCCCTTGTTTATTTAAATTCCAGACTTACATTGGTTTCTTGTTACCTTCCTAGCATGTCAGCTTGGATTTTTTTTTTTTTTAATTGGAATCTCACTCTGTTGCCCGGGCTGGAATGTAGTGTGGGCACTCTCAGGGCCACTGCAGCCTCGACGTGCTGGGCTCAGGTGATCCTTCTACCTCAGCCTTCCAAGTGCCTGGAACTACAGGTGTGTACCACAACGCCGGCTAATTTTTTGATTTATTGTAGAGACAAGGCATCACCAAGTTGTCCAGGCTGGTCTCGAGCCCCTGGATTCAGGCAATCCTCTCGCCTCAGCCTCCCAAAGGACTGGAGTTACATGCTTGAGTCACGTGCCCAGCCTCAGCTTGGATTTTAAACATATCCAAAATCAAATTAATCTCTTCTCCCATATGCCAGCTTCTCATTTGTGGCACTTGACTTTCTCTGGGCACCATCCTCAAAACTTGTCTTTTTTACTTTTTTGGCTTTGTAACTACTTATTGAGCCAAATATTGTCCACAACAATTCTCATGTTGCCCCTTTTAATTCTCTCTGCCATCAACCTAAGTCAGGCTCTCCATACTTCTTATCTTGGCAACTATAATAGCTTTTAAACTGGCAACTAGGCCAGGGGCGGTGTCTCACACCTATAATCCCAGCACTTTGGAAGGTCGAGGTGAGAGGATTGCCTGAGCCCATGGGTTCAAGACCAGCCTGGGCAACTTGGTGAAACCTCATCTCTACAATAAATCTAAAATTAGCTAGGTGTAGTGGTGAATGCCTGTAGTTCCAGCTACTTGGAAGGTTGAGGCGGAAGGATTGCCTGATCCCAGTAGGTCGAGGCTGCAGTGGCCGGGAAGGTGTCACTGCCCTCCAACCTGGGCAACAGAGTGAGACTCTGACTCAAAAAAAAAGAAAAAAATAATAATATAATAACAAACCAGCAACTATAGGAGCTTTTAAACTTGTTTTTCCTTCCTTTCTGTCCATTTCGGTCCATCTTATTATCTTTGACAAAAAAACTCCATGATGCCCAAAACATACACACAGCCTTTTACTATAGTTCTTTTTTTTTTTTTTTTTTTGAGTTGGAGTCTCACTCTGTCGCCCAGACTGGAGCGCAGTGGCCACTCCCCGCCACCGCAGCCTCGACCTGCTGGTCTCCGGTGATCCTTCTGCCTCAGCCTTCCAAGTAGCTGGAACTACAGGCGCGAGCTACCACGCCCGGCTAATTTTTTTTTTTTTTTTGATTTATTGTAGAGATGAGGTCTCACCAAGTTGCCCAGGCAGGTCTCGAACCCATGGGCTCAGGCAATTCTCTCACCTCAGCCTCCCAGGGCGCGGGATTACCGGCTGAGCCACCAAGCCCAGTTTACTATACTTCCTAACTAATCAACTCTGCCTTATAGACTACCCATATATTTTTCTGAACATGTCAAATTTTTTTTTTTTTTTTTTTTGAGTTGGAGTCTCACTGTCGTCCAGACTGGAGTGGAGTGGCCGCTCCCGGCCACCTCAGCCTCGACCTGTTGGGCTCTGGCGATCCTTCCGCCTCAACCTTCCGAGTAGCCAGAATTACAGGTGCGCGCTACCATGCCCGGCTAATTTTTTGATTTATTGTAGAGATGAGATCTTGCTGCCCAGGCGGGTCTTGAACCCACGGGCTCAGGCAATCCACTCACCTCAGCCTCCCAAAGGCGCGGGATTACAGGCTGAGCCACCAAGCCCAGCTCATGTCAAGTTTTTAACGTCCATGTTTTTTTCTCACCTGTGAGCTAACTTTCTTTCTCAGCTCTACCCATTGTAATCCTATCTTTCCTTTAAAGCCCACCTTAAAAGTTAATTGTCCATGGAAGCTTTTCCTTTCGCCCTGAAACTGAATATAGTCTTTTCATCTATTCAACGGAAACAGCATTCTCTCTTTTTTTTTTCCTTGAGATGAAGTCTCACTCTGTTTCCTAGGCTGGAGTGCAGTGGCATGCTCATAGTCACCACAGCCTTGACCTGCTGGACTCAGGCCATCCTTCCACCTCAGCCTTCCAAGTACCTGAAACCACATGTGTGCGCTACCATGCCTGGCTAATGTTTTGATTTATTGTCGAGATGAAGTCTTGTCCTGTTGCCCAGGCTGGTCCTGAACCCCTGGACTCAGGCAATCCTCTTGCCTCAGCCTCTCAGAGTGCTGGGATTACAGGCTTTGAGCCACTACACCCAGCCTTCTTATTTTGTGTTTTAAAATATTGCTGATACTTGTGTTTCTTGTGTCATAGTTGTACACTCATTTTTTTCTAATTAAGTGGCTACAAAAGGGATTGTGACTACTGTGTTTATATTTGTAGCTTCTGTATTGCAAAGGACATTGCTGCATACCAGGCAACAGTGCTTACAAATGGGCCACTGGGTGGTGCCAGAGGCCTTTAATTTGTGTAAAAAACCCAGAGCCTCTGTACAGTTGAGTTGTCAAATCTTCTGCACAGTAAGAATAAAGATTAATTTTTCTGATCCAGAAATCTTCAGTTTCCTCTGTCCAGCCTACCAAAGGGAATAGTGTTACATATTTAGTCCCTCCAAGTACTTAATAGAAAGTAGTCCAGAACTAATGCCCTGCCTACTATAAACATGTTTCTGTTTTGTTTTGTTTTTTGTAGAGACAGGGGTCTTACTATGTTGCCCAGGTTGGTCTTGAACTCCTCCTGGCTTCAAGCAATCCTCACTCCTTGACTTCCCAATACTGGGATTACAGGCATGAGCCACTACACTCAGCCATGTTTTATATAGAATTTTCAGCCTCTTAGAAGTTATCCTTTGAATTTTGGTGCCTGAGGTTCTTTGATTAATAAACACTATTCTGTTAGAGTGTGACTGGCAGCAGGAGTCAGGAAAGTTGGCTTGGAGAAGTGTTGTGAAGTAAAAAAACATTAAGATAAGGAAAATTAATTAATTTTAAATGAGCTGATTTTGATTGAAAACAAATTTTGGAGGTGGGGATACCAGATGGACTGTGGGACCCAGAAAAGCAAATTTGTACTTTGGATGGAGATCAGCCCTGAACAGCTGTTCGATTATGAGTGGTGTGGGACATCTGTCCTCCTGAGAGGAATTGAGGAGTTTGTGGCTCTCTGTCTTACTAATAATTGAAGTATTTTCCACGATCACCTTTCAGTTTCCGAGGAAATTCTAAAACCATGTCTTATTTCAAAATATGGGTATTTATGTGGGAGGGTTAGACACTTGAGTAGCAGAATGAGGCACGGACTCGCCTGAGGTTATGTAAGTCATGAGGATTGACAGGAGACTGAGTGCAGGTCTTAGTGAAGGGAAAGTGCAGTAGTAGTGTTTCGATGTTGATGTTTCCGTTGAGCCTGAGTTAGAGTTCATAGAGCCTAGATACTAGATACCAAAGGGTTTTAAATGAATATGGAAAAAATTTTTAAACTAGAAAGTATAAGCATACAAATTAGCAGTACAAGTGCTGGAACTACTTTGGATTACTTTAAGCTTCTGATATTCTTAGATATCACTGAGATAATAGGGGTGGAGACTTTGTATTATTTAGGATTCATCTTGCCATTAATGTGGTTGTTGATAAATGGCAGCTTTGGTTGCAGCAAAAATCCTTTCAGCACTTTTGTTTTCAAGTGAGAAATCTGACATCCCGCTGTCACTTGCTGTGATATATTGACCACTAATTGAGTACTCAATGTCTACTAATAATCACAGACTTAGAATTTATTGTTCTTAATTGTATTATCTGTCATTTAACAATTTGCATGATTTCTTTTTCCCCCCATATCACTCTTCTCCAATTCTCTCATTTTTAGGCTATATTTATTGAGATATAATTTACATGCAATAAAATTTCTTTTTTTTTTTTTTAGTTGACCTGTTCTTTGAATTCTGGCAAATGCTTAGTCATGTAATACCACCATGACTAAGGCATAGAGCATTTTCATCACTTCAAAATGTTTTCTCATGCTCTTTTATAGTAATTTCCATACCCCAACCCTCAACCCCGGCAGTCACTGATTTCTCCCTATAGTTTTATCTTTTCCAGAAAGTACTCTAGATGGAATCATATGTTACATAGCTGTTTGAGTTTAGATTCTTGCACTTACCACAGCATATTTGCGATCTGTTCATATTTCTGTTGTTCTCAAGTAGTCCATTCCTTTTTACTGTTCAGTAGTAGTCCATTGTGTGGCCATACCACCATTCGTTTATCCATGACCCAGCTGAAGAACTTTTGATTGTTTCCAGTTTTTTGATGAATTTAAATAAAACTACTAAAACAATCACTTACAGAGTTTTTAAATTTCTGTGGACATATATTTTCATTTTTCTTCGGTAAATTCCTGAAGTAGGATTCTTGGGTTGTATAGTTAAGTGTATGTTTCACTTAATAAAAAAATACATATTTTTTTCAAAGTGACTGTACTGTTTTGCATTTCTGCTAGCTGTGTATAAAGTTCTGGTTGCTCTACTTGTAGTACCTGACAAAGTAATTTTTCATTAATTTTAACAATTCTGTTAGGTGTTTATTTTATTTTCTGAGTTGGCATCTTACTCTGTTGCCCAGGCTGGAGTGCAGTGGCATGTTCACAGCCACCACAGCCGTGACCCACTGGGCTCAGGTGATCCTTCCGCCTTAGCCTTCTAAGTAGCTGGAACCACAGCCATGTGCCACCATGCCTGGCTAATTTTTTTATTTATTGCAGAAACAAGGTTTCACCAAGTTGCCCAGGCTGGTCTCGAATCCCTGGACTTGGGCAATCCACTAGCCTTCACCTCCCAAAGTGCTGGGGTTACAGGTGTGAGCCACTGTGCCCAACTGAGGATCTTTTTCTTTTCTTTTTTTGAAATTGGAGTCTCATTCCGTCGCCCAGACTGGAGTGCAGTGGCACGCTCACGGCCATCCCAGCGTCAACCTGCTAGACTCTGGTGATCCTTCCGCCTCAGACTTCCAAGTAGCCGGAACTACAGGCGTGTGCTGCCATACCCAGATAATTTTTTATTTATTGTAAAAACAAGGTTTCCCCAAGGTGCCCAGGCTGGTCTTGAATCCATGGGCTCTGGCAGTCCACTCGCCACAGCCTCCCAAAGTGCTGGGATTCCAGGCTGAGCCAGTGATCTTTTCAAGTGATTATTATTTAGTTATGATAGTTTCAAATATATTCTGGTTACTATCCTTTATCAAATATGTGTGTCGTAGATCTTTTCTCCCCATCTATATCTTGTCTTTTTATTGTCTTAACAATGTCTCTTAAAGAAATTTTAATAAGTTCGGTTTATTTTTGTACTTTTTGTGACCTCTCCTAAGAAATAGTTGACTAACCCAAGGTCGCAAAGATTATTTTTCTTTTTTTCTTTTGGACGCTGTATTGTTTTAACTTTTATATTTAGGCCTATGATCCTTTTAGAACTAGTGTTTATATATTGTATACTCTGGGGTTGTTTTTGCTTTTGTTTTTTTTGCAATTGGATGTCCAGTTATTCTGGTACAGGTTGAGCATTCCAAATCCAAAAATCTGAAATCTGAAGCTTTTTTAGTATCTATTTATTTTTTAGTTGGAGTTTCACTTTATCACCCAGGCTGGAGTGCAGTAGCTCACTCATAGCCACCGCAGCCTTGACCTGCTGGGCTTAGGCAATCCTTCCAGCTCAGCCTTCCAAGTAGCTAGAACTAGAGGCATGCACCACCATGCCCAGTTAATTTTTTTCTTCTTTCTCAGGCAGTCCTCTTGCCTCCACCTCCCAAAGTGCTGGGATTACAGGTGTGAGCCACTGTGCCCGGCTGAGTATCAACATGATGCTCAAAGGAAATACCATTTGAGATTTTGGACTTTTGGGTTTGGGCTGCTCAACTGGTATAATGCAAATATTTTAAAAATTCAAAATTTGAAGCACTTGTGATCCCAAGTATTTTGGATAAGGGATACTCAACCTGTATACTTAATCTCTTATACAGATCTTTCATCAGTGTTAAGGGGGGAAAGCAACCCCGGTTATTTTAAGGAGACAGGAGACACTTGGTACCACGCCTACAAAATACTCTTACACAGTGTACTAACTCTTCTGCTTGGGTTTTAGTTTATATTTTTTGTCATATAGTTGCTTAAAAATTTAAGACCTTATTCTTATTAAGACACCAAAATATCTAGGTTACTGGAATTTTTTAGTGAAATTAAAATGACACCTGTGTTTTTTTTCCCCATCCTCCAATAGTTTACTCTTTAACCTTCAGTTTGGCAGGGGTTATGGTTATTTTTAGAGCACAAGCAGTAGAGCTAATCTAATTAAACTCCTCCAACTACCTGGGGCAGTGAGCTCATCAGCTCTTCCAAGCTCAGCATGGTTTGCTGTAGACTAGATATTACATGGAAGTTGATCAGAGTAAAAGAGTGGATTTTTTTAGAATACAGTGCAATGAAGAGTGAAGAAGATAGTTTGGATTTGGGTCAAATGTGGTCTCTAGCCTCAGATTGTAAAACAGAATTGTGTTCTTTGGTGATGGAAAAGATTCTTGAGTGGCTCCTGTACTTAAGACCTAGGGCATAGCGTCTCTGCCTCCTTGCGTGCTTGAAACAGGGTCTCACTATTTGCTATTTTGCACAGGCTGATCTTGAACTCCTGAGCTCAAGTGGTTCTTTCATCTAAGCCTCCTGAGTAGCTAGAATTCCAAGTGCATGCCACTGTGTCCAGCTCTTTGCCTGCTCTAATTTGGACAGTGTCTTCGCTCAGGCTGCTATAACAATACCATGGACTATGTAGCTTAAATATTAGAAATTTATTTTCTCATAGCTGTGGAGGCTAGAAGTCCAAGATCAAGGTTCCAGCATGGTTGGTTTCTGGTGAAGACTTTCTTCTGGCTTGTAGGTGGTCATTTCTCTATGTCCTCAAATGGCAGGGTGCCCAGAAGTGAGAGAGCTGGAGCAAACTCTCTGGAGTCTCTTATAGGAGCACTAATTGCATCATAAGGACCCCAACCTCATGACCTCATCTAAACTTAGCTATCTCCCAAGGCCCCATCTTTAAATACCGTCACCTTGGGAGTTATGGCTTTAACATATGGGTTTGAGATGGGAGGAATAGTACACAGTTACTCTAATTTCTGCCTTAGAGTTGAAATTGTTTAAAGTTTCTTCATTTTGATTGAAATTAATATTGTAAGAATAGCAACCCATCCCTGGAGTTGTTATATTTTATTATTTTCATCATTTCTTGACTTTCTAGAGAATCGGTCCCCCAACATGGGAATTTATGCACCCCAGGGGGTATGCAAGATGATCCAGTGGTATATTGAAAAAGAATGTTGAAATATCTATTTGTTTTTTTCTAGAAAAATTAAGCTTAATATTTAATGTGGATTGTCTGTGTATATGTGTGTGTGTGTGTACACATGGATCGGGCATTTGTGATCAAAGCTTTCATTGATAGAGGTTCATAATCAAAATTTTGAGACCCTTGGAAGGCTGAGATGGAAGGATCGCCAGAGCCCAGCAGGTTGAGGCTGCGGTGGCCGGGAGCGGCCACTGCACTCGAGTCTGGGCAACAGAGTGAGACTCCAACTCAAAAAAAAAAAATTTTGAGACCACTGCTCTAGAGTATCTTTCTGCAGAAATTTTAACATTAATTCTGTTTATCTATATCATCTCTGCAATTTCTGTCTTACAAGTAGAGAAAATGAATTCCAGAGAAGATTTAAGCAGCTTGTTTAAGGGCACCAAGTTTGCTAATGGCTTAGCTGATACTGGAACTCTGAACTTCTAATTCAAAATCAGTCTAGGACTGATTTTGCTTAACTATGTGTCTCCTATTATGTTACCTTTGGAAGTTATCTGCTTGTCAACTCAGTGATTAAACAGAAGCAGGGTTGATTGACATAAGCATTCACAGGGTTTTCTCTGTTTCTGATTTAGCAATAAATTCTGTCAGCTTTTTTTCCCAAAGAGAAGATCCCTTCTTAAAAGAACCCTAAACCAGTTTCTCCAAAATACTAATCTGCAACATTGTGAGCTGAACCTTATGGCCCCCTTTTCCCGCTTCTCAGAGTTGATTGGGAGTTTAGACTTTGGATCCTCCTGGTCATGGGCTAAAAGTTCACGTAGTCAAGGCTCCTGTAGGAGTTGGTAATTTACTTTTGAGAGAGATTCTCTGAAGCTGTTTTTTTTTTTTTTTTGAGTCAGAGTCTCACCATGTTGCCTGGAGTACATTGGTACCATCATGGCTCACCATAGCCTCAACCTCCCAGGCCAAAGTGATCCTTACCCCCTCAACCTCTTGAGTAGCTGGGACTATAGTCCCTTGCCTACCATACCCAGCTAATTTTTTTTTGTACCCTGACAGAGGTGAAGTTAGGATTTCAGCCCCAGGCGTGGGAGGCTGGCTGCATTTTTTGATTTTTTTGTACAGACAAAATCTTGCTAACTCCTGGCCTCAAGCGATCTTCCTGCCTCGGTCCCCCAAAGTGCTGGGATTATAGGCATGAGCCATTGCGGCTGGCCCGTTTTTTCGTTATGTTTTTTCTAAACACATACCTGTTTTTTTATTTTCTTTGTCTTTCATCATCATTTTTCCAGGTGTCTTTTCCTCAAATTCAGCCTCAGCTCTACTCTTGCAGTATTTCTACTCAACCACCTTGGCTTGTTATGAACAATCTTTGGGAAGCCGTTGCATGACAGAGCAGACTTTCTATGAAGTCTGACTTGGATTTCTGTAGAGGAGGATGGAGGGTGAGGATAAGGACGGGGCTTCTTCTGGAATAATTGTTACGGGAATGAAAGGGCTGTTGAAAGAGTAGAGGCCAGTGTGCCTGGGTGCAAGGACTGGGGTCATAATTATACTTTGTCTTTTACCAGTGCCTTTTGTCTAAGGCACTGAAAGGGCTTAACAAAACTCTGGTCTGAATAATATTGTTCATTGCTCTTTGGAATTTATTGGAGGTGGCAGCAAGGCCCTGAAAAAAAAGATGACACTTTTACAGTAGCATCAAAGGAAATAAGCTATATACCCTGATTCCTAGTTAGGAAAAGATAAGTCTGGTGAAAGCTGGTAGAATTAGGTGAAATGATGTTTGTCATAGTATGAAATGGGATAAGATAATTTGAGGAAATGTTACCCTTTTCTTCCCCACCTTTGCATCTGGTAAATGATAGTCCTAAGAGAAACAAAAGAAGTTTAAGTTCCTTTCTAAGGGGTAGGGTGCTCCAGAGTTCTAATTCTAGCTTTGTTACTTAGAATATTTAGTTGCTATCTGTGCCTTTAATAAGCTAGGCATCTGAGTGAACATAAAGCCCAAGCTCTTATCCCAGAGGTTGATTTTCTTCTGTCTCTATTCATTTGTGTGTATTATGATATTCAGAGTCTGACCCACCTCTTTATGTTGTAAAGACAAGTGTTTTATGGAGTTTGCAGATATATATGTGAATGCTTTCCATGGGAAGATCTTGCCTGGAAGGCAGTGCTGAAGCTAGCTTTTTGTGTTGAGTTGAAGCTCTTTACTTGTAGTACCTGTCACTTGATATGTGCCTGATGTTCCAGGTTTTATTTCAGTGCTCACTTTCCCATTTGAAAAACCACTGCCAGTTACTCAGTGAATAAGGTAAAGAAATGACAATTGACCTCCACAAAAATATGTCACTCTATGGAGTTTAGACATTGAAAAAAAAGTCCGCTGTGCTTTTCAGTAGCTGAGAAGCCCTGTTGTGCACAAGCATACAAATCATTTTTATAAAAATGATAAAGCCTGTGTTTGTTAAGTCACCTTGTCCTTTTGCATCTTTCCCGGCTTGTTTCCTAAGTGTTTTCTTTTCTTCCTCTCCCAAATCCAGGCTGGCTACAGCAGACATCATTCAAAATGTCCAGCAAAGGGAGCAGCACAGATGGCAAAACAGACTTAGCTAATGGTAAGAGGCCAAAATGAAGAGGAAGCTATTTTTACTATCATCTGAAGTTCTCCTCCTCCCCCCAAGGTAGAGTGAAGGCCTGGATTTTAGTGGCGGAAAGGAGCCCTTCCTGTGTTGTTCTGAGTATAGGAAATGGCACAGGAAACATCTTAGATCTTAGACTATGTCATACTTTTGCTCTTTCACATTTTATCTGGTCATTTTCAAAAGATCAGTAACAGAACTGTTCTTCTAAGATGTCAAGTGGTTTGGAATTCTGAAAGGCCATAAGAATGGATGAGTAGAACCTAGGAGATGCTATTAATAAAGGAAAATAATCAGATCCAACTGGTGGTGGGAATAAGGGAGTTTTGGGGAAGATAAGCTTCCCCAGTTATACTGAGAGGTGCCTTTCCATGATAGGTCACAGCTGGATAAAAAGATTACATAAAGCCGGGCTTGGTGGCTCAGCCTGTAATCCTGCTCTTTGGGAGGCTGAGGTGAGTGAATTGCCTGAGCTTGCGGGTTCGAGACCCGCCTGGGCAACTTGGCGAGACCTCATCTCTACAGTAAATCAAAAAATCAGCCGGGCGTGGTAGCGTGCGCCTGTAGTTTCAGCTACTTGGGAGACTGAGGCGGAAGGATCGCCGGAGCCCAGCAGGTTGAGGCTGCGGTGGTCGGGAGTGGCCACTGCACTCCAGTCTGGGCGACAGAGTGAGACTCCAACTCAAAAAAAAAGATTACATAAGAAAGCTGGGCATGGTAGCACATGCCTGTATTTCCAGCTACTTGAAGGCTGAAGCGAAAGGATCACCTGAGCCCTGCAGGTCGAGGCTGTGGTGAGCATGCCACTGCATTCTAGCCTGGGTGACAGAGTGAGACTCCAACTCAAAAAAGAAAATTACATAAGAGATGAAGTTACACCCCAAACCAACTGAGATTGGGGATTCCTTCCCTACCTTTCTTTCCTTCCCTTATTTACTTTCTTTACTTGCCTTCCTTCTCTTCATTCCCTTCGCCTCCTTGCTTTTTTCAGGACCAGTGCAGCCAAGTGTTAAATTACCGGGTCTAGGCCATATTTGAAGGCAGAATACCAAAATTCTAATAGAGTATCATTACCACCTGCGTTATTTGACCAGCACTTCAACTCTGAGCCAGCTTTTAAATTAGAGAAACCTCCCTCTTTTTTTTTTGTAAATATGTGGGATACAATTTAGAATTCAGTACATACGTGGTCATCGTACAGATGAAGTTTGGGACTCCATTTGGTCCCCACTTCGCCTGGGAGAAACCTCCTTCAAATGAATGTTCTTAGGCAACACAGAGTCCAGCCATAGAGTCCACCATACAGTCAGGATTATAGGCTAAAGTCTAGTTAATGTAGTTGATAGAGCAGTGAAGTTGGGGAAGGGTAGATGAAATTTTCAACATGCTTTTCTGTTGCCCCTTTGTTCTTATCTTACCATTGTTTCATCTTTTGTTTAAAAAAAAAAAAGTAGTTCAGATTTTTCACTGGGCTTAGTAGTTAAAAGGTACAGAGTTTAGCCGGGCTCGGTGGCTCAGCCTGTAATCCTGCACCTTTGGGAGGCTGAGGTGAGTGGATTGCCTGAGTCTGCGGGTTCGAGACCCGCCTGGGCAGCGAGACCTCATCTCTACAATAAATTAAAAAAAAAAAAAATCGGCCGAGCATGGTAGTGCATGCCTGTAATTCCAGCTACTCGGAAGGCTGAGGCAGAAGGATCGCCGGAGCCCAGCAGGCAAGGCTGCAGTGGCCGGGAGCGGCCACTGCACTCCAGTCTGGGCGACAGAGTGAGACTCACTCAAAAAAAAAAAAAAAAAAAAGGTACAGAGTTCTAAAGGAGTTTAGAGTATACTGTTGATTTGGTGCTTGGCCATTAGCTAGATGAGGGATTGGCAAACTAGGTATTGCTTGTAGGCCAAATCTAGCCTGCCACTTGTTTTGTAAAGTTTTATCAGAATCTAGTCATGCCTATTCATTTATGAGTGTCTATGGTTGCTTCTGTCCTACATGATGGAGTTGAGTATTTATGGTGGAGCTCTATGTGGTCTGCAAGGCCTAACATTTTTTTTTTTTTTCTTTTTGAGTTGGAGTCTCGCTCTGTCACCCAGACTGGAGTGCAGTGGCCGCTCCCGGCCACCGCAGCCTTGACCTGCTGGACTCCGGCGATCCTTCCGCCTCAGCCTTCCAAGTAGCTGGAACTACAGGCACGCGCTACCACACCCGGCTAATTTTTTTGATTTATTGTAGAGATGAGGTCTCGCCAAGTTGCCCAGGCGGGTCTCGAACCCGCGAGCTCAGGCAATCCACTCACCTCAGCCTCCCAAAGGCATGGGATTACGGGTTGAGCCACCGAGCCCGGCAGGCCTAACATTTTTACTGTCTGGCCCTTTACAGAAAAAATTTGCCAACTCCTGCACCAGATTTCAGTGATTTACCATTGGAACCCTCTTGCTGGACTTGCGATACACTCTGGCCCCTGTATAAACTTGGTAGGGCCAAAAGTAGTCTGAATTTGTTAATCGTAATTTGAAAGTAAATGCTAGGGGTGTTTTGTTTTTCTTTTCCACAGTTGTTGGGTATTATATCTTTATCCTTTTTCAGTACTCCCAAGCTCAGGCCCAATTACCTTTAAAAAAAAAACAACTATTAAACATTCTCACCATGTATAACAGGCTCAGCAAGTGAAGTTCTTAGGTTCACATTTCTTTCTTTTCTTTCCTTTTTTTTGCTCACAGCCACCACAGCCTCCACCTGCTGGGTTCAGGCAATCTTTCCACCTCAGCCTTCCATGTAGCTGGAACTACAGGTTGCACCACCATGCATGGCTAATTTTTTTTGTTTACCGTAGAGCCGAGGTCTCACCTAGTTGCCCAGGCTGGTCTTGAACCCCTCTTGCTTCGGCCTCACAAAGTGCTGGGATCCTCTTGCTTCGGCCTCACAAAGTGCTGGGATTACAGGTGTGAGCCACCACTTCCAGCCTTGGGTTCAAATTTCTATAGTGTTTCCCTTTTTCTTTTAGCTCCTTACCCAGTTTTTTTTCACACTGTGCTTTTAGTTGAGGTGTATGTTTGTTTTTTGACCAGAGCTGTTTATGTGTCTCCCAGCCTTCTGTCATTGCTTTAATCAAAGCACTTGTATTGTTTATCTGTTTTCAGTATTGGATTTTGCCTAAGAGTTCATTGAAAAGGGTTTTCATTGTATCAAAGAGTTTCACAAGTGATGGCCCCAATTCAGATGACTGGGCAGTTAGGTGCTCCAACTGTGAACATTAGTGTGGTGTTGGGGTTGAACAGCTCGTTCTTGTGTGACACACAGCTCATCTGCCTTTCCTAACAGCTTTTACTTCCAGCAGGATAAAATTTGTAGCCATCTGAGGAAAGAGGGCCATGAGCAATGTTTAAAATTTTCATTTACCCCTTCCTTTCTTCATACCTTGACGTTAGGTTGAAGTTGTGGTTGTATTGGCTTTACAACATTGCCTAAGGGCTCATTGGAATATGATTTGACTGTTGTAAGAGAACACAGTATCTAGTTATAGGAGATTAGATTGCTTTAAGTGACCCAGTTATTTAACTACCAACATAACAGATCTGGAATAAACTGAACTTTTCTTCTCAGGCACTGCTTGTCATCAGTTTTTATATATGCTACATGATAAAACTCTGTCTCAATAAAGAGGCTAAAAATTTGTGCCTAAAAATTGTTTTCAGACTTTCAAACTAATGGAAGTAAGTCAGAATACTTCCAAAGGTAAGCAAGAACTCAATCAAATGATCACAATTCCTACTTAGCCCTTCAACTTCCTTTCTTAGTGGATTTTGGAAACTTAGGGGAAGAAACAGGATTTAGTTGACAGGAGGTATAGTGGTGATTTCGTAAAATAGGAAATGATACAATTCCACATCCATAAGTCAGAGTAATTTTCACTGTTTCTTTTTTTTTTTTGAGTTGGAGTCTCACTCTGTTGCCCAGACTGGGCACCGCAGCCTCAACCTGCCGGGCTCTGGAGATCCTTCCGCCTCAGCCTTCCGAGTAACCAGAATTACAGGCGTGCGCTACCACACCCAGCTAATTTTTTTTTTTTTTTTTTAATTGTAGAGATGATGTCTCGCCTGCCCAGGCGAGTCTTGAAACCGCGGGCTCGGGCAATCCACTCACCTCAGCCTCCCAAAGGCACAGGATTACAGGCTGAGCCACCGAGCCCGGCTTCACCGTTTATTTTCCATCTTTTCCTAAGAAGATGGTTATGTTAGTCCTTGGTGAAAATGTTTGCTCTCTTTTCTTATATTCTCTTTAATTATTTGCTATAACTAATGGATGCCCATCCAACAGAACCAGAGCCTTAAGTAGTTGTATTAGACACATTTTCTTTTTTCTTTTTTTAGATTGGAAAATATAGTTTATTTAGAAAGTAAATTAGAGAGAGATTCACCTCCCCAAGGTAGGAGAGGGGGCCAAAGCCAAGAAACATGGCAGCCATAGCTCAAAGAGCCATGTGGATACACCAGAGTTTAACAAAGAGATGGCCTAGGCACACTTTCATGCTTTGCTTCTTGAGAACTTACCATATAATCTTAGATTGTCCTGAGATTCTTTACTTTTATTGAAGCATTTTAGTGTGTGACTTGGAAATTGGATTAAGAAATCTTTTAAATTTCTTGTCCTTTTCAAGACTCCCCCTCAGAATGTACTCTTTATAAGCATTTGTAATGAAAATACTTCGACAGAAGTTCATTTCTTGGTCTTTTGATGTGATGATTTATCAGACTAAGGTGGGAAATTCTTCTGATCACTATCCTATTTTCTTATTTTTCCCCTCTCACCCATTCCTCATTAACATGTAGGAAGCCTGTCTAGCAGTCCAGAGGAGATGTCTGGAGCTGAAGAGGGGAGGGAGACATCCTCCGGCATTGAAGTGGAGGCCTCAGATCTGAGTTTGAGCTTGACTGGGGATGATGGTGGCCCCAACCGCACCAGCACAGAAAGTCGCGGCACAGACACAGAGAGCTCAGGCGAAGACAAGGACTCTGACAGTATGGAGGACACTGGCCATTACTCCATCAATGATGACAACCGAGTGCATGACCATTCAGAGGAGGAGGAGGAAGAGGAGGAAGAAGAACAGCCTCGGCGCCGGGTACAGCGCAAGCGGGCCAACCGTGACCAGGACTCATCAGATGATGAGCGGGCCTTAGAAGACTGGGTGTCCTCAGAAACTTCGGCCCTTCCCCGACCTCGTTGGCAGGCCCTTCCTGCCCTTCGGGAGAGGGAGCTGGGTTCAAGTGCCCGCTTTGTTTATGAGGCCTGTGGGGCAAGAGTCTTTGTGCAGCGTTTCCGCCTGCAGCATGGGCTTGAGGGCCATACTGGTTGTGTCAATACCCTGCACTTTAACCAGCGCGGCACCTGGCTGGCCAGTGGCAGCGATGACCTGAAGGTGGTGGTGTGGGATTGGGTGCGGCGGCAGCCAGTCCTGGACTTTGAGAGCGGCCACAAAAGTAATGTCTTCCAGGTGAGGCAGGGGAGTATGATAGCAACTGAGAGAATCAGGCTCAAGTTAGACAAATCTAAAGTGCTGCCTGGAGTGGGTGCTGGTAGAGAGTTGTGGTAGGAATTAGACACCAGGACAGGGCCCTTCCTGGGCTCCCATCATGACTTAAGTACCTGAAAGACCCATGCAACCATTTGCTTTCTTCATGTAGGGACTGCGGGAAGCCTTATGGGTAGGGTGCTTGGAACAAATCAAGAAGGTATTAAGTGTGTGCTTGTGGGAAGCAGTACAATAAGAGCAAAGGCCCTTCAGCCAAATTGCCTGGGTTAAATCCTGGCCCTGTGACCTTGAACAAGTTATTTTACCTTTATTTTTTTTTGCAAAATGGGGCTAATAACACATAGGGTTATAAGGATTAAATAGCAGTAACAGCTAAGTGGTTAGTGCTGTGGCTGGTACATAAACATTTGGTGGATATTGGCTAATACTGTTGTTATTCTATTTTACTTCTCCCCCATCTACCATCTTGGCACTGGCTCTATCCCTAAACGCATTTTCTTTCCCTCCCCAGCATCCTCCCTAGCTTCCTTATTTTTTGTGGCAAGTTGATGTTTACTTCCTGAATCAAGGTAGATTTTTCCTTCTTTTTCTTTTCTCCCATACTAGGTACAGTCCTAGTTCATCTGAGCACTTATGTACCAGTTACATCTTCTAGAGCCAAGCAAAATGCATTCATACATCAGGGGAAGTTTCTTTCTCTCCTTTTTCTTTAACTCCTGAGAAAAAAATTGACTTCGCCAGCTGAACAAGTGTAGGAAAGTTAAGTTTCCAGATAGCATGTAAGAAAAGGGGGTGAGTTGGAGTCATTTCACTTTTCCCTCTCAAGTTTACCTCTTCCATTTCTTTTGTGTGTCCTTTTTGTTGTTGTTGTTCTTAACACTCCAGGCCAAGTTCCTTCCTAACAGTGGTGATTCCACCCTGGCCATGTGTGCCCGTGATGGGCAGGTTCGGGTAGCAGAACTGTCTGCCACACAATGCTGCAAGAATACAAAACGTGTGGCCCAGCACAAGGGAGCGTCCCACAAAGTGAGTAAACTCTTGCTCCAAAGTTTGTGTGGTCCAGATCCTCTGTGGATCTCAGCCAAGATACACCCTTATCTGTGCCCATTGTGTCACCTTTTTGTGGTCACCTGCCTCACTTCTTTCAGTACTAAGATTTTAGTTAAGGGGGCAAAAGTAGTCACTCTAAACTTCTTATAGGGCATGTGTTTGAGACATCCCTAGATCATGCACTTGTAGCATTGATGTGATTACACCTAGCCCCTAAGCTGAACCATGGTTAGTTTGGAGATCCTTAAGTTCTTCTTTGCCCTCCAAATGTCTTAAGTTTACTCTGATTGCTATTAGAGCATTTTAGTAGTTTCAAGGTACTAGTCGTTGGTTTCTTATGTGTGAGAGTGTCCCCTTTCTTGCTCTCAACTCTCAGCTTACAAATAGCACTATTTCTGGAAGCCTGTTTAGACCTGAAAATATAGGCCAAATAGTTATGATGACAACCATTGAAGAGATACGAGCAGCCCATTCTCAGGTCAGGGTAAGCATAGTGTTCTTCCATGCCATGAAGAGGATGATACTTTCTTCCTAACCTTAAGCAAACATGTGGGTGGACCTAGAGTATCCTTTTCTAGCCCAGATGGCACAGGAAATTTGAAAAGTACCTGTTTCTTTGATTCATAAGCCTACCCCAACCTACTAGATAACTAATTTTTGAACTAAGTTGTTGGGAACAAAACTTGGGCACTGTTTCTCTAGGCACTTTGAGGGTATGGGATTGATATTATTTGAGAATGAACTTAAACAGCCAATATTTTTCTTTGTTATGTCTGTTTGTATCCCTTGGGAACTTAGTTGAAATAGCAAATCACCTGTCCTTTGACTTGTGTAGAATAAACAAAGCTGTAAATAAGTTGCACAAAACAAGAGTGAGTGGGCATGAATTATCTCCTTTCCTGAGATTTTATGAGAAAAACGGTGGACATTTCTCTTGCTGAAACATTTTAAAGACAGACCTTCCTAAAATTAAAGGAATGAACTAGATGACCTCTAACTCTAATCTTTAGAAACCTCATCTTTTCCCTTTTTCTTCTTCAGTTGGCTCTGGAACCAGACTCTCCTTGTACGTTCCTATCTGCAGGTGAAGATGCAGTTGTCTTCACTATTGACCTGAGACAAGACCGCCCAGCTTCGTAAGCATAGCAGTGATACTTTATAGAACTGTATCCCTTGGCCTTTAAAATATTTCATGTATCCTGGTAATGCCTAACTCTGTAGGCCATCAGGATAGTACCTTTTGTCTGTGACAAAGAGATAGTTTAAGGTTTAAGGTAATTCCTTGCTCTGTTTGTGTCTCAGCAGTAAAATACCATTCAGTCTACCTTAATTTCTCAGAGTTATCTTATTCCTTTAAAAACCTGATGATCTTCTACTCTCCATTCACTTGCATGTCATTCAGCTTACCCTCAAGAAGCACATTATTTGGGCCAGGAATGTTGGCTCAGCCTGTAATCCCAGCACTTTGGGAGGCCGAGGCAAGTTTGAGACCAACTTAGGCAACTTCTCGTCTCTACAGTAAATCACAAGAAAACTAGCTGGGTGTGGTGGCGTGTGTCTAGTTCTAGCTACTTGGAAGGCTGAGACGGAAGGATTGCCTAAACCCAGAAGGTTGAGGCCGCGGGTGGTCATGAGTATGTCACTGCACTCTTCAGTCTGGGTGACGAGAATGAGACTCCAACTCAAAAAAAAGCATATTATTCTATAAACTAGCTTAGAGATAGGATCCTGTAAGTTTTCAGATCATTTATGTATAAAAACATACTAACAATTAAATGATAAATCTTGAAAAAATATTGACAACTATAATAGAGTTCCAGTGTATCACAGCTCATTACATGAATTTGAAACTCACAGGTAAATCTTACCCCTTTTTAAATGTGTGAAGCCAGCCAGATGTGGTGGCTCATGCCTGTAATCCCAGCACTTTGAGAGGTGGAGGCGAGAAGGTTGCCTGATCCCAGGGGCTCGAGACCAGCCTGGACTTGGTGAGACCTCGTCTCTACAATAAGTTAAGAAAAATTAGCCGGGCACACGCCTGTAGTTCCAGCTACTTAGAAAGTTGAGGCAGGAGGACTAATTGCACACAGCAGGTTGAGGCTGCAGTGGCCGTGAGCGTGCCACCCTGGGCAACAGAGTGAGACTCAGACGAATGAATGAATGAATGAATGAATGTGTGATGTCATGGAAAGAACATAGCATCTTGTTTGGGTTCAGGCAGACCAGGGTCAAATCTCAATTCAGACACTTCTAGTTATGACTTACTTATAAAGCCTTCTGGACATTACTTTTTTCAGCTTTACTATAGGCATATTGCCCTATTTTCCTCATTTCCCCCCCTCTTCCCCTCCCCCTCTCTTCCCCTCCCCCTCTCCCCCCCTCCCCCCTCCCCCCCTCTCCTCCTCCCCCCCTTTCTCTCTCCTTCTCTTTGGGTTTCTGTGAGGATTATTGAAACATTTGACACCCCATTTGGGTGTCTAGCACCATGGAATTTATTACATCGTAGCTACTATTATAATTATTTTAGTTTCCTTTTTTATTTTTACTCTTATAATAAACAAATACATCGTGTTTAAAAGAATCAAATAAGAAAGTTTATGAACAAAATGTAAGTGTTCCCTTATGATCCCACCCTCTATATTCTTCTAGTTAGTGGTAACCATTGTTAGTAATTTTGAACAATTTTTTAGTCCCCTTTGTATACATTTATGTACCTGAGTATATACATATACACTTTTCCCCATAAATGAGATAATTGTATATATATGTAAACATACACATAAGTATGTTTCTGCAATTTGCTTTTTTTATGTTATCATATGTTTCAGAGATTTTTCTATGTCAGACCATAAAAGCCTACCTCATTTTTAACTATAGTATATATGTCATAACATTGGTGTACCACTGTTTACTTAACCACTACCTTGTTGATGAATATCTAGATTATTTATTATCTTTTTTTTTTTTTTGAGTTGGAGTCTCACTCTGTCACCCAGACTGGAGTACAGTGGCCACTCCCAGCCACTACAGCCTCTACCTGCTGGTCTCTGGTGATCCTTCCGCCTCAGCCTTCCAAGTAGCTGGAACTACAGGCGCACGCTACCACACCCGGCTAATTTTTTTGATTTGTTGCAGAGATGAGGTCTCACCTAGTTGCCCAGGCGGGTCTCGAACCCACAGGCTCAGGCAATCCACTCACCTCAGCCTCCCAAGGCGCAGGATTACAGGCTGAGCCACCGAACCCTGCATAGATTATTTATTATCTTACTAGGCTTAAAAATTATTATAACAAATCTAGGCCAAGTGTGGTGGCTCACACCTGTAATCCCAGCACTTTGGGAGGCCAAAGCAGGAGGATTGTTTTGATCCCAGAAGTTTGAGACCAGCCTAGGCAGCATGGCAAGACCATGTCTCTACCAGAAAATTTAAAAATTAGCCAGACAAGGTGGCACACGTCTGTAGTCACAGCTACTCAGGAGACTGAGGCAGAAGAATTGCCTGAGCCCATGAGGTTGAGGCTGCAGTGAGCCTTGATTGTGCCACCGTATTCTAGCCTGGGCAACAGAGTGAGACCCCAACTCAACAACAAAAAAAGTATTATAACAACTCTTGTAGGTTAGTGCCAGTGTTGAGTAAGAGATGTCAGCGATTTTCATAGAATACAATTAAAATCCAAATTAGTTTGGGACTGTAATCTGGAGGCTATTATTATTAGGCTTTTATTTTTAGAGGCGTGAGTCCAGAAAATGTTGCTGGGAAAGTGTCTAAACAGTTGAATAACTGTCTAAAAGATGGAACTGTTTTAGGCTTGGGAAAGGATATATTTGTATTTATATACCCTCCAAGAGATCAAAGGTTGGAAAGAACAAGTCTGAGTGATAAGGGCGTTCTAGTACTAGCTCTGCAGTTACCTAGCTTTGAGGTAATCTCGGATGTTTGTAATTTCCAGTTCTAAAGTTTAGGGGTTCTGTGATAATGGAACATTAGCAAGTTTTCCATAGTGGAAGGGATGGGGAGAAATGCAAGAAATGACGAGTTTGTTTGGTCTGTTGTGTTAAGAGAGTTGTGAAATGTGCTGGCTCACACCTGTAATCTCAGCACTTTGGGAGGCTGAGGCAAGAGGATCATCTGAACCTGGGAATTCAAGACAAGCCTGAGCAACATAGTGAGACCTCATCTCTACAATAAATCAAAAACTTAGCCAGGTGTGGTGGTGTTTACCTGTAGTCCCAGCTACTTGGAAGGCTGACATAGAAGGATTGTCTGAGCTCACTGCACTCCAGCCTGGGTGACAGATTGAGACTCCGACTCAAAAAAGCAGAGTTGTGAACAGAATGAGATATGATGCTATGGGTCAGGTTCACAAGTAAACTGTTGTTAGATCACAAGGAATTGGGAATTTGGTTCAAGTAATGGGTAGAGCAAATTATTTTGGTAGACTGTTGAATTTGGAATGAAGTGCTATAAGCAGAAAATCTGTCTGAGAGTTGGCCACGGATGTGGACACAAGCAATGATGGGTGAGTGGGAAAGAAACAGAGGAGTATCAAAGAAGCTAAGAGTAGAAGGAAGCCCAAATTCTAGATTTGAGGAGTAAGACAGCAAATCTTTAAAAAGTTTTTGTTTTCAGGATTGAAGAAGTAGTGTGACAGCCAGGTGTGGTGTATTCCCAGCACTTTGGGAGGCAGAAGCGAGAGGATTGTCTGAGTCCAGGGGTTTAAGAGCAGCCTGGGAAACTTGGCGAGATCTCGTCTTTATAATAAAAAAAAAATCAAAGAAATTCGTCAGGTGTGATGGCTCATGCCTGTGATTCCAGCCACTTGGAAGGCTGAGGTATAAGGTTCACCTGAGCCTAGTAGGTCAAGGCTGCGGTGATCATGAGTGTTCCACTGCACTCCAGCCTGGGAGACAGAGTGAGACTCGGACTTAAAAAAAAAAAAAAAAAGTAGTGTGACAGGCTGGAATGGGGTGGAGGGCTTGTGTCAGAGGACATTCTCATGTGAAGTTGGCACAGGGGGATTTTTCTTTTGCTTATACCAGAGGTGCCAAAAACATGTACACACATTTTAGAGATGTTATCTGTGTATTACTTTTCGAAGTTGAATTTAATTATGGTAGCAGTGTGTAATTGCAGAAGTCAAATGTGACTTGTATTCATTTTTATTATTGGTATATATTATTACAATTTTAATAGTTTTTTCCCTTTTTAAAAATATGTATAATTTTTTTGGCACCTTCTGTATATGATAGCTGAATCTCTAGGAACTGATAAAATTTCCTAAAATCTTAGGAAAAGAGTTTAACTTGAAACTGTAGATGGGATATTCCTTTAGCTGGTGGAAGCCAGTTTGAGGTATTCTTCAAAGGACTACTTTGGACTAATCTGTAATTATTTTTCCCTTTTTGCTGGGACATACCTGCTTATTAATTTTAAGGCAAAATTTGGTGAATTTGTTTCATACCGTTTTCTCTGATGTGAAATTGTATTTTTTCTTTCCTGTTGCCGTCATTAATCATTTTTATAGCACCTCTTTGTGTCCCCAGAGAGCTCAAGGTACTCTGCATTTATCCACTGGAAGAGAGAAATGTTTGTTTTAGGAGAATTAATTGAGGCGTGGAAAGATTGAGCTCTTTGTCAGGATGACATACTTGTGGAACCAGCACTTCATAATCTATCCCTAAGTTTCTTCATTTTGCTTCTTTGTATTCATCTGACCCTGTCCTTCTGAAGATTCAAATAGCTGGAGAAATGAGATAGTCCTGTGGAAAGGAGCAACACCAGCTCCACTCCCCTTCCCTGTCTGTAACCAGATTAGAGTTGTCTCGTCTTAGCTAGTTTTGTTCCTCAAAGTGTTATTCTTTTTATTTTTTTTATTGTTTTTGAGTTGGAGTTTCACTCTGTCGCCCAGACTGGAGTGCAGTGGCACGCTCCTGGCCACCACAGCCTTGATCTGTTGGGCTCCAGCGATCCCTCCGCCTCAGCCTTCCAAGTAGCTGGGACTACAGGTGTGCGGTACCACGCCCGGCTATTTTTTTTTATTTATTGTAGAGATGATGTCTCGCCAAGTTGCCCAGGTGGTTCTCGAACTCACGGGCTCAAGCAATCCACTCACCCTAGCCTCCCAAAGCACAGGATTACAGGCTGAGCCACCAAGCCTGGCTTTTAAAGTGTTATTCTTTTGATATGTTTCCTGCCTTCTGCTTTTGAGATGCATGTGTTGAGGGGCTGGGGTTTCCCCTAATGGCATTCATTTTCAGCAACCTCTATACTCTGTTCTTTTAATGGAAAGCTGGAGAGATTTATTTATTTATTTAGAGTAGGAGTTTCACTCTGTTGTCCAAACTGGAGTGCAGTGGCACACTCATGGCCACTGCAGCCTCGACCTGCTGGGCTCAGGCGATCTCAATCCTTCCACCTCATCCTTCTCAGTAGCTGGAACTACAGGCACGTGCTACCACACCTGGCTAATTTTTTGATTTATTGTAGAGAAGAGGTCTTGCCAAGTTTCCCAGGCTAGTCTCAAACCCTTAGGTTCAGGCAATCCTCTCATCTTGGCCTCTCGAAGTGCTGGGATTACAGGCACGAGCCACCATGCCTTGCTTGCAGAGATTTTTAAAAATAAAATCTGTCCACTTTGCATGGAACAGCTCTAGGCTAGAGTGACTTTGACCATGCAGAAAGAATGCCAAAATCATTTCTTTACAAAGAAACTTGACATCATGGTTATATGTCTTTGTTTCTATAGCATCAGAAATGAATAAAACCTTAGAATTAAAAATAAGAGCTGCCAGGCTCGGTGGCTCAGCCTGTAATCCCGCGCTTTGGGAGACTGAGGGGAGTGGATTGCCTGAGCCTGCGGGTTTGAGACCTGCCTGGGCAACTTGGCGAGACCTCATTTCTACAGTAAATCAAAAAATTAGCCGGGCGTGGTAGCACGCGCCTGTAGTTCCAGCTACTGGAAGGCTGAGGCGGAAGCTTCGCCAGGAGCGGCCACTGCACTCCAGTCTGGGTGACAGAGTGAGACTTCAACTCAAAAATAAAATAAAATAAAATGAAATAAAATAAAATAAAATAAATAAAAACAAGAGCTAAAGCCAAGTCCCTTCCTATAGTTCTTGAAGCCTTTCCTTTTGTGTAAATCTAATCTTGATGATGTCATATTTTACTGGTTGAACATTTAGAGTTGGGAAGAATATTCTTAATGCTACCCTTAAGTTGGAACAAATCTAGCTAAACTTCTGCAGTTTTCCGGGGGGTTCTCAGGGTCCCATGCTATCCTTAGGATCACTTTTCTTGTATTGCAGTCATGGTTTTTAGGCCCTTACAATCAACTCTCCTTGTAAGAATCTCCTTCCCTAATTGGCTTGAAATGAGGGAAGAAGAACCTGTTTTTTCTTTTTCTTTTTTGGGGGGGTGGTACCAAATTTCTTTATTTGAAGGAATGTACAAATCAAAGAACTGAAGTGGACATTTTGGTGCAACCTATAGAAAAGGCAAAGGAAACCCTGACATGCATGCAGTGCCCTGGTGACCAGGAAAGTCACCCAGTAGCTATGGGGAAATTAGCCCAAGGTTTAGCTGTCATCACTCTTTCCTAGGGTGTGTGCTTGTCAAAGAGATATTCTGCCATGCCAGATTGGGGGGCTCCCATCTTTCACAAGTTGGTTATGTAGTCGCCCAGTTCTTTGATTGATTTCACCTGCTCATTCAGGTAATGCATCTCAATGAAGTCACACAAGTGGGGGTCGTTTTTGTCAGTTCCAGTAGTAGTTCCAGAAGTGATTGATTCATGTTTTTTTCCAAGTGTAATGCACACTCCATGGCATTCAGCCCGTTCTCCCAGTCATCATGGTTTGGTTTCTTGATGCCCTGAAGGAAGATGCGACCTCCACGTTGGTTTTGCAGCGTCATCAGTTTGTCAGCGTGTTCCCTTTCCTCATGAGATTGGTGAAGAAAGTATTTGGCAAAGTTCTTCAAAACCACATCATCGCGGTCAAAGTAGTGTGACATGGACAGGTAGACGTAGAAGGCGTAGAGCTCCAGGTCGATCTGGCGGTTGATGGCAGCCTCCAAGTCCTGGTGGTAGTTCTGGCACACCTGCAAAATGGACACAGTCATCATGGCGGCAGCTGAGGATGGGCGGCAGTGGCGGCAGAGACCTTGGGGTGGTCAGAGGGCATGGCGAGGGGGTGGCAGAGGGCTGGCTTGGAGCTGCCAGCCGGGGCAGGAGACAAGCGCCAGGTTCTGTCCAAGCACCATTGAAGCAGGAAGCCTTGGCAGGTCAGCGCAGAACATCTCAAGAGTGCTGTTTTCCTTTGGATTGCCTCTGTGTTAGAAAACTGTGGCTTGTCAGTTTTCAGTGTGCATTTTTTAAGCTGGGTTTTAAGTGTCATTTTTCTGAACTCTGGGGAAGAGTCTGTGCTTTCAGGTCTTTGTTATCCCAGTGGTTCTTTCTCTACTTCTTGTTCCCAAGTGATTGGGAAGATGTGTTTGTAAATAAAGGATGGGGAGGTATGGGTAGTATTGTCTTAATGACTGGTTGTTATTGTGTTGGACTCCAGCTAAACAGAGGCTTCTGAGGAGCAGATATTCATATACCTTTTTTTTTTTTTTGAGTTGGAGTCTCACTCTGTTGCCCAGACTGGAGTGCAGTGGCCGCTGCCAGCCACCGCAGCCTTGACCTGTTGGGCTCCGGAAATCCTTCTGCCTCAGCCTTCTGAGTAGCTAGAACTATAGGCACAAGCTACCATGCCCGGCTAATTTTTTTTTATTTATTGTAGAGATGAGGTCTCACCAAATTGCCCAGGCGGGTCTCAAACCCGCGGGCTCAGGCAGTCCACTCACCTCAACCTCCCAAAGCACGGAATTACAGGCTGAGCCACCGAGCCCGGCTCATATACCTTTAGCTTGTACTGTTTTGTTTTGGTTTTTTTTTTGAGTTGGAGTCTCACTCTGTCACCCAGGCTGGAGTGCAGTGGCACGCTTCCAGCTACCACAGCCTCTACCTGCTAGGCTCAGCTGATCCTTCCACCTCAGTCTTGCAAGTAACTGGAAATAAAGGCATGCACCACCATGCCCGGCTAATTTTTTGATTTATTGTAGAGATGAGGTCTCACCAAGTTGCCCAGTCTGGTCTCAAACCCATGCGCTCAGGCAATCCTCTCACCTCGGCCTCCCAGAGTGCTGGGATTACAGGCTTGAGGCACTGTGCCCAGCCTAGCTTGTACTTCTTAAGGAACACTAGAAAATGACTTCATGGGTTTTTTCCCCACTCTCAAAGTATTATATAATGTATGTGCTTTTTCTTGTTCCAACATTCAAAACAAAACATTTTTTCTTACTTTCCGAATGCTCATCTCTTTGGCTTCTTTTTTTTTTTTTTTTGAGTTGGAGTCTCACTCTGTCGCCCAGACTGGAGTGCAGTGGCTGCTCCCAGCCACCGCAGCCTCACCTGCTAGGCTCCAGCGATCCTTCCACCTCAGCCTTCCAAGTAGCCGGAATTACAGGCATGCGCTACCACGCCCAGCTGATTTTTTGATTTATTGTAGAGATGAGGTCTCGCTGCCCAGGTGGGTCTCGAACCCACGGGCTCAGGCAATCCACTCACCTCAGCCTCCCAAAGGCACGGGATTAGAGGCTGAGCCACCGAGCCCGGCTCTCTTTGGCTTCTTAATAGCCATGTCTGTATTACTCTCTTGGCTCTCATGTGCCATGACTGTCTGGATCTTTTGGAGAATATAACTGAATGCTTTTCTGCTCTTAAAGGAAACTGGTGGTGACAAAAGAGAAAGAGAAGAAAGTGGGCCTGTATACAATCTATGTGAATCCTGCCAACACCCACCAGTTTGCAGTGGGCGGACGAGATCAGTTTGTAAGGTGAGTTTGTGGCTATTTTGTGTCTTTGACAGTTTGAGACTCTCAGGCACTGTATACTGCCAGGTGCTCCCTTAGGGAGAGGTTTGAATTGCCTAGAAATCCATTAACCACCATCTTGAATATTTTACCACTTTCAAAAAGCTTAAGTACCTTCTGAGGTGTTCTGTTCCCTAATGTAAGTCTCTGAGGAGTGGTTTTACATATTACAGAGATTATCAAGTTTTAAAGAAGTTTGATGCATTGACCAATGTCCCCACATAGTAACTAAGGCAATAAACCCAGGTTTACTAGCAAGTAAAGTACATTAGTAAATATCTTCCACCACTTTCACATATAAATGAATATGCACTAGAAATTTTGAATACTGGTTTTGAATTCAGAAGTAGTTTGAGAGCACTCAGAAGTAGTTTGGTTTTGAATTCAGAATTAGTTTGATTTGAGAGCACTCAGTATGAACTGAGCATTTTTGGTTTTCACTGTCTTGAATCACTTTTCTTTATACAGTGATATCTTTGTTACTGTAAATATCTGTTGTAATACTGGCTATTGAGGCACGTACTATGGAAAATAGACATCATAGATTCAATCCCCATATGTGCAAGTTAATTTCCTCTGATCCTTAGTAATAGTCTGTATCCATCCCTGTTTAGTTGGTCTATGATGTTATGTCTATTTGGGACCCTCAGCCTGAAAGAGAGAAGGGGCTGGGTCACTAGAAAAATGAACGTTGGCTGGGTGCAGTGGCTCACACCTGCAATCCCAGCACTTAGGGAGGCAGAGGCGAGAGGACTGCCTGAGCCCACGGGTTCGAAACCAGCCTGAGCAACATAGCAAGACCTTATCTCTACAATAAATTAAAAAATTAGCCAGGCATGGTGGCACACGCCTATAGTTCCAGCTACTTGCTTGACTGAGGCAGAAGGATCACCTGAGCTCTGCAGGTGGAGGCTGCAGTGGGCTGTGGGTGTGCCACTGCACTCCAGCCTGGGCAACAGAGAAAGACTCCAACTCAAAAAAAAAAGAAAAAAAGAAAAGAAAAATGAATGCTTTATTGCTTTCTTGATGGTGGATGAAAAATATCTTCTTCCTAACTGTATTTTGGAATTGATTTTATTAATAAGAATCATGGGGTAGGATAAGTTTTTAGAAAATATATGAGCAAAGACTTTACCTTATTCAAGAATCCTGATCAAAACTTGGTACTCTCTTCCCCGTTCCCTGCCTTCAAAATTCCTTTCCTCTGGACGTTAGTCCTTACATATGTAGATGCAGATTTTTTTTTCTTTCTGAAAAGCTGTTGATCCATAAGCCGTGTGCAAACTTTCAGTTGCCGCCTCCTTCAAATTAAGCAGTCACTGAAATTTCTAATTGGGATTTTCTGCTTGGAGTTCTAGATTGCTTGACAAGTCTATGTCTCTAAAGAATTTAACCACTAGGACCAAGATGTCTGGAGAGGAAAGGAGATGTTTGCTGTATTGAAAAGTGTAGTTGATAATGCCTTATTCCTTTGGGGGGGTGTTGTAGTCTCACTCTGTCACCCATGCTGGAGTACAGCGGCACACTCACAGCCACTGCAGCCTCGACCTGCTGGACTCAGGTGATCCTTTCACCTCAGCCTTCCAAGTAGCTGGAACTACAGGCGTGCATTACCATACCCAGCTAGATAATGCCTTATTCCAAAGCTGAAGCTTTCCCAGTATTAGAGTTTCAGCACAAGGAGAAATAGTCGATTTCCTGTCTCCTGTTAGCCTCAGTATCCTGTGTCCTTTTTTACATCCCCAAGTTCTCAGCAGATAATAGGCTGTTGACTTGGCAGAAGCACATGAAGATTTGAGTAAAGCCAAGTAAAGTACATTAGTAAATACCTTCCACCACTCCAGCTCTTCTCTGACATTAGGGTTACCCTCTACTTCTCTGCACCTCTTCAGCTCAGTCAATCAAATGTTTTGGGATTTCTCTTTTCTTATTCTTTCTTTGAAAGAACCTGAAGAACTCATCTGGCACACATTTTAAGACATTTGTACTGAATATTTCATAACACCAAATAATTTTAACTCCTAGCCTAAAGAAATTCTTTCAAGGAATTATGGAGAAATTAGCTTACTTATTCTCAAGGCTTTTGCATAGTTAATACGAAATTTTAGTTTATAATTGTGAAGAAGCATTTAAGGGAAGCTTTGGGGTGACATGTCTTTAGCCTGTGGCCTCCCCCAAAAAGAGAAGAAAGTTGGCTAGTGGAGGAGCTATGGATGTGAGTCCCTACTACTAAATCCTGCTCAGCTTAGTTTAAGGATTTACAGGAATAGAGAAAAGGAGAATGTATGAGATGAATTCTGTGGTGGTGGATTTGGCAGTGTAGTTAGCTGACATGTCTATTTATTGCTAAAGGATTTGCTATAGGCCCTGATTCATAAAGCACAGTCAATAATTAGTCCCTTTGCTTCTGAAGGCCTATGGAGTAAAGGTGTTGAGAAAGTGCTAAAACTGTTCTTCATGTAATTTAAAATATCAGGGCCTTGTCATGTGCTCAGAAAATAGCAGGAACATTTGTATTTGTCTTTCTGTTACTACTATCTAGCACAGGGACTGGCAAACTGTACTGCTTTTTTTTTTTTTTTTTTTTGGTTTTTTTTTTTGAGTTGGAGTCTCACTCTGTCGCCCAGACTGGAGTGCAGTGGCTGCTTCCGGCCACCACAGCCTCGACCTGCTGGGCTCCGGCAGTCCTTCCGCCTCAGCCTTCCAAGTAGCTGGAACTACAGGCGTGCAATGCCACGCCCGGCTAATTTTTTGATTTATTGTAGAGATGAAGTCTCGCCAAGTTGCCCAGGCGGGTCTCAAACCCGTGGGCTCAGGCAATCCACTTACCTTAGCCTCCCAAAGCGCTGGGATTACAGGCTGAGCCACCAAGCCCAGCTTGCTTGTTTTTTATAAAAGTTTTATTTGAACAAAGCCACAGCTATTCGCTTACATATTGCTTGCCCTTCATGCTACAGAGTTGGCAGAGTTGGGTAGTTACAGTAGTTACAGTAGAGACTAGATGGTCTGCCAGGTTAAAAAATTTACTGTCTTGTTCCTTAAGAAAAAGTTTGCTAACCCTTGGTCTAGCATCATTGCTATACTATAGTAGATTATTAATCAATATGGAAGAAAGAGGAAGGAAAATTAGAATATCTCTATAAAGTAAAAGGACAGGCAGGGCATGATAGCTTATGCCTGTAATCTTAGCACTTTGGGAGATGGAGGATTGCTTGAGCCCAAGAGTTCAAGACCAACCTAGACAACATAGCAAGACCTCATCTCTACAAAAACAGTTTTTTTTGTCGGGCATGGCAGCACGCACCTGTAGTCCCAGCTACTTGGGAGGCTGAGGTGGAAGGATTGTCTGAGCCCAGGAGGTTGAGGCTGCAGTGTAAACCATAATTGTGCCACTGCATTCCAACCTGAGGAACACAGAATGGTTTGTATACCAAAAAGCACTCCATGGGGCTTATTTAACTACTTTTTACTGATTTGCTGGTTTATGATGGCCTAATGACATTTTAGAGCTTCCAATTTAAGCAGTTAAGAGAAAAAAACATGACTGTCAGCTAGTAAATTTGCTGAAGGGTAGTAATTGGTAGTGCAGTCATCTCCTTTTTTGGGGGGGGTTGGGTATCATTTAGCAGACATTTCTTGGGTAGTCTCTTTATGCTGGATATTAAGCAAGAGATTGTGGGGAATGTAGTGATATAGTGAGCCATTCATCCATTCATCCACCATTTACTAAGCATCTATTCTGCCAGGTATACCCTCAACTAGACATAGTCTCTGCCTTTAAGGAACATTTTAGAGAAACAGATATATAAGGACCAAAGATATTAAGTAACTTACTCAGTATTACTCAGCCAGTAAGTATCAAAGTTATTATTTGAAGTCAGGTCAGACTACTTTAACACAGTAGAAACTATATGCAGTTTTTTTTCTCCCAGAGGAAGTATTAAAGACAAATGGACTTAGTATTTCAGGTAGAGGGATCATTATAAAAGTAAGGTAGCAAGCTATGATGTGATATGTTCAAGGAAAGTCAGTTAGAAGGAAACTATAGTGCCCACACTTTACCTGTATGATGACCACGTATGTACCCAACCCTCATTTGTACCCCACATTTTAAAACTAAATTTTAAAAAAAGGAAACTATAGTAATCTAGGCCAAAAAATGACAATAGGTGGAGAAAGCAGGCATAGTCAAAACAAAAAACCCGGGGAGCAGAATGGACAGGAAAGAAATGAACTATATAGAAGAGAGAGAGGACCTGATTTCTGAGTTGGCCATTTGAATTTAGGACAGTGATATTAACAGATTTGGGAGAGAAGGATATGTTTAGAATTAGAGTTTAGTTTTGGAGGAGAATGAGTATACTCTTGAACATCCCAGTGTTATACATAATATAATATTGTGGATATTATAATACATCAATTTGTCAAATAAGTATAAGTCTAGGTAGAACTCATAATAAGTGTGTTTGGAGACACAGATTGAAGTCTGTAGTTAAAGCATTGATAATGGGAATTTGATCACCAAAGAAAAAGTATAAGGTAGGATTTTCCCTTCCCCTTTTGAGTCTCTGACTTCTTTGAGACTATAATGAAACTGTGGTCCCTTCTCCCCAGAAAAATGCACATAAGCACAATTTGGACCAAATAACTTTCACTCCTAGCCTACAGAAATTCCTTCAAGGTTAAAATTCCCTAGTATAGCATCAAATGGGAGCTCAAAACTAGGCTGCTGGAGAACATCAGTGTTTAAGAGCGGATGAAGAAAGACAAGCTCTTGAACAACATTGAGGAGTAGCTGGACATCAAGGAAAAGAAGGTGTTTCAGGGAAGGATCAATGAACAGTGTCAGCTAGAGAAAAAGACTTGAAAAGTATCTTTTTTTTTTTTTTTTTTAAGTTGGAATCTCACTCTGTCACCCAGGCTGGAGTGCAGTGGCACATGGCCACCGCAGTCTAAACCTGCTGGGCTCAAGTGATCCTTCTGCCTCAGCCTTCCAAGTAGCTGGAATCACAGGCATGTGGCACCATGCCTAGCTAATTTTTTTATTTATTGTAGAGATGAGTTCTCACCACATTGCCCAGGATGGTCTTGAACCCCTGGATTCAGGCAATCCTCTCACCTCCACCTCCCAAAGTGCTGGAATTACAGGTGTGAGCCACCATGCCCAGTGAAAAGTATCTGTTGACTTTGGCAATTAGGTTACTGACAACGTGAGCCAGAGAGTTTCAGAGGTGAGCTGAGGGGTCAAAGCTAGATTGGGATGGGCTGAGAAGTGAATAGAAAGTAAGAAAGTAAAAATATTGAATGTTGATTGTTCTTTTCAGTAATTTGACTGTAAGAGGAATGGAGAGAAAAAGCAATGGTAAGAAAGGATGGTCAGTAGAAGAATTTTTAGAAAGTGGGTAAATGGTGTTGAGGAAGAGGCTGAGAAATAAACTGGTCAATCAGACAAGGTCTCCAGAAGGATGAAATTAAGACCAATTGTAGACAGAGGCTCTGAGGCTGGAGGAGACTGATGGGTGAATACAAGCACTGGATCTGTCTGCTTTCTCACTATATTTCCAGCACCTAGCAGAATACTTGGCACATAGTATGTGTGTCATAAATATTTGAATTTAAAGTTTAGATTGGAGAGAAGATACAGGTAGTTTGCTTGATGGGGATGAAGAAAGAAGAAGGGGTCTTGAAGGAGATAGGTGGTGGTTTGTAATAGTTGTTGTGGGGTATTAGAGGGAGAACTGGCCAAATAACAAGGTGTTCAGGAGGGATTGGAGACCCACTGTTTTAGGTAACATACATATAAAATGCTCTATAGGCCGGGTTCGGTGGCTCAGCCTGTATTTCCAGCACTTTGGGAGGCTGAGGCGAGTGGATTGCCTGAGCCTGCAGGTTCGAGACCAGCCCAGGCAACTTGGCAAGGCCTCATCTTCACAATAAATAAAAAACTAGCCAGGAGTAGTAGCACGTGCCTGTAGTTCCAGCTACTTGGAAGGCTGAGATGGAAGGATTGTCGAAGCTCAGCAGGTCGATGTTGGGATGGCCGTGAGCGTGCCACTGTACTCCAGTCTGGGCGACAGAGTGAGACTCCAACTCAAAGAAAAAAAAAAAGACACTCTTTAATCATATTAGTTGTTTCAGTGAAAATCGGCAATGAAAAAAGTTGAGATGAAGGATAAACCACTTCAAACTGAGAATTGAGGAGCCACACTTAAAATGGGAGGTGCCTGGATGAAAGAGTTAGGGTTTGGCAATGGATTGGAGAAGGGAGGACCTTGAAGGAAGAGCATGAACCAGAAGTGTGGTTGGGAAAATACCCTTTATCTGTATCCAACTGGCTGCTTCCTGCCATTACATCAAATTGCAGCTCTTCAGGGGATCAGTTCATAAATGTTGACCTTTTTGTTGCTTCTTCCACTACAGGATTTATGACCAGAGGAAAATTGATGAGAATGAGAACAATGGAGTACTCAAGAAATTCTGTCCTCATCACCTGGTAAGATTCATGAAGGGCCAGTTACTCCAGGCTTCCCTCTTTCAACCCCAAGGCTGCACCTGAACTTGTTGGTATGGTGAGAAGAGCTTGAACTTCCAAGCCAGTCATCTGGATTTGAATCCTGGCTTTACCACTTACCAGTTTTGTGATCTTGGGCAGTCACTTCACCTGTTAGCCTCTGTTTTTATATTGGCAAAATAGAGGTAAAATAACTGCCTTGAACCTTGATGGTGAGGCCTAATGAGACAGTGTATGTAAAATGGCTAGTACACAGAAGACAACCGAAGGAAGGCCCTGAGACGCTCCCCTATAGGTGGTCACGTTTCATTGGCTGTATTCTGTCTCTGTCTGTCTGTTTCACTCTCTCAATCTCTGGGAGAAGATACAGGGGAGTTTGAAGGAAACCTATTTCCTTAAGATGGTATAATAAATGGGGGGGGTGGGGCATCAGTCAGTATCTGCTCCTTATTGCAGGTGAACAGTGAGTCCAAAGCAAACATCACCTGTCTTGTGTACAGCCACGACGGCACAGGTACGTGAGCAGGGCCCAGCTCCTAGGCTGGCATGCCCCCTCTGTCTAGAGAGCTGCTGAACCAGTGAGGCATGTGCCCGCCAGTGCTCACCACTGTGCTATAGCTCCAAGTGGAGCAGCTGGGAAGTAGCAGCTGATGGTGAGCACGTAGCGGGAGGACGCAGCAGAGGACCCTTGGAGATGCTAGGCACCATTTGCAGAATGCTGCAGATAATGTTTGGCGAGGCCTGTCCTGAAGCCCAGGCTACTTGCCTGATCAAGTTCTTATGCCTTTGGCTCATTGCTGAGTTAATGGGTATGATCTTTTTGAGCATTCTGCTACCCCTGGGTTGGCAGTGTGTTCCTAGTCTACCCTGTACAGTCTGACTTGCCTGCTGTTCCAACTAAGTAAGATGGGTGCTTTACCTGGGTATTTGGAGGGGGCACTACTGGCAAGAAGCCCCACCCCGACCCCCAACTCCTGGTCCCTGCTCTTTTCAGCCTTTGCCTTCACTGCTGTGTTCTTGTTCTTGGCAGAGCTCCTGGCCAGTTACAATGATGAAGACATTTACCTCTTCAACTCCTCTCACAGTGATGGGGCCCAGTATGTTAAGAGATACAAGGGCCACAGAAATAATGCCACAGGTGAGACTGCCTCTCTAGGTTTCTGTGGCCCAAATCTGTACAGCATCATTCGGGTTGTACAGATGGGAACTACCTAAGGAGTAGGCAGCCTATGTTGCCATGGGCACTGAGAGGTTGTCCTGAATTAGGGTGAAGTTTTCGTGTTTTTTCTACTATGTTAGAAGAGAGAGGGCTTGCCAGGCACAGTGGCTCATGCCTGTAATCCCAGCACTTTGGGAGGCAGAGGCAAGAGGATTGCCTGAGTTCAGGGGTTTGAGACCAGCCTGGGCAACTTGGCAAGACCTTGTCTCTACAACTAAAAAAAAAGTAGTACCTGTGGTTCTAGTTACTTGGAAAACTGAGGCAGAAGGATCACCTGAACCCAGCAGGTTGAGGCTGCAGTGTCCATGAGTGTGCCACTGCACTCCAGCCTGGGCACAGAGTGAGACTACTACTCAAAAGAAAGAAAGAAAGAAAGAAAAATGACAGGACTCAAGAGCATCTCACCACTGCAGTGACATTGCTTCTGTTTGGTTTGAGCATAAGGAGACTAGTCTGACTTTTATTCTTATTATTTCAGGTAATTTCACTAATAGCTTGTTGGGGAGTCAGTGGTACTGAATTGCCTAAAGTGGGGAGTAAATGCCTCTGGGGAGGGAAGAGTAAATGATTCTTTTGAATGAGACAGAGGAAAAGGAATGGTGATAATATCTAGCACAAGATTTGATAAAGATTGACCTTTTTTGTTCCATGTCCATGGTTCCCAAATTGTGGGGCACACTGGTGTCAGCTGATAGTTTTTGAAAAATAAGACTGCCTGGCCTTAACCCCATACATTCTTTTTTTTTTTTTTTTTTTTGAGTTGGAGTCTCACTATGTCACCCAGACTGGAGTGCAGTGGCCGCTCCCGGCCACCGCAGCCTCGACCTGCTGGGCTCCGGCGATCCTTCCGCCTCAGCCTTCCAAGTAGCCGGAATTACAGGCATGCGCTACCACGCCCAGCTGATTTTTTGATTTATTATAGAGATGAGGTCTCGCTGCCCAGGCGGGTCTCGAACCTGCGGGCTCAGGCAATCCACTCACCTCAGCCTCCCAAAGGCGCAGGATTGCAGGCTGAGCCACCGAGCCCGGCTAACCCCATACATTCTTTTTCTTTTTTTTTTTTTTTTTGAGTTGGAGTCACACTCTGTTGCCAGGCTGGGGTGCAGTGACATGTTCACAGCCACCACAGCCTCGACCTGTTGGCCTCAGGTGATCCTGCTGTCTCAGCCTTCCAAGTAGCTGGAACTACAGCCATGTGCCCACAACACCCAGCTAATTTTTTTATTTATTGTAGAGACAAGTTGGCCCAAGTTGGTCTCAAACCCATGGACTCAGGCAGTCCTCTCGCCTCCACCTCCCAAAGTGCTGGGAATACAGGTGTGAGCCACTGTGCTTGGCTAACCTCATACATTCTGATTTAATTGGTATGGGGTGTGACTTCAGCATTGAACTTTTAAAAAATTACCCGTGTGATTCTAATGCACAGAAAAGTTGGAGAGTCACTGCTCTTTTTTGTTATTATGACTCTTAACAGATATCTGTCATAATTTTGACTTAGAGACAGCAGTTAGCGGTTAGTTTTCCTTTTTTTCTTGAGTTGGTGAGAAGGGAGGGAAAAGTTTGTTCTTGGATCTCAAGTCCACAGATACACAAAAAGAAGGGTGCCAGTCTGATAGCCAGTATTATACTGGCTGTGGTACTTGGAACTCTGGGCTTCTTTTTCTCATTCCAGAGAGTGAAGCCCATTCATTATTCAGAGTCCTGTTAGCAAGCACAGCTCACTTGCTGCTTTTGTTTTTGAGTCGAGATTGTTTTTGAGTTGAGGCATGCTCGCAGCTTACCACAGCCTCAACCTCCTAGGCTCAGCTGATCCTTCCGTATCAGCCTCCAGCGTAGCAAGGGCTACAGGCCTGGCTAATTTTTTGATTTTTTTGTAGAGATGAGGTCTTGCAATGTTGCTGAGGCTGATCTCAAACTTCTGGGCTCAAGCAGTCCTCCCACCTTGGCCTCCCAAAGTGCTGGGATTATAGGCAAAAGCCACTGTGCCCGACCATCTCACTTGCTTCTTATGGGCAATTGTGGCATATACCTTCATCAGTCACATATCAACCAGTGACCCAAGAAACGTTGACAAAGTACCAATGAAGTATACATATCGAGGATAATCCTAGGGCATAGGACAGTGCTATCTAGGAGTGGGCAGAGCTGGGGTGATTCAGGTGGGACAGGTAAGACATTAGAGACCTGTGGTTGCCTGATAGGTATTGACTAATGAGACAGGCTATTGCTACGGGACTGCGGACGCTCTGCCTTGTGGAGCTCTTGGGGAGAAAATCAATAGTCTTTCGGACTGGTGTGGTTCTTATAGCTATATATTATACCTGCATAATCTCTTGATTTGTTTTGTGAAAATGAAAAGAATTATTTGGTTCTCAGCTGATTTAGAGTTTATGAATAACTAAATTCCTTGTGAGATGAATATAAATAGACCTGATGACAGCCCTCATGTGGTTTGTTCTCTCATGTATCATTTCAGTAAAAGGTGTTAATTTCTATGGCCCCAAGAGTGAGTTTGTGGTGAGCGGTAGTGACTGCGGGCACATCTTCCTCTGGGAGAAATCTTCCTGCCAGATCATTCAGTTTATGGAGGGGGACAAGGGAGGCGTGGTGAGTATGGTGTGCTGGGCTGGCTGGCTCCTAGTCTCTCCAGTCACTAAGGTAGGTTTTAGCATGGCCACTGAATTCTTACTGTAACCATATGATATTATGTCTTAAAGATCCAGCCAGCTCAATTAAAAGACAGTGTAGCCTGGGGTTGCTGAGATTTTGTTGTAATATTTTCTTCCTTTTCTTGTCTTCAGTCTCTCTAAGGCATGGTTTATTGAGATGAGAAAGAGAACTTAGGGAAGAGCATCTGTCCTTAACTAACTTACCTCTAAGCATGGACCTTTTCTAAAAGCAAAAGCATTAGAGTTCAGAGCACAGCCTCCTCCATGATGCTGAAGGTATTTGTAAGTGGTGAGCAACCTACTTGCCTATAACCCGTGATCTACCTGTGCTTTGAATTCTGCAAACAACCTCTGTGGAGATAGGGCAAAAAGATGAGTGAGAATTGAGTTAGGGAATAAAAAGTGGTCAACTTTGAAGATGTATCTGGTTAACCGTATCATCTTTTTTTCTTTTTTGAGACCCAGAGTCAGGAAAGAGTTCAGTGGCTTTATGTTATAAGGATTTTGGACCACAGAAGATAGGAAAGAGACAGTTTGGAAGACTAGATTGTACCGATTACCCAAGGTTTCTGAGGAGTGATGAGGCAGCTCGGTCTCTTCCTTTTCCTTCCTTCTCAATCAAGCATGGGGAACTTCAGAGAGCCTAGCCATCTCTTGATGAAGCTTATTTAGAGTGGCTTTAGAATTTAGAATGATTCCTTGCAATCAAGATCCCATTCCTTCTTGTGTTTTTATTGCCCTGGTATGAGAGTATTTCACATTTTCTTCTGGTTTCCTCTAAATTTTAGGGGCCTGAGACCACTATAGGTCTAGGGCTACTTTGGCCTGAGTGTAAGAGGAGAGGAGTCTAGAAGTTCAAGGTGTGGCTCACTCTTGCCTGCTTCATTTTTTACTCTTCCATAGGTCCCCTTCTGTCATCTGAGTGGACATACCCACAACACTGGAGTCTTAATGCGAATCCTGCCCTAGGCATGTAGTCAGAAAGAAGTAAAAAGGGGCCAGTGAATCCTTCCTTGATCATAAATTATTGTCTTGCATTCTGTTCCAGAAAGATGTGGGGCTGAATGCCCACTCTGCAGGCCAGTTTGCTTTCAGCTCAGCCAGTACCAAGATTTGAATTTTTTTTTTTTTTTGAGTTGGAGTCTGACTCTGTCACCTAGGCTGGAGTGCAGTGGCACACTCACAGCCACCCCAGCACCGATTTGCTAGGCTCTGGAGATCCTTCCGCCTCAGCCTTCCAAGTAGCCAGAACTACAAGCGTGCGCTACCACTCCCGGCTAATTTTTCACTTATTGTAGAGACATCACCTCACCAAGTCACCTGGGCTGGTCTTGAACCCACGGGCTCAGGCACTCCACTCGCTTCAGCCTCCCAAAGTGCTGGGATTATAGGCTGAGCCACCGAACCTGGCCAAGATTTGATGATTAATTCAGGTACTCAAGTGGCGAGGACATCTACTTGGGATGGGCAGGCCTCAGGCCTGAGTTTTAGGGTCCTAAGAGTAAGAGAATAGAACAAGAGATACAGAGACTACTCTCTGAAGTGAGTTTTCTTACTTGTTCTTGCCTCTGTGTCAGCTGAATGATCCATGTGGTCTTCACTTGGCTCCCTCTTTTTTTATCCTAACCTTTCAATCATGGCAGTCACAGGCACCAGCTTCATGGTAGACTTACAGCACATATCATAAAGTAGAATGTTAGAACCAGAAGAGACCATAGAGGTTATCATCTGTCTTATCCAGGTCTCCTGACTCTCTTTTGGGGTCTTGTCTTTGTTCCCATTCAGCTTCACAGGGAAAAGGGTGGAGGATGATGTCAGAGGACATCTCCTTAGTCTCAAGAGCACTTTGATGCTTGACTCCATTCTCTACATTCCCCCAGCCCAGTTATCGAGGCCAGAGCTCTTTTCTCTGCTCAGGCAATATTGACAGGTTAAGTCCTGGCATTCAGACAGGTCTGGTGAAGTGCCCAGGTACCCTGACCCAGAAGTCCTCTGTCGGCTCCCTCTGCAGGCTCCAACTCAGGTACTGTATGTAATCTATTCTCTTGTCCCCTACCATTGGCTTTGTTCTTTAGTCTTCAGTTCCAAGGAATTGTTCTCTGGGCTTTTTCATTTTGCTGACTTATTCAAGCAGAGCTGGCTTAGAGTTCAGGTCTATAGCAAGGGTTTATCAGAAGATGGATGAGTAAGTTCAGGCTTGTGTGTGAGTTCTCACATATCTTTTGATAATATTTCCAGGCAATGGAGTTTCTTTCTAGTGCCTCCCATGCTCCAAATGCTCTTGCCTAAAAGAGCCGATATAAACTCTGCAATAGCTGATGTGTGGAATGGGGGAAGGAAGGAAAGAATGAACTTTCCATTTCACTCTTAGCTTCAGGCTTAGCTTCCATTTTTTCTGGGCATGTGTTTGTTTATTTGTAAAAAGGAAGTCAAAAAAGGCTGGAGGTCAGCTCTATTTTCCATGCCTGCCCTTGGCTTCTCCTTAGCTGTTTTCTGCCTTGTGCAGGCGAGGCAGGGAGGTTGGGCCAGAGAGAACTAGAAGAGGCTTTTTGCCAGGGTTTGTTTTCTTAGACTGAAGGGCAGCTGCAAGGTGGAGTGCCTTTCCTATGTGTTCCTCATCTGACTAAAAGCCTGAAAATGCTTTAGCAGCCATATCTGGGACTAGCTCTTCGGTCAGGATGGGAACTGCCCTGCCCTGCCCTGCCCTGCCCTGCCCTGCCCGGGACGTTCATGGTTCTCACTCAGGCAGCAGGGGGCATAGGTGCTTTTGGATAAAAGGAAGCTGCCTGAGCCAGAAGGTCTGTCTGCCGTAGTTCATTTCTTCTGTTCAGTGAATGTCTCCAGAGGGTGGCTAAGATTGAGGCTGTGGGGCCCCAGGAAGCTGCCTGGTTGTCCTAGGCTGCCCTGTAGCTGAGCTTATCGTGCTCTCAGGCAGGTAGCAGGACGTTGGCCCTCAGGATGTGCAGGTTTCTCTGAAGCAGACATGAGCCTCCATCACCCCCCTCCAGCTCAGCCTCCTCCTCCCAGCCTATGCCTCTCCAGTTCTAGTAAACAGTGCCAAGTGAATGTAATTGTTCTCCAATTCTTCCCTGGAGGCTCAGTGGCAGCTGCTGCTTCCTTCATCTTAAAAAACTTATTTGCCATTTGGTGAAAGCCACTGAGATGGTTTTTTCCCAGGCTTGGGCAAGTTGGAGCTTTGGCATCTGGAGTAAATGAGGTCATCTAGATCTCATTGCCTTCTTGTGAAATCGGCAGCAAAGTTGGCCCGTCACTTGCCCACTCCTAGGACTGTCCCTGAGGATGAAGCCATCCCTGACCTATATATAGATATGATAGATGTGCCTGGTCTTACACCCAGTCTGTTTCTGGTGGGATCCTCTGCCCCCAGGGCCATAGGGCCTGGGCACAGGATGGGTGGGCTTCCTTTCAAGCAGTTGCCTCAGCCCTGATGAAGGGCAGTTATTAGCTCAAGTTCAGTAGTGTTCTTTAAATCCTGCTCCCACCCACCCCTGAGTCTGTGTTTGCCTTTCTTCCTGACCAGGTGAACTGTCTGGAGCCCCATCCTCACCTGCCTGTGCTGGCAACCAGCGGCCTAGACCATGATGTGAAAATCTGGGCACCCACAGCTGAAGCTTCCACTGAGCTGACAGGGTTGAAGGATGTAAGTGGCTGACTGGGTTCTCTTCTCTCTGCTCGTCCACATATTGTGATTCTTCATTTTCTTAGGAAGGAATAACTTGCTGCCCAGTTCTTTAAAGGCTCTGCTCTAATACCCTCCTCCACATTCCTGTCTGCCTCAGTAGGGTCAGTCCTGCTCCAATGGCAGCTGTGAAGTGCCACTAGTTGGTAGTGGAATTGGGTAAGAGCATCTTCAGGAGGAATTACTCTAAATCCTCCCACCTTCTAAGTGGCTGAACCTGGGGCATCCTTTCCTAATCTAACCTGGCTGTACTTCATCTTAATGGGAAGCTTTTATTAGGATAGAACACCAGCCTTCTTTATTCATTGCTGCCTCTGCCCCCAACACTTTTGGGTTCCAGGTGATTAAGAAAAACAAACGGGAGCGGGATGAAGATAGCTTGCACCACACTGACCTGTTTGATAGCCACATGCTCTGGTTCCTCATGCACCACCTGAGACAGAGACGCCATCACCGGGTAAGCAGGGGTTGGAGTGAGTTCCCAAGGGCAGTGACCCTCCCAAGCGGGCTAAAAACTTTGAGAGTAGTGACTTTAGTAGGAATCAGGTGGTCTTGGTTGAGTTTCCTATCCATTGTCTCCTGTTCCCATGAGAGTCCTGATAAAGCCTTGGAAGAGCCACCCACAGAAAAGGGTGGTACCTGCTTGTTCTCCTTCTCCATACATGGATAATGCCTCCTGGCGGGAAGGAGTAGGGAAGAACTAATCTCAGGTTGACCTTCCATTTTTCCTTGCATGCCAGAAGAGGCCTAGGGCAGGGGCTGGCAAACTGGCAGTTGGCCTTTTGCTAGTTCTTGTTTTGTTTTTGTTTTTTTTTTTTTGAGTTGGAGTCTCACTCTGTCACCCAGACTGGAGTGCAGTGGCCGCTCCTGGCCACCGCAGCCTCGACCTGCTGGGCTCTGGCGATCCTTTCCCCTCAGCCTTCCAAGTAGCTGGAACTACAGGCACGCACTACCACGCCTGGCTCATTTTGTTTTATTGTAGAGATGAGGTCTCGCCAAGTTGCCCAGGTGGGTCTCGAACCCGCGGGCTCAGGCAATTCACTCACCTCAGCCTGCTGGTTCTTGTAAGTAATGTTTTATTGGAACACAGCTCCACCCATTGTGTATCATCTAGGGCTTCATCCCACAGTGGTAGAGTTGAGTAGATGCATCAGAGACCATATGGTCCACAATATTTGTTACCGATTTCCTGGTTTTTTAGAAAAATTCTGCTGATCCCTGGCCTAAAGCATCTGAATTCTAGCTAAGACTTAATAGGCTTGTCCTTGTTCCATTCGGGAAAGTTACTAACAAGCCTTTCCCATTCCACAGCGCTGGCGAGAACCTGGGGTTGGGACCACAGACGCGGACTCCGATGAGTCTCCCAGCTCCTCAGACACCTCGGACGAGGAGGAGGGCCCTGACCGGGTGCAGTGCATGCCATCCTGAGGCCTCGTACCTAGGTGGGGCGGGCTGGGGCTGCCAACCCAGTCCTGCCTGGGCAACCCGTTCCCATCCCAGGCTCTTACTTTCAGCAGAAACGCACTTTGGACTTTTGCTTTAGATAAAAGAAAGACATCCCAGGAGAAGGACAAACCAGAGGAGAATGAACCAACAGAGAGTCCCTAGGATGGGAGTGGAGCCCTGGAGTAGGGTTCCGTGGGGATGTGCATAGGACTCCGCAGAAGTAGCCTCTCCCCAAGGCCTCTTTCTGAGGGGAGAAGGGAACCTATTTTGTTAACTGGTTTGGGATAGGGAATGGTTTTCTTTGTCTTTAACCTCCCTTGTTTCTTGGGCAGAGGGGTGGGGGGAACAACTGGCTATTCAGTACCAAGGGCCAGAGTTGGGGGCAGGAGCGCCACTCTCTCTTTGGTTTAGGTTTTGGACTTTTTCTTTGTTTTTTTAAAAGTCTATGACAGTTCCATTGTTCCCCTTTTCCACCCCAGCCCCCAGCAACCCCATCCCAGGATCCTGATTTTCTGGGAAGTCCTCGGAGCCCCTGACCATCCCACACTCTTTGCTTTCCACCTCATTCATCCTCTGTACTTATCACAGTGTTTTGCACTTGATTGTGTCTCCTTCACTCTCTCCTCTTCATCCCATCACCCCTAAGTAGGTCAGGGGAGGGAGGATGGGGAGAGGAAGGAGAAGGGGCAGAGGTAGAGAAAGAATAGGAAGGATGTTACCTCTTTTTTTTTTTTTAAGTTTTTGGTGGCAGCAATCTCCCTGTCCTATCACTGTTAGAGGCCTAATTTTATATCTATAAATATATTAAAAAGCAAGTCAAACTTGGATGTATCAAGGTAAAATTATTGTCAAAGTTTAAATACCTATATATTCTCTATGAATGCAATAAAGGGACTTAAAGGAAGAGTGAGCAAGAGTAATGATGTGGAAGTGACACCTAGGGTCAGCTTGCCCTCTGAATATATGGCCATTAGAGATGGAGCTTACCCCATAGGTTTTAGGAGGCTCAAGAATGCAAGAATCCTCAGTTCTGCCTTTCCTGTTTCCCTAACTTGGTGTGGAGGTTGGGAAAAACAGGAAATTCCTCTCAACTCTGCCCGAGATCTACCTCTCCTTGAGTCTCGTGGGGCTTACCAGAATGACTTTTCCAACCCAGGGCAGGCCTGTCTTTAAAACCTGACTGGACTCTGACTTTAGGAGGGGTGCCACCATGGCAGTCTCGCTCTTCTGGTCTGTGTGTGACAGACGACACATAGACGCGCCCACGCACACTCTTACCTTGAGCGGCTGGACTCTAAGCCATCCACGTCCACGCCAGCTCCCTGCCTAATGGAAGAGTGAAGGGAAAGACTTCCTGGGATTGACTTACAGACCTAGTCCGCCTCTTAATAAGTTAGGATTGAGGAGCAAGTAGGCCGTCTAAGGACTGATCACAATGGCTGAAGCCTTGTCTTATCACTGGCCACTGAAAAGTCCCAGTGGAATTCTTGCCCTTAAATGCTTTTGCTGCTATTCTTTTGCCCCCCGTTTCCACAAAATCCAACCAGGAAAGCTGCATCCTGGGACAGTCAGATTCTACTAAAACAGGCCAGGAAGGAGGGGAAGAGTGAGAGGATGGAGTCCCCAGACACTCCTTCCTCATGCCCCTTTCCTTGCAGTGCTCAGACCAGATGTCGCTGCTGCACCCCCTCCCTGAGGTAGGGAATGTGTGGTGACCAAGTGGTCTGTGTTCCTCTTGCTTAGTAGGGCGATGGGGTGGGCTGAAAAACGTGCACTCTGGAATTTGTTGTATTTTCTCTAAGTAAAGCTTCCCCCCGCCCACCGACTGCTGCTTTGTGTGGTATGTGGTACATTCATTCATGATAGTCTGGTTTTGCTCCTTCCCATGTAGATGCTAGCCCTTCCCTCAAACTGCCTATGTTACAGTGTTAGGAAGTCCAGTCTGTATCTGTGTTTCCAGTGCTTGAGCTGGTGGGAGACTACTGTAAGTAAAAGAGGCTCCACTTGGCTCAGTGATATTTAGGAGATGGGAGTGGGGTGGGGGCATTTTCTTAGCCCCATTCCAGGCTGCAGTGAGGGATGTGGGGGTAAATATTGCTCCTCCCCCCTCCCAGTGATCCAGAGGCTCCACATTCTTGATCACTCACAGAAATTTTAAAATCAATTAGGTACAGTACAGTCAATCACCTTTATTCCAGGGTTAGGACAAGGCCGTGCACACTGCAGACAGAGGAGCACAGGAAAGAGACCATCTCACAGCTACAAGGGGTGGGTGGGCCGGTTAGTCTTTCTAGATTATTTTGCCTTACAGAGAAACTACTAGACTCTGCTGAAGATGACCCTGTCTCTCTTCTCCCATTTCTTCCATAAGGAAGACTCCATGTTCTCTTCCTCGCTCTCATATGACATATTCCAAATGAAAGGACGGGTCGTGCTCATTTCCCCCCTTCCAATCCTACAACTATCTCTCTTCTTAAGGGAGAAGCCAGACAAGGCTGGGGAGACTCGGGAAGGTCCTTTAAGGCAAAACCGTGGAGTCCTCGAGGTGTGTGTGTTAAGGCAGGTGTCCGCAGCAGTGGCCAGAGGGGATGGGCAGGCTGGGCTGGGCTAGGCTAGGAGTCAAGGGTACTCTCTAACTAGTCTGGCTTCTTCCTTCTCCCAACAGCCAACTCTCTCCTCCCACCAAAGTTTTGCTCCTACATCCTAAAAGCTCCTAGCTTCAGCTTTCTCTAAATAGTCTTTGAGATTGCATGCGAATTAATGTTTTTTTAAAGAGCTTTCTTTTTTGTGTGGACTATGTAGCAGTTTGACTCTGCCACTCCCTTCACTGTGGCATTCCCTTCCCACCCCCACTCTGGCCTAGACAATAAGTTAATGCTAGACACCACAAAAGAGGGCAGACATGGCAGTGCGGGTTTAATATACATATATGTAGAATATATATGTACACACAGTTAGCACGGTCGGGGTGGGGAGTGGCATCTTGGGATAGGCAGGAGGCTGGGGTCACTCACTGTACTCTAGTGATTTGGCTAGGAGGCGTCCACAAGCCCAAGGGGCCAGGATATCAAGTGAGAAAGGTTACTAAGTCCCCTCCTAGACCGGACTGGGGTGGGGATCAGTGCAAAGGAAAACACTGTAGTTAATTTCCTTCTGGCTTGAGGTGTTCTTGACCAAGGAGAAAGGGAAGGTTGCCTGCAATAACCATGCTGGGACCCTGTAGGTGGGGTCAGGATTGGGGTTAAAACCTAAGGATCTCATTCGCCAACCTCCATAGGTTCAAAGTCCGTATGTGCAACAGTCTGAGTAGGAATAAAGAAGTGGAAAAGGGGGCTCCCTGCCTCTGCCCTCATCCCCATCTCAGACTCAGTGGGGCGTGTTCCCAGCAGAATCTCCAGAGCACAAATGGGCATGGGCATGGCTGCTCCATGGAGTTTAGTGTTAGGGGCTACAAAAGGATCCAGTGGTCTCTCATTAGATGCCTGGCTCATACCTCTATCCTGGGCCCATGAGGGGAGCAAAAAAAGGACCTGCTGGCACCCCAGCCCTCCAACCCAAGGAACAGCAGGAGACTGGACTGTGGAGCCAGTCCAGCATGGCAGGACAAACACTGACTGACTTTTCTCTGCCCCTTCCAGGTGGGGGCTGGGTAGCCTCTTCACCTTCCCTCCCTTCTCTCTGCTCTTCCTCAGATCCACCCACCTCTTCCCTACCTCACCCCCACCTCAGCTCCTCGTGTGGAAAATGCAGGTCCTTCTGCTTCCACACTTTAAAGATGTGGGGGGAACGTGGAGCATAGAGAAGTAGCAGGAATGTGCCAATTTCCACTTGCATAGAAACAGCCTCCACCTCCCTCTAGAGTGGGGAAACTATGCTCCCTCCCCCAGCCCTTGACCCCCATCCCCTCACAAGGAGGAACTAGATGAGCTAGACATATAGACAGACAGCCAGAGCGTGCGCACACGCACACACACGCGCACAGAAAGGGGGTTAGGACCAGGTTAGTAAGTGGGTAGGTGGGGGGTTGCCCTTGCCCCCTCCCCTGGAGGATGGGGGAAGGGAGTGGTCCGATGAAGGTCCAACCTTCCTCCTCTTCCTCCCCCTTGCTCAGGCCTTCTTCGGTGGGGGAGCCAATTTGATGATCTCTTCCTCAGAGGGCTGCCGGATAATGTCTGGGGGCAAAAAGGAATGTGTGTCCAGGGACAGAAGTCGTGGGAGACGCCAGGCAGGTCCATCGAGCATCAGCCTCCACGCTCCCCAAATTCGAGTACTCCAAGGATAATCGGTAGGAGGGAGCAGAGGTGCAGCTATGTTAAAGGCATCGCCTCTTACCTTTGTACTTCTTGGCACTGGGGATGCGGGTTAGCTTGGTGTCCAGCTCATCCTCCTCAGAGATCTTCAGCACACGGGTTCTGTAGTCAACCACCATAGTGAGTAGGTCAGGACGGCGGGAGATCTCAAAGATGTGCTCAATGTAGGAGAGGTTGTCTGGAGGAAGGCAGCAGACAGGGAGGTCAGAGTGAGGCAGTAGGGGTCAGCTTCCCCCACTCTACCAGACTAGTGTTCCAGAACCAAGGCTGAGTTGCTCACACTGGTTATTGGAGGGGATAACGCTGGAACAAGAGGGGCAACCAAGCCGGGAAAGAAGGCTAAGGTACCCAAACAACAGTACAGAGGACTGTTCCCAAGAAGGACAGAGACCTGGTCAGGGAAGTTTCCAGACTGGATTTCAGGATGAGGAATTGAGGTTAAAACCAGGTCTCATACTGGGAGGTAGGGACAACAGAAAACCAGCCTGTCCTTTTCCACTTTCCCACCAAGTAAGTATCAGAAAGAATCTGCTGACAGTGCATGTTGGACTAGGGGTGTGGAATCTCTAGACAGCCCAGAAAAGATTCTGGACCTAGTGAGCAGGGTCATTCTGAATGGGAGAATGCCCGCACTCCACCAAAAGGGTGATCTATGTGACCTGGCCAATTCCAGGTGATTATAGATGCCCTTAGACCTTCCCTGGTTACTCCCCTTTGACTGTTGCAACAGTCTGACCATAGCATGCTATCCATACCATAGTCAGAATACTATATCGGCAGGGCCCTGAGTTCACACACCTATCAAACACCCTATCACTCAAAAGTCCTCTACAACACTGTCTTAACTTACCTTCCCAGCCACTTCTAAACATACCCTGTGTCACAGCCAAGCCAAGTAGGGCTCCTTGCTTTTCCAAACACACCCAATTCTCTCCCACTTCTGCAAGAGTGTTCCTCTGCCTGGCATGCCCTCCTTTGGATCCTTGGATCCTGCCTTAAAAATCCCACTCGCCTTTCAGGACTATCTTAATTGTGAATTCTTGATCTAATCCAGATCCCCGCCCCGCCTCCCCCCCCCACAGTAATCTCTAACAGTGGATAAGAATATGTTAGAACTGGTGGTTTTATTTTACATTTGACTACTTGTTTAGGTGCTTAATAAAGATTAGTTTGTTAGTATTACTCTTATCAGTTCTCCACTCAGGTATTCTTATATCTTTATCACCTACAATTCTTACCATTTTTATCTAGTCAAAATTGTACCACTTGTAAATACTGTTTTTATGTTCTATTATAAGTATCTGAATAACAATTTTTACTGATGAGGGGCATGACGACAAATGTCTAAAATATCCAAAGAAAGTGTCAAAAATGCCTAAAGCCCCTCTCTTAGAGCACCTTTCTTCTGCTGGTTATAGAGGGGTATACTGTGTGTGTATATGAGCCTTGAGTACATCTCTATCTGCTGAGAAAACAGCCTGAAAGGGTGATGGCAGCACCCCTGTGCTCCCTCCCCCACCTTTGTCCAGCTTGTTGTGGCTCTCCAGGAAGCTAAACCAGGCACTGCCAGTAGTGATCTCCTCACTCTTTTCGCTGGGGATGTCCTCCTTGCAGGCCGACTTGAGCTGTTCCAAATCTTCAAGGGTGATGTTGTTTGTCAGGTCCTGGAGGAGGGTCCCGTACTCAGCCATGACTGGGGTTGGAGGTGATAAAGGAACAGGAGCTGAGCTTAAGGTGCAGGGTCTGGTTTATTCACTGGCACGACTACTGCCCTGCCCCACTCCACCCTACCAGGCAGGTGCCTAGAACATGGAGGCTGGGGTACACAGGAAGAAACTCGTACGCTAGGAGCCAGACTGGAGCCTAGAGTGACGAGTCATACCTCCTTCCCCCACTATCCTTTTCTTCTGTTTTCCCCCTCTAACAGTAACCCTGGCAACAGTTCCCCTGACTGAGGAGGCGGTTACCATAGCAACCTGCTCCCGACTTTCTCACCCACTGTCTCCAACCCCCCCCCCCGAATCGCCCCACCCACCTGCAACCCCTCCCAGTGTCAGGGAAATAAAAACCCAAAACACTCAAAAGCTGCCATCAGAGCAGGGCTAACTGTGGTCATGAGGAACAGAGTAGGAGGAGCTGAAGCTTATGTGTTCTAGCAAAGGGGTCCCTCATTAAGCTCCCCACTACTCCACTAATGACTGATTTTAGATGGGTGCCTAGTTGCCTGGTCTAATGGCTCCCTGGCCCCTCCATGCTAGCCTTGTATTCAGTCATTAGGGCTCGAGGTGGGGGAAGGAGTGGGCACCCCCACCTTGAGAAGCCCATTTTCTCTGTTGATGGTTACCAGGCCCCCACTCAGCTCTCTCTCCTACCCTTTGTGCTGTGCCTGCAGCCCCCGCGCCCAAGAATACCAAGCGGCTGGCTCTGGCCCCTTGCCCAGTTCCCAGGCTGGCTGGGTGGCAGGGGGAGGGGAGTTTCGATGTGGCTTCGGGAGTCTAGTGAGGGGGGCTGCCACCCCTTCTCGCACCAACATCCTGCTGGCACTACCTTCAGCATGGTCTCCCAGTGGGGGCTGGGCAAGGCCAGGTCTCATCGAGGTCCTCACCCCATCCATCCCTCTGTCATGATCCTTAGGTGAGAAGGTACGGAACATTCAAGGCCTCCTTTCACTAAGATGGGAACTATGACTAAGAGAAGAAAAGTTGGATCTTCTAATGAACTTTCTGGATTGGATAACATGAAGCTCTAGTGGTGAGCTCAAAAAGGGACTTATTTTCCACAATATACAATGAGTATATATTATATACAATGAGTATATATTTCCTTTCAATCAGAAAAGTAATGCATTCCTTAAAAAGTAAATCATGTCATAAACATGCTGTGGCTAAACCAAGGGTGGGCAAAGAGCAAAATGACCTTGTACCTGACGGAGACTGTCCACAAACCACCCCAGCATCGGGCTGGGGATGTGACAGATCAAAGGGGCTGGTTGACACATTCCCTCTCCTTCCTTCTGGCTCTACTGCAGGAGAACTGAGACAGGCGTAGCCTTCACCAAATAAGAGGTATGGACCAAGAAGTTCCCATTCCCAGCCCCCTACTTGGACCAGAATAAGCAAGCCTCCCTTGGTGGCAGGCACCGTGACACAAACAGACAATGGGCCAGACAGCAGGACTAGCACGACCCCTGCAAGAATCGGGCACGCAGAGCCATGCTCTGTTGCACACCCAGGTGCAACCAGACAGAAGGGCCCAGCAGTGGCCCCGCCAGGCTGGGCCAGGAACAATGCTCTCTGACTGTCAGCACCAGGAACCGTCTCTGCCTTGAAATCTAGGTCACAGCAGCAGGCTCTGGAGCCCAGCCCCTCCCTCCACTGATAATCCAAGGACAGAAAGGGGGAGGACATGGGTGAGAGCTTGTGGGGAGGGGGTCCAGAGACAAAGATAAGAATGGGGAATGAGGAGAGCTGGAAGGGAAGGGCAGCGTGGGAAGGAGACCAGAAGACCCTGCCCTGAGGGAGGAGACTCAGCCAAGCCCTCAGCCAGAAAAGGGGACAGAATTCAGGGTTACACTGTCTCACTTTCACATGGGAAGAAGAGTTTGTAAATATGAGATCCTGTGGGAGGAAAGTGTGTGTGTGTGTATGTGTGTGTCTCTTGGGAGGAGTTAAGATTTAGGGCTCTGAATCTAAAACACAGATCCACAGAGGTGGTGGGTGGGAAGGGATTAATGTGTGTAACACACCTACCCACAAAGACTGGGTGGGGGGCAGTGGGTAGGAGCTTTCTAAGAGTGAAAGATCCAAGGAGGTCCCTAAGAGATGGGGGTGGGAATGTCAAGTGGCAGAGGAGAAATGTTACCCATGCCAGGATCCTACGGATGCTGTAGGATGGTGCAGGTGGATGGCAGGGCAGTGGCTGGGTATCTGTGGGTATCTGTTTGGATGTTCCAGTCATGGAGGGGTGTGTGCGTAAGAAGGTATATAACCACAGGCCCCATCCGAGGGGTGAGGGGAGCCTACAGAATGGAGGAAGGGGGGGTTGGGAGAGGGAAAGTGGTTGTGGCTGCATGTGAGGAATCGAGGGGGGGAGCACACAGTCCACAACTAGAAGGCTGCAGCCTCAGCTTAGCTGTCACCATAGCAACCTCAGTTCTGCACGCCCCCCCCCAGTCATTAGGACAATGACACCACTGGTTAGGAGGGGTACAGGGAATGGAGAGCAAGAAGGGACAGGATAGATAGGAATACGACTGCTGAGGGAACAAGGAAAGGCAGCCTGGTATCCTCTCCTTGGAGAGATCTCATTGGCCTGGGCCTGGGTATGGCAGCAGAGGCGAAAACAGCAGTTTGGGGAATTGCTCTTAAGTCTTACGGGTCAACTGTTGTCCCTGGGTTGGGCTGGCCATGGTGGACCCTGGCAGAGCTTGGCTCCCTCATTCGTGTCACTTTCTCACCAGATTCAGAATTCTTAGGGCCTGTGGTGAAGATGGCTACACTCTAGGCTCTGAAAAGTCCTCCTGATCTCTGAAGCGGTGCAGAGGGCCGCCCAGGGATCACCAGGCAGCCTGGGCGGAGGCCATTCTTGGGACAGGATACCAGAGCAGGAACCAGGAACCGAGCCCCGGCCGCCAGGAAGTCAGTCCCCTTCCCTCCCAGCTTTCTGTGTTCTGCTCACCGCTTCCTCACACCTTCCTTCCTTCCTTCCTCCCCCTCTCCTTCCAAGCTGGCCCCAGTCAGAGCTCTGACAAAGGTCGAACCAACTGAGGATGCTGGGGAAGAGGGGTAGGAGGGAAGGATCCTTATAGACTGACCTCTTAGGACAGGACTTGGGAGAAAGACCCCAGGGGGCTGAGGGGGGTAGGGTGCTATGTGGGCCCTGGGGTGGGAAGAAGTGGTCCTGAGAGTGCTGGGAAGCCTGGCAAGTGTGATGGCCACCTGTGGAGGGTCATGACACTCTCCCTAGCACTCCGAATCCTCAGGAAATGTGAGTAGTGGGAAGGAAGCCCCGAGGGTTAAGGTGGTGCTCCCCTACCTCTGCTACTTCTGCAAGGACCTGGGTCCCCATAAGGGGCAAGAGGGGACTCCCAGGCAGCCAGTCTGTCAGTGGGGAAGTCACCAGGAAAGGGAGGGGGTGGAAGGGAGAGAGCAGGGCTCCAGCAGTCCTGGTTGAAGTTATACCTGGGCCCCACATTCAAGCAGCCCCGTGGTTTACTTCCTTTAATGTCATACTCTTTGTCCAGCTTGGGGTGGAGGGGGGTGGTCTTTATTCCTGTAATAAGGAAAATGAGGGTTCTGAGGCTCCGGGTCAGCCTGGGGGATGGGAGTGGGCAGGGCGCCAAAATGTTCACTCCAGTCCAAGCAGCAAAATGGGCATGAGGACAGGCACTAAGCCTTCAGCCCTTAATCTAAGCGCCAAGCCCAAGACGCCCATCAGGAGACACCTGGTGTGGGGTCCAGCAGGGCAGAGGGGGCTGCGATCTCTCCAGCCCACCTCTGCCCCCCTCACCTGGCTGTGACACTCCCCACTCTTACTTCTGCCTCTCCCTATGCGGGCTCCAGTCTGTTCTGTCTTTTCTCCTCACTTCTGGGTTCTGTGATTCAGTGTTCCCATGTGAAAACTCAGAGCTACTATTAGGAAGCTGCAAAAGAGAACATAAGTGGAGGGGCCTAACGTCCAGTGTTGGCACCTCCCCGTAGGTGGCGATGCCGGTCATGACGGTGGTGAGGATGCACAAGATTGAGGCACTGTGGCTGACCCTCCTCGTGCCCGACAGCACACAGCCACGCCGTACACTGTGTCCGGGAAGTGAGGAAGTGGGTGACCCGGGAAGGGAAGCCCAGGCATTGCCGGCAGTGTCGCCAAGGGAGTGTTTAGCCACAAAGGGAAAAGCAATTAAAGCTAATCGCCCGACAGCCTAGGGGCCAGACGCATGCAGAGATGGGAGACACATTTTAACGTGTTTTCCTTAACTCCCCTGGGTCTCCCCACCATTCTGCTTTCCAAGCCCGCCTGGTCCACTCTCCAGCACTCTCCGTGCTCCTGGGACCATCCTGCCTCTCACTTCCTCCCCCTCCAGGCTCCCGGGCTGCATCTCTGGTCCCTCTCCCATGCCGTCTCCTCACACATTCCTCTCATTCTCGCTGACTTGGGCTCCATCCTAGGCTGACTCACACTCATTCTTTTTCTCCCTCTCCCTTCCACCCCCTCTGCCATCCCCTGGCCACTCAAGTCGAGAAACTAGCCACTCCCAGCACCCTAAGCTCTCGCTGGACCCAGCAGGAGAGGCCACCAAAAGCCCCCGTCACCCAGTTAAGAGCGCCAGGTTTATGAGTCCTCAAAAGCGAGTCTCCTTGTCCTGGAGGAGTGAGACCCGGATTTCCTCCCACTTTTTCCCACCGTTTTAGAGGGTCTGAAGCCACAGGCTGGGAAAAGCCGCCCAGAGAATCAGGTGGGCCTGGGGACAGTGGCCCTTTCTGTCCTGCAGACCGATGACTTGGAGCCCACAGCTCAGAACCCACCACATGGAGGCAGTGGGGGTGTGGTGGGCGGCTGATGCGTAGTCAGGGCCGTTTGCGATCTGGTGTGTGCGAGACGGTGTGTAAGAGTCACATGGGCGTGTGTCACTGTGTGTGCTGGCGTGGCGTAGAGGTGTGCGTGCTTCCCGGTAGTTCTGACACGGATTATACGACACGAACGGGGGGTTCCACGTTAGACACATCGCTCCCCTGCCCCAGCTCCTTCCCTTTCCTCCCGACCGGCTTTCGCCAGCCCCGCCTCTTCCCGGGTGCAGGGCTGGGTGGGCACACGGTGCCCGGCCGGCCGCGGGTCCGAGGCGGGCCGGGCCGGCCGGCGCTGCGGGGCGAGCGCGAGGCCGAGGTCGAGGCCGGAGCGGACAGGGAGGGCGGGGGCCGCCAGCCGAGCCGGCTGGCGGGAAGCGGGCTGCGTCGCGATCCCAGGCCCGGCCCCCTCCCGAGCCCTCCGCCGCAGCGCGCGGCGAAGCCCCTCCGCCCCCGGCACGCGCGGGGCGCCCGGGACGCGCCGCCGGGGCCGGGCCCGCGGGCCTGGCGCAGGGCGGCCCGTCGGGTCCCACGCCCCCCCGGCGCCCGCCAAGCCCGGACCCCCTCCGCCCTTCCCCGCGCCCGTGTCCTCCCGCTCACCGCCTCCGGGCTGGGCGCGCAGGGCGCGGGCGCTCGCGGTCCGGGTTCCCGAGCGGCGTCCGGAGCCCCCTGCTCGGCCCCCGCCGCCGCCGCCGCTGCCGCTTCTGCCGCCGCCGCCGCCTCTTCCGCCCGCGGAGCCGAGCCGGAGCCCAGCGCGGCTCACTCCACCCGGCCGGCCGGTGATGTCAGAGCCGGGGAGGGGCGGGCGGAGGGGGGAGGGGGAGGGGCGGGACCGAGGGGCTGGGGTTCTGGAAGGCTCCTGGGATGGGGGACCGACCTGGAGGAGGGAGGAGGGCTGAGGGGAGACGCCGTCGCTGCCGCGAAACTGCCAAGCAGTTCTCGTGTTTAATCGTTTCCCCTGGGGTAGCCGTCTCCCCTTTTGACCTCCGGAGGCTGGGACCCTGGGAGGCAGCGTGAGTTCCGGAAGGCCTCTGGGGGCTGGGTCTCTAGTCGCTTGCTTTGGTATTTGTACAAACTGATTTCCTTGCCCTGAGGGTCAGGGCGCCGTGCTAAATGACTGCTCAGACTTCTCCCGTTGGGAATGGGGGTAGGGCCAGGGCAGCCGGGACCTCGCTTACTTGACCTGGGCCCTGAAGCGAGTCTCGCCAGGGTGATGCCGGCGGGCCCCTGGTGTTCCTCTCACCTTATCCGGACAGCCCCCCTACCGCCTTCTCCCTACCCCTACCATGATGTAATTTCACTTTCTGGGGAGAAAAGAGCAGCAATGAGCTCAGCATGCAAATATAGTTATCTTGCAAAGCCACGCCCGCCGTCTCCGACTCTGCCCCTCTGCCCAGACCCAGAGTGGCAGCTCTCGCTTCCCCTCACCCCCGGGACTTTCCTTCCCCAGATTCTCAGCCAGACTGAAAGAGGAAAGGACGAATTGGAGAAGCAACTATTTTTCATCCCGTCTCTAGCCTCAGGGGTGGTCAGGGTCTGACCCTAGGAAGAAGCCTGAGCCCTGGCTCCGTCCTTCCTGCCAAGTACTCCGGCAGGCCTCGGGGCAGGGGGTGGATGTTCCCTCCGTGTTTGTGCCACTTCCAGGAACACCCCCCACCTCAGTTCCAACCTGGTAGAGGCCCCTTCCGTGCCCTCAGATGAGCCCTCCTGTCTTGGGTCTACACTGTCCCTAAAAAAGGCTCAGGTTCCTTCTGCTCTCCACAGCCCTTCTCTGTTGTTCCTGTCTCACAGCATGCCCTGTCACTGCCCCTTGGATAGCCACACACCCTCATCCTTGGCCTCTGGATAGTCTGGGTTGTCAGGACAAAACCTGTTTCGCTCCCCCATCTTTGAGGCTCATGTAGTTTGGGGATGCCAATGCCTGTTTTGTAGGGTTCTTCTGAGAGTCAGAAATAGTGAGTCTCTGGGGACTGCCCCAGATGGGTGCTTACAAAATAGGAGCTAGTATTTAGTCCAGGGCCTTCCACTACCCTCTGCTAGACAGTGAGTGCCACAACATTATTACAACATGAGCTTAGTGACCACACCACATATTAAACATTTGCTAAATGGGTGCACGTTGGATGACTGCATGGTTTCTGCTGTCTGCACCCCTGCCGCCTTCTCTAGGAACACTTCCTCTCTGTCTGTGGAGAGTGAAAGCGTCTCTAATGTCAGATCTTGTCTTTCCATCCTTAGAAATCCTCCAAGTCTCCCAGCAACACCCGTCCGCCTGATCCATGGAAAGCATGCCTGTTGTTGCCTGGCTTGTTTAGCCGACCCCCAGAACTCCTGTGTGCTTCCCCTGCCTGGGCCTGTTCTGGAGAGACTGTGGGTCCTTCCAGCCAGAAACTCAAGCAGGCCCAGGCCTGGGAGATCCCAATGTGCAGGGCGTCTCCCCTCCATGCTCATGACCACCACTTGGGTCCATGTCCCCAGCTTCATTAGCTGGGCTCCTTGCTGCTGCTTTTCCCTTCCCCCAGCCCCATACCCCATCCTGCTTATCGCTGCCAGATTACATTTTGCCCTGCCTCCCCCACTCACAGGATTAAACCCAAACACCTCTACAGCCCAGCCCCATGAGGCTCCCTGACCTAGTGGCTACAACTTGAATTTCTCTCTGTATTGCTGGTCTCTGTGCCACCCCATGTAACAGATACATCCTGCCGGTGTTTGCCATGTTTCCATTGCCTGAAATGTCTCCTCCCCAACTCCCTTGTCCCTGAATCCCATTCTTCAACTTAAAGCCTAGAAAAGTCTTCCTTCCTTTATAAAGTCATCAAGCCCATTCTGATCTCACTCTTCTGAATCTGTCTTGTCCTTTCCTTTGTTCTTCTTTTAACAAACATTTATTAGGGATGACTTTTTGTGGGGAAGACAGATGTGTAGTGAAGACTAGAATAGAACGTGCTGAGTACTAGACACAGAGAGTGCAGTGGGAGCCCAAGGAGGGCACAGCAATGGGGGGCAGCCCTGGGAAGGCCTTGGAGGAGGGAAAGTGACTCAGGCTAGTCTTGGTGTAAGTAAGAGCTGCAGGGAGCCGCTATCAAGCAGCACATGTCTCATAGTTGCATACTGCCTTGTGTTTTTCTTCAGTTGTCTACTATGCTTGTCTTGCATTTCCATGAGGTTAATCAGCTCAAGAGCAGGAGCAGGCCTGGCACTCTCTGTTCTTCAGAGCCCAACAGCAATGCTGGACAAACACCATGTGTTTGGGAAAGGCTTGTTGATGTGAAGCAGATAAATAATCCAGGCTTCTCTGAGACAGCCGCCTGGGGGGGAACCCCAGGCCCTTCCTGTCAATTCCCTAGCTCATTCTGATCCAGGTACCCACATCTAAGTCCCCCATCAGAGGCCACTCCTCCTGTGACAGGGGTGAGACTTCATCAGCACACCTGCTCATGCTGCCCCAGATGCCTTTATTGCGGCCTCTCATTTGACCCAAGTACATTAATAAGAGATTGGGAGACACAGCCCCCAACACAGAAGCCTCCCTTCCTCCTGGCCAGGGACAGGACAGTCAGAAGGATGCAGGGTTTGAGAGAGTTGGGGGAGGCTGTACATAGACAGAGGGAGCAGAAGAGAGGTGGGATCCCACAGACGTAGCAAGGGGAGAATCCCAAGAAAGAGTGTGGGGGGTGACGGAAGAGACAAGTAGGAGATACAGGTAAGTGACGGGGTGAGAATCAGAGTCAGATGAGCAAGCTGAGCCAGGTGGAATCTCATCTAATGAGGAGGGGTCAGGCTCTCAGCACCCAGCATAGAGATCTCCATCGCCCTAACGGCAGATAATGACCTAGTGTCCCTGGAAGAGACTTAGTGTCCCCAGAATGAGCCAGGGAAGGGCAGAGAAGGCAGGAGAAGCATGAGGAGAGCCGGTGGGGCCGGGAGGCGGTTGCCACAGCAACTAGTCATCGTCATCGTCATCATCATCATCATCGTCATCATCCTCCGTGTTGATCTCGCCCTCCAGCACATCCTCCAGCCAGTCCTCCAGCTCCTCAGCAGAAGGCAGGTCCTCCTCATCGTCCATTTCCATCCATATGCTATCCGCCTAGGAAATGGGGTTGGGTGGGGGGCGGGGAGCTAAGTCCTCAGCAGAAGGCAGGGCCTCCTCCTCGTCCGTGTCCATCCATATGCTATATGCCTAGGAGATGGCGGGGAGCTAAGCCCTCAGCGGAGGAGGGCAGTGCTTCCTCATCATCCGTGTCCATTCATATGCTATCTGCCTAGGAGACGGCCTAGGAGATTGCAGGAGGGAGGGAATAAGCTTGGCCCAGGCTTCGGGCCTGTCCCCCCACTCATGATGCGCCATGCATCCTCCCTATGTCTTAGCCCCTTCCTTTCATCTGTCAGTAGCCAAGGATGCTGTCCAGGTGAAGGCTGGGCCAGAACAGTGGCAGGTGAGAGTGGGAAGGAAAGCCAGACTGGCAGGTAGCCCTCCTCCCTTCAGTCGGCTTTCCCTCCTTCTGCCATGCTGAATGTCCTAAAATCATCCTCTCTGCAATACCCCTGGTGCCAGACCCCGGTGGCATGCCACGGCCTAGAAGCCTAAGTTGCGACTCCTCGGCCCCCAGAGCTTCTCCTAACCTGCTTTTCCAGTACTGTTCTGTGATCTCTAGACGCTCAAGCTTAGAAATCGACTTGCCTTTTCCTGAACCTGATATTCATGTTCCTACTTTTGATCTTTTGAGCTTGCTTTTGTCTCCGTTTGGAAATGACTTCCTTGAATCATCGCTTGTTGAAATCCTATGCATTGTACAATCCCCATTTTATTTATTTATTATTTTTTTTTTTGAGTTGGAGTCTCACTCTGTCACCCAGACTGGAGTGCAGTGGCCGCTCCAGCCACCGCAGCCTCGCCTGCTGGGCTCCGGCGATCCTTCCGCTTCAGCCTTCGAGTAGCCGGAATTACAGGTATGTGCTACCATGCCCGGCTGATTTTTTGATTTATTGTAGAGATGAGGTCTCGCTGCCCAGGCGGGTCTGGAACCCGCGGGCTCAGGCAGTCCACTCACCTCAGCCTCCCAAAGGCGTGGGATTACAGGCTGAGCCACCGAGCCCGGCTCAATCCCCATTTTAAGTATCACTTTTTCTCAAAATTATTTCTGAGTCTCTCACGCAGAACTCACACTGATTTCTGTGTCTTCCTAGCATTTTATTTGTGTCTTTATTATAAAGCATATCAGATCTAGTCTTGTGATTAATTAATACCTGCCTCCCAAAGTAGTCTGAGAATTCTAGGAAAGACAAGACTGTGGCTCGTTCCATCCTGTTCAACATTTTGTTTTGTTTTGTTTCGAGTTGGAGTCACACTCTGTCACCCAGGCTGGAGGGCGGTGGCATGCTCATGGCTACTGCAGTCTCAACCTGCTGAGCTCAGGTAATCCTTCTACCTCAGCCTTCCAAGTAGCTGAAACTACAAGTGTGCATCCCCACACCCAGCTAATTTTTTTGATTTATTGTGGAGATGAGGTATTGCCAAGTTGCCCGGGTTGGTCTCAAACCTCTGGGCTCAGGCAATCCTCTTGCCTCTGCTTCCCAAAGAGCTGAAATTACAGGCATGAGCCACCATGCCTAGCTCAACTCAACATTTCTGAAGCACCTACTGTGTGTTCATGAGTAAACTTCTGCCCTTAAAAAGTCTACTGAAGGAGGCAGACATGAAAACATAACTAGCCATATAAATGTCATGTTCTCAGTGCTGAATGAGCTCTGGAGTGCCAGGGAGGGAGTGGTTCTAAATGAGAGATCTGGAGAGACTTCGCAGAGGAGAAAGGAGTTGACCTGGGCCTGTGTAGCAGGACAAGTTCAGGTGTCCAGTCCCCCTTCTGTCCCGCTGCCAGACTGGGTGTGTGCTTCCTCTGGAAAGGCTCAATTCCTAGCTGTGGGAGGAGAGCAGGCTGCCCTGGAGGAAGAGTGGGGGGTGGGCTGGGGGTGAGGGAGAGAAACTCACATCAGTAACATTGACGACTCCGATTTGTGGGGCTGACAAGTCAATGTCAAACGTCTTCTCCCAGTATGGGACCAGCTGCAGAGAGAGAGAGATCCAAGTATGGCAAGTTAATGGATTCTGGGAGCACATGAGTCTGGAGGGTGAGTGTGAGTGGCAGCCCAGGGATAAAGAGAGGGGACAAGGTGAACTGACAGTGGCTGGGGGGTGGGTACCGCTGTAAGCCTGAAAGCAATGGGTGGAGCAAAGCATTGGAACAGTAGGAGTCCCACAGAGAGAGAGAGAGAGTTTTAGGAGGGTCAGCTGGGCACACTGGCCCCTTCCTTCTCAGGGAAACGAAATGAGAAACCCTTGTTCTGGGCCTGGATCTGCTGCCGATGGACATTGTGGCCCTCAGTTCTTACATCTCTAAAATAAGGTATTGACGGAGGACCCAGAAAACACCGGAATTATCTTTGGGAGGGCAAGCCCCTTGTAGTACAGGCTTTCCTCACTGGATAAGTGTTCTAGGAACCCATCAGCATCAGTGGACCAGCTAGTACTGTTGTGAGAGGCTGTGTTCAACTTCAGAGAGTTTTGGGGTTTTTTTTGGACATTCTTTCAGCGTGTTTGCCCTGAAATTTCAGGATGGGTGATTTACCAGTGCACCTGCCCACACTGTGCTGAGTGTTCAGTAGTTTTTGATCAAAGACAGCAACTTTTTTTGGTTTCCCCAGATGAAAAAAGTCCTCGCCGGGCACGGTGGCTCAAGCCTGTAATCCCAGCACTTTGGGAGGCCAAGGCGAGAGATTGCCTGAGTACAGGGGTTCGAGACCAGCCTGGGTAACTTGGTGAGACCTCGTCTCTACAATAAATCAAAAAATTAGCCGGGCATGGTGGTGTGGGCCTATAGTTCCAGCTACTTGGAATGCTGAGGCAGAAGGATCGCCTCAGCCCACCAGGTCGAGGCTGTAGTGACCGTCAGTGTGCCACTGCACTCCAGCCTGGGCGACAGAGTGAGACTCCAACTCAAGAAAAGAAAAGAAAAAGAAAAAAGTCCTCAAATGGAAATGTTTTGTGGATATGGAAGAGGTCAAACAAAAAATCAGAAGCACTAAAAGGCATCAAAATAGACAAGTTCAAAAACTGTTTTGAGCAGTGGAAAAAGTGTCTCAGAGGATGGAGAGTACTTTGCAGGTGAATGAAGTTTAAACATGTAAGAATACACAATTTTTTATTTTTATTTTTTGAGTTGAAGTCTCACTTTGTGGCCCAGGCTGGAGTGCAGTGGCACGCTCATGACCACCGCATCCTCGACCTGCTGGACTTAGACGATCCTTCCACCTCAGTCTTCCAAGTAGCTGGAACTACAGGTGTGCGCTACCACGCCTTGCTAAATACACAGTTTTTAATAAATAAATTCCGTTTTGGGGGTCCCCCTTGTATACCTGGTAATCACCAGCGTTCTGCACACTTCTGTCTGTTCTTTCAGTTACTCACGTAACAATGAGTGCTGGGTGCTGGGGATTCAGCTGAGAATGGAGCCCCTCCCCCCGAAACATGGAATGTTCGTGTTGTGTTTCTGTGCTGAGTGTGTGCACCCGGGTGCAGGGCTGTTGTGCCTGTCTCCTCCCCAGAACCCTGGTCTTCTTAGGAGTCCACCATGCACATGCGCTGTCAGTCCAGCCTCTGCTCTGCGACTTGTGTGCATGTCTCATTCGATTCACTTCCCAGCCTGTTTCCCTTGGCTCAGCATGCCCTTTCTATGCACAGTCCCCTTGAGCATGCAACAGGCACAGCCCCTGGGGTCCCCCAACACTGAGATGGCAGTGGGACCTCTGACAAAGCCCTGACTAAGAAGGTTCCACAGTCTAAGGCCTTGGGACAGCCATGCCTGAGCCACGCCTCTTACCAGGGGGAAGTCATCAGGGTCAATCCAGATGATGCTAAGATCAGGGTTTTCGGTGTTATCTTGGGCCACAGCCTTGAGAGTCTCTAAGAACTCGAAGCCATCTTGGAGGGAACGCAAGTGAGCAGTGTGAGGAGAGGGACACAGAGGAAACCGGAGGCGTCCGGGTCTACCTCCCTGCTCCCCAATCCGCAGGTCTAGCTCTGGGATGCTTGCCGACTCCCAGGAATGCCCCCTGAGTGAGGCCTGTGCTCCCTCCATAAGCACACCCTTCTCTACACCTCCCCTGTGCAGCCCAGTGTGCCGGCCTCACCGGGATCGGCTTCCTCGGCAAAGGCCACGATGTGGATCCCATCCATGTCGTCCTCCTGTTGGGAGGCGAGAAGGAGGGCAGGTGGGGGTGCTTACTGGACTCCCGGATGCTGGGGAGCCCAGAGAAGATCCTAGATGTTTGCTGAATCTGAACTTTGCGGAAGTCCAGCTTCAGGATGAGATACGTTCTGTGACCGTGACCCTTTGCCAAGTGACACTGTCCCCTTCAGCTCCAAGGACCCGCACCTCCTCTGCTAATCCCTTTATCCCCAGAGCCTGGGCTCCTCCCTTGTCATCTCATCCACTTATGTCTGCCTCCCAAATCCTGACGCACTCTTCAGAGCAGAAGACCTCCCACCTTTGCAGGTGCCCTGTTTCTTTAACACGTGGCATGAGGAGGGCGGGCTGTGTCTAGGGCCTGCGCCTGCAGCCCCCTGTGTTCCCAGAGGGCCCAGCCCTGGCCAGGGGCACTCACCCAGGTCTCATACATACTCTCAGGCTTCAGTTTCCTCAGGGTTGATCTGGAAGGGGCAGACAGAGGGTCCCTGCTCAGGGAGTGGGAGGGATGCTCCCCGCCAGAGAGTCCCCATCACAGAGGCTGCCTCTGGGTCAGGCTCAGGGCACAGACAGCTTGTAGCCCAGAACAAAGCCATCTGGCAAAGCCTAAGCTCTGGGCACCAGGCCCAGATCGCTGCATGGCTGAAGCGGTGGGAGAGGGGAGAGTGGGCAAAGGGATGGGGAGAGAAACTCTGGGGAGAAAGGCAAGGACTGGACATCTGGGTGTCCACTCATTCATTCATTCATTGTCAGCCACTCACTCAGTATGACTGAGGGCCTGATATTTTCTAAGCACTGTTTGGGTGCTGGGTACAGTGGAACCAGGCAACATGTTCCCGCCCTGATGAAAGGGCCATCATCTCGTGGGAGAGAGTAAACAGTTTTTACAGTGATGGATGGGTATTTCCAGTTGTGGAGGACTAGGAAGGGAGAGAACTCTGTGCGTATGCGGGGCAGGGCTTTTCAGCCTTGGTACGATTGACATTTGAGGCCAGAGAAGTCTGCTGGGGGAGGGGGCTGTCCTGTGTACTGTGGGGTGTTGGCAGCATCCCTGGCCTCTGGCCACACAATACCAGTGACACTCTCCACAACAGTGTCTGCATGCCAGACATCCTTCGAGGGCAAGATCCTCCCCCCTCCTACCCTAGAGAACCACGGTGGTAGGTAACATATTAGAAAGAACACCACAGTTAAAATCCCAGTTCTGACACTCCCCGTGGACCTCTTTCACTGAGGTTGTTAAAAGGATTACATATCATAATTGAGCTACAAAGCACCTTGCAGTTCCTGGCAGACCACAGGCACTCCACACTTGTTTGTTGACAGAGACCATGTAAGTCAAAGTCAACATCACAATGAATGATATACACTTACGGGGCCCTTCTCTGTGTAGAGCTGAGGGCTAAGTACTAGGGTGCAAAATTATCAGTGAGTCAGTGAGCACGGATGCCCAGAAGGGCATCACCTCCAGGTGAGACTGGCTTTCTGGTTGACTAAGACCCGCCATCCGACTCACACATGGTACTCCAGCCCTAGGCAGAGTCCGCCGGGCGCAGAGCAGTGCCCTCGATCCCTACCTCCGGTGCTCCTCCACAAAGTTGACAATCTCCTCTTCACTATTGGGTTTGTCTGGGATGGTCACAGGCTCTTCCATGAAGGCCTCGTAGAAATCGATCTCATTCAGCTTCAGGGTCAGCTTCTTTGCCACCTTTGGGAGAGGGAACAAACAGGAGGGGAGTGGAGCAGAGAACACAGGGTTACAATGAGAAGCAGTATTACGGAGGAACGAATATTAGGAAAGGATCCTGAAAACCAGGCCCTTGTCACTGCCACTATGACAGTGGACGAGTGTCTGAACTTCCCTGGGCAGCTCTAAAATCTATGGGTGGGAGGAGCCTGGAGCAGGGTCCCCATGCCTCTGGGAGAGGAGGCTGGAGGGCAGCTTAGGGGCATGAGGGAGACCCAGTACAGCCACAGGGAGGAGAACCTTGCTGTCGAAGGTGGCGAAGAAAGGAATGTAGGGATGGAACTCCTCGGCTGCGTCCTCGAAGGCTTTGTAATCTGAGGGGGGAACGGAGAGTCAGTCTCTGGGAACCAGGGCTGCCAGGGCACCATCCCCTTCTGTCTGTCCCCAAATCTTTGGCAGGGGGTGTAGTTTGAGACCACTCCCTCTAGTGCTCTGAGAAAAACTAGGGCTGTGGGGGGGGGGCAGGGGGGAGGGGTGGTGGAACACAGGTGGTGCCTGCTGGGAGTCTCCCAGAGCACAGGGAGGTGGAGCAGTTGATGGAGCTGACAGGAGTTAGGGGTGGAGATCTGAGACACCAGGTGGGAGGTCCGGTGGAGGGCGCACGGGGGAAGGGGGGCACTGAGAGCTACCTACGTTCTGAGTCTTTGCTCTTGAAGTAGCCAATGAGCTTGATCTCATCCTCAATATTCTCAAACGCCTGCAGCTCCCGATCACCTTCGATCAACTCCACAGGGTCCTCTAGGACCTGGATGAGCAGGGACATGGAAAAGAGTGAATTTCCGTTCTCACGAGTAGACCAGAGATAAAGGATCTGGAGAAAAGGCGGGGGCACCGGAAAAAGGGGCTAGACGTCCACGGAGTGTGTTTGTGTGTAACGTGCATGTGTGTTGTTTTGCACACATGTGTGGTGTGTAACGTGTATGTGGTGCGTGTGATGTGTGCTGTGTTGTGTGCGTGGGTGTGGCGTGTGTGTGCAGTGTAAGGTCGGGGCTGCCGAGTGTGAAAGCAAAGCCGCCGGGTCCAGCGGCGTCCTCACGTCCAGCAGAAACTCCACCAACGTGTCTGCAGACAGCTCCCCGTCGTACTCGATGACCTCGTCCCCCTTGAACACGTAAATGCTGTCCTCTTCAGTCAGTCCTAGGGAGGGGGCCCGAGGTGAGCCGGGCCCCAGGGCCCAGCCACTTCCCTGCCCGGCACTCGGCGCCTACACCCCTGACGTCCACGCCGCTGAGCTGGGCCCCGAGGCGGGCTTGGCCCCAGGGGCTCCTTGGGGGAGGCTGGGATCGCGCAGGGCGTGAGGGGCGGGAGCAGGGCCCTGAGCTCTGAGCAACGTGTCTCCCTTTCTCCGACTGCCGTAGGTAGACGTGAATATTCATGCCACCCCATCTGAGGACTCGCGTAGCGGATTCCCAGTCCAGCTCTTTGGCTGCTATTACGGACCGGATGACTTCATGGTTACTAGCCGTGCCTCCCCCATCCGCATCCGGAGCCCCGGCTCGGGCCCGTGCTGCCCCCTGGTGGTCGGGCCCCGCAACACCCAGCCGCGACTCTGGAGGGGGAGGGGTGGGAAGAGGCCTTTGCAGAGGCCTGGCCAGCCCGGCCTGTGTCCCGGCTTCCCCCGTCTTTCTGGAATTTGAGCGTGGGTCTCTTCAAGGAATAGAAAGGCCGGCCCCCAGTCTCTCATTTCATTTCCTGCCCGCCTCCTTTCAGAATAGACATGGTGGGAGAGATCCCCAACCCCTCAGATCCTCCACCCTGGGCCTCCCCTAGTCTCAGTGCCACTTCCCCCTTCCTGCTCCTCCCTCCCCTCCCTTACCTAGCTTCTTGGCCACAGCTGCGTCCTTCTCAGAGTCCACCAGCCCGAAGCCAACACCCTTGTCTTCTAGGACTTGGGCTGCTAACTGGAGGAAGGGGTAGGGTTAAAATTAGCCCCTGGAGTTCTTTTTTTTTTTTTTTTAATCTTCTTATTTTTTATTTTAATTATTTTTTTGAGTTGGAGTCTCACTCCGTTGTCGAGACTGGAGTGCAGTGGCCACTCCCGGCCACCGCAGCCTCAACCTGCTGGGCTCCGGCGATCCTTCCGCCTCAGCCTTCCAAGTAGCCAGAACTACAGGCGCACGCTACCACGCCCGGCTAATTTTTGGTTGATTGTAGAGACGAGTTCTCACCAAGTTGCCTGGCTGGGTCTCGAACCCACAGGCTCAGGCAATCCACTCGCCTTGACCTCCCAAAGTGCTGGGATTACAGGCTGAGCCACTGAGCCTGGCCTGGAGTTCTTACTAACCCCTGTTCCCCTTCTCATGCTTTCAAGTTGGGTCAGTGGGGGTGCAGGAAATATGAGTTGACCTTGACCCTATGCTAAGATCCAGAATATCCCCCATTCCCTGGAACCCCACCTTCTGTCTTTGGTTCCATCCACTGCTACTTCCTGAATATTTATTATTGCTCATTTGTGATGGGCTTGTTGTGTTGAACCGGCACTGTACTTGAGACTTCCTGGTTCTTGAGGGGTGCTGCGGGGTCTGGCTTCAGGGTGACTGAGGGCCCCTTCACCCTGCAGGGTTGGGCCTCCCTGGATGGAATCATCCTGGTCAACAGCCAAACTCAGTGTGGGGTGATCTCGGGTGTCCCTGGGATTCTTCAGAGTAACTCCCCAACAGGAGGAACTGGGGGGGGCAGAGGGTGGTGGTGGGTCTGGTTACATAGCAAGGGACAGGGGAGGACCAGAGAGCTGAGAGTAGAGGTCACCACTTGTATCCTAGAGGAAAGGAAGCTGCGAGACTGGACCTCTCCTCCCCCTCACACTCCACTTTAGCCTGCCTTTGAGGTGAACAGTCCACCCTGAGCTTCCTGCCCGCAGAAGCCTTCCAGTATTGCACTCAGTTCTGGCTCACTCTGCTGGAGGCACAGCTCATGGCTTTACCTCACACTGCACAGATGCAGGCACTGTGATCTTGGGGAGGAGAAGGGAGGCAGTTGGCAGGCGGGTGTCTGGAATAGCGAGCCCTCGCGATAAAAATACTCGGCTCATTAATCCGATGGCAGGTTCCAGCACCCGCCAGGGCCGCACAGACGAGAGCCTGGGGTTCTGGCATCTCACCCTGAAATGTTCCACGCTCTGGACAAACTGGGGCCCATCTGTACACCAGGCCAGTGAAGGGGCTGCAGAAGCTTGAATAGGGAAACTCAAACACACTCCAGCACCGGGGGGGGGGGGGAGTGACCACAGCTCCCGGTGTCCCCAAGTACAGGTTTTTTCTTTTAATGGCAACCATTTTTATTTTGGGCCAAAGTCATTCTGGGGGTGAGAAGACTCTTCCCACAGAGGCAAGGTGGGGATGGCATTTGAAGCCCCCCTCAACCGTTTCCAGTGAGGGCATCTGGCTTGATCCAGTGGGAACGAATGGTGGGGTTGGGGGAGGGCACTGGGAGGCAGTGAGGCATGGCCTCCTGGAGATATCGAAGCATTTAGCCATTAAATACATGACATGCAAGTAAGACATCAATAACATTTATATTTAATGCTCGATTTAGACCTTTTGGGGGTGCAGTCCCTAAAGTATATGGAGGGGACATGTTCTGGCCAGGAGAGTATATACACAACCTGCAGTTCACCCCTCGCCCCCAAGTTCCTCTCTTTTCCCTCTCTGTCCAAACTCCCAGGCAGGGAGGGGAAGCCCCTGCAACACCCCGTCTGAAATGACTCAAGTATGACAGTACTTTCAGATTCCTGTGTCTGTTTCTCATTTGGCTAAGAACACATGCCGCTTGTGTCCCGCAGAATCGTGCCACCCCGTCGTCCCTTGCCCCCAGATCCCATCCTCCAAGATCTACATGGCGGAGGAGAGGGAGGGCAGAGAGGGGCCAGGGGCCACGCCAGCCTGCAGCTCCTCACTCACCTCCAGGATCAACTCCTCCATCTCGAACTGTCTCTGTGAGGCCTTGTCGTCCTCAGGGGGCTCATGGTAGAGGAGGGCCAGCACCTCATACTTCTTGAACACGTTCTTGTAGTTCTTCGCGTTGACGTTGATCACACGGTCCACACCATCATACTCGGGGAAGTCTAGCCCGTCCTCCCCCTGCACCCCGGACTCGGGTGTCCCTAGCACCAGCAGTAACAGCAGTGCCAGCCGCAGGCCCGGCACAGCTCTGGCCCCCATCCTGTCTGTAGCGTGCATGGAGGTAGTGGGATCTGGGTCGACTCTCCTGGTCCAGGAGAGGTTAGCTGGGGTTGGGAGGGGCCCGTGGGTGTGGAATCTTGAATCAGGAGCTCAAGGTGGGGGTGGGGTGGGGAACGGCCCAGAGCACTGACAGAGGACTCTGCTGGGTCCTGGAGAAACTGCCCACAGAGCCAAGAGAAAAAGGGTCAGGACAAGGCGTAGGAGCAGGGGGCGGGGAGGGAACTGGAGCTGCCCCCTGAAACTGGCACTCCTCGGTCCCCACCTGGTCCTGTCTAAATATGTCTCCGTGGTTGGCAGGAGAGACGATAACCTTCTGAGGCCAGGACAGCTCTGTGAGGACAGGATTCCTCCTGCCTCCCATGCCTCTCCCCAGGTTCCCAGGGGCTCCTTCCCTTCCCCTCCCCCAATGTCCAGGGCTCCTCAGCCCCCATCCCCATGCTGGCCTAAGAGCTCATCGCCATATTAAGAAAGCAGGAGAGAGAGATGCCGGAGCTAAAAATAAGACCAGATGAGTCTGAGGTAAATGAAGCTGGGCAGGGGGAGGGGAGGTGGAGGGGTAACTAGAGAGAGCAGAGGGTGGGGCAAGGGTAGTTAGAAGTTAAATGTGGTGGAGAGGAGGCGGCATCTGGGGCTGAGGCTAAGTCGATGATACAGGACCAAAGGGGGACAATGCGACCTTGTCTCAGGCTAGACCTAAAGCCTGGGAATCTCCACAGGTGAAGCCTGTGTCTCTGATCCTATGGAGGAGAGAGGGGGCGATGAAAATGCAATTCAGCTGCAGGAAAGAGACCCCCTTCGCTTTCCTTTAAAGACTTAGGACCAAGGATGAGGTCATCCTCTGAATAGAAGATGGAGTCATGCCCAAGGCTGGCCACCCGGCCCAGCCCCAGCCAGTTTCCTTTGCTTCACTCAACACTCCTAGCTCAGGAATGCAGGGAAGGACAGGGCTGGTCCAGGCCCTCTCTGTGGAGATGTGGACTTGGGGTTTCTCTGTGCATCAAACTCACAGGAGAAGGGGACTGTCGTTTGGTGGCCACTTGAGATGTGTGCTCTCTACCCTGATCCTAGGACTGGGTTTTCCAGGGCGTGGTGGGAAGGGAGGATTCCCCGGCTGCATGGTTCTCGGGGGAGTGAAGACCTACTGTTTATTCCTTGGTCTTTGACAAGATAGAGAGGAGCAGGTATAAACACGAGGAGGAAAAGTTAACACGAAGAGGTGGCCCTGTGCCCTGAACCAAGAAGGTTGATCCATCCTGTGCACCTGAGATCCAAAGCAGAGTTGGGGAGGTGGGGCTTTAGTTTCTGGATCTCAGCTTGGAGGTAAGGACAGGGTGGGTAAGTTCCGGTTTGGATAACTAGGGAGGAAGGGACCCTCTTTGTGGCTCTTCAGGACTCGTACTATGCACAGGTAAACTGAGGCAGGAGGAAGCGCGTGGAGATTAGATCAAAGCCAGATGCCGCAGACAGGCCCGAGGTAGCTCTGATTCTGGAGGGACAGTGTTTATTTTGCATCTAGGGAGGGGTTTGGAATTCGGTTAGCAGAATAGCTTTCCACACGCCTCTGGGTTAGACCTTCCACAGCTAAGCAAGGAAGGCCACAGACAATCCCAGGAACATGAGAGGAGTGTGTCCAGGAGGGGCAGCTGTCACTGCAGCCGGAGAGACCAGGACCAGCCTGAGCAGGGCACGTCAGAGCCGAAGAGACCGCAGAAGCCAGTCTCCGGGTCTCTCAGAGAGCGACTAATGTGCCTAGATCCCCAGGCAGAGCACAGACAGCTGGGCGAGGTGGGCAGGCCCAGGGGCAGGTGACCCGGAGAATGCCCAGTCCAGTTGCTCACTTTGGCTACATTCGGTGGAAGGAGAAACTTGGACAGAGACACAGGGACGTTAGATGCGTTCCATCATGAATCTGCCTGTTGTCCCCCTAAGGGGTGCAAGGTGGGACGGACTCTGGTGACCCAGGCTGGCTTCATCCCTTTGTCCTTCCCTGCAGCCACCAGGCCTTGTCACCCACGGGCTCCCTCTTGCTGCTCCCTGGCGCGAGGCCTGCTTGCCCTTCCCAGCACCCACTCCCACCCTTCTCTCCCTGAAACTTCGCTCTCCACTTTCCGCTTAGTTCTCTTCCCTTCAGGCCCTTGGACTTAACAAGCCTCAGCCACTGGTGTCAAATGACCCTGAGTTGGGGCCTCTGTATTTTTAACCCACCAGACACCCGAAGCTCCTGCTGCTGAAACCCGAGGCTCTGGCCCCTCGGTGCTCCCCCTTCCCACCTCACTCCCCGGCCCCTCGAGCTTCCAGGGTCTGGTTCAGCCGTGTCAGCAACCAGGGGAGGACCCCAGACTGATAGAGCAGTGTCCCTAGGAGACCTTGTATTGGAAGCGGGAGGGGACAGGAGGGAGAGAGATCTCTGAGGAGGGGCCCGAGGTAGGGAAGGACGACTGGCTGTCCCTCGTGGTGGTCTTCTTGCTAGCCATGGCCGCCTCTCCTCTAGACCTGGCCATGGTCCTGCTTCCATTACGAGCCTGTTTTTTGTCTGTTTTGTTGCTGTGTGTTTGTGTGTTTCTGGCCCAGCCCTCATTGAGAGATTAGTCTGAAAAGCGGTTAGGGGCACAAGTTCTGGAATCAGATGGACTTTGGTTTCTTCCTCTCTGAAGATGGGTGGGGTGGAGGAAAGCACTTGTGTGAGTTCATTGATGGTCTGTCTGAGCCCTTGTTCGGTCACTTGGGACATGTGTTTTGGTTTTGGTAACAGCTGGTGATTCCTCCTAACCTTCTTTCGCATTTTTTTTCTTGCTCTGGATACTTCTGGGCACAGCCAACCCTCTACCCTGAAACAGGCCTGAGAATGAACTGATCCACAAGGCAAAGTGGGGGAGGGGCGTCACTAGGCAAGAGTGAAATAGGGAGTGAAGGAGAAGAAAGACCCGCCAAGACCAGGCGGACAGGAGAGAGAGGCCCCTTGGCTCCTCACTCAGCTGAGGAGGAGCCTGGGCCCAGGCTCAGAGGACAAGCTTTTGGGAACATTCATCATTCCCTGTAGAGTAGGGTCAGGTGCCACACCTAAAATCAAGGCTGCAGAGACTCAGAAGCATCATTACAGCCTCAATTTCAAGGCTACACCAGAGCAAACAGGAGTCATGGTGCCCTGATGACGGCCTTGAGTCCTTCCCGCCTACCTGTCCCTTCCTCAGATGAGGAACACCTCTCACCGTGGGACTGTTCCCAGGTCATCTAACCTCTCTGAGCCTCAGGTTCTTCACGAAGGAGTCAGGTCCCTTCTAGCATGGCAAATCTACGGTCTGTGAACCGGACTGAGGAACTCCAGCCAGCCCCCAAGTAGAGGCTGTGGCCCTTCCACAGGGATGGCTCAGACGCTTCTCTCTCGTCCCCTTCTGTTTCTCTGATCCCAGCTGGACTCTGGGGGCAGTCATTTGTCCTGTCCTTGCTGTCCAGTGGATCAGAGAGTGACTTTAGGATGGGGAACAGTCCTAAGGAGCAAGGGTGCTTGATTCTGATGCCTTCCAGGCCTTGATACCTGGTTGTCATAGAGGTTCAGGGAGGAAGCGTCACAGGAATCCCTGGTTCCTCAAATCAGACGAGACGCATTGGCTGGGTGACAGCTCTTCCAACGTTTACTCTCTAGACTGGCTACTGGATTCGGCAAGACCACGGCCCTCCTTCCTGGGCTTCAGCCAGACACAGGCTGGGCCCCTGTCGACCCACCTCACCTTCTGCCGCTGACGCCCTCGGTTCAGCCTCAGGAGTGCCTGCTTCTCATCCCAGGTAGTTCGTCTTCGTGCCTCTCTTAGATGTTGTGTTACACTCGTAATCCCCTAACCCAACCAGCGCTCAGGACACCCCCGCCATGTGAAGTTCTTCTCCTGTTGAGTTTAGTAGTACGTCTCCCTCTCCAGCCAGCCTGTGGGAGAGAAGAGACCTGCGTGAACTGGGAGGATGCAGCCGCGGAAGCATCAAGGGGACAGGCGGAAGGAAAGCAGGGACAAGGTTAGGAGCCTGAGGGACAAGGGGCACCGGGAATCAGATGGAACAGGGTGATGCACTGGAGGGGTGGAGGGCCAGGGTCCAGGCACAGCAAAGGCTCGGCAACAAGGTGGGGAGAGGTCAGCGGGTCTGGAGGAGCCAGGCAGGATGGGAGAGCTGGTGAGGGGACTGGTGGCCACTCAAGCAGAGCAGGGCCCAGGGAGCCTCACCACCTGGCCGTTGACGGATGATGAGTTTCCTGATTTCATCATAGACGAAGATAAGAATGCTGTAGGGAGTGACACAGAACCACCAGGCTATCCTGCAGAGGGTAAGAGTCAGTTAGCATGGCAGGAGACACGGGACCAGAGAAGATGGAATTGTGTGTTTCGTTTATTGTGTCCATGTGTGTCTGGAACTGGGCTGGTACTAGAGACTGGGGGTGGGGTGGGGTGGAGGGAGTGGAGTGAGAGGCAGTGGACCCCCACCTCTGAGAAGGTCAGAGCCTGCAGGGTGAGGGGCTGGGGCTGGAGAGAAGGGCACGGGACACCAACATAAAAAACCAAGGACTGGAAGAAAGGTCACATCAGAGGTATGCACTGTGTTCAGGTGATCATCTCCCGACTCCTGCGGAGTTGCTGGGAAGACCCTCTTTGCCTCCCGCATACCCTAGTCCTGGCACCACAGGGGAGGTCGTCTGAGCAGGAAGCGTCTATCCGAGACAGCCCCTGCACACCTAGTCTGGGATACTCTGCGGGATACAGAAGCATACACATACTCTTCTATATCGCAAGGATGGGGACAGTCTTTTCTTCTCTCCTATGATTAGAGACCAGGAAGACGAGTTCTGGAGAGAGGGCTAAGGTGTTCCCTTGACAGAGGGAAGAGGTGGCCTAGTCCAGCACTGTCCAATAGAAACAGAATGCAAGCCCCACGTGGAACTTAAAATGTTCTAGTAAACCCCATTAAAATAAGTACAAGAAAGAGATGAAATTAATTTTAATAATAATTGTATTCAATCCAGTATGTCTGGAACACTATTAATTTCAACAGGTAATCAACGTAAGCATTATTATTATTATTATTTATTAATTAATTAATTTATTTTTGAGTTGGAGTCTCACTGTCACCCAGACTGGAGTGCAGCGGCACACTCCCAGCCACCACAGCCTCGACCTGCTGGGCTCCGGCAATCCTTCTTCTTCAGCCTTCCAAGTAGCTGGAACTACAGGCGCGTGCTACCACGCCCAGCTAATTTTTGATTTATTATAGAGACGAGGTCTTGCCAAGTTGTCCAGGCAGGTCTCGAACCCATGGGTTCAGGCAATCCACTTGCCTCGGACTCCCAAAGTGCTGGGATTACAGACTTAGCCACCAAGCCTGGCTTGGTGTATAATAATGTAATTATTATTATATTAATAATGTAAGCATTATTAATGAGATATTTTACATTCTTCTTTTTGTCTTAAGTCTTAGAAAGTCAGTGAGTGTTTTTCACTGACAGCCTGTCTTACTCAGACACTAAATTTTCAATGGCTAAAGGGAGATGTAGTCCAACCAAAACAGTGCAGTTGTAATTATAGAAAAACATTTCATATTACTTTCATTTTTAACTTTAAATCAATCAAAATAAAATAAAATTACAAATCCGGCTCCCCAGTCATATCCCAAGAGCACAATAGCCACATCTGTTAGTGGCTACCATGTTGGACAGTGCAGGCCTGGGCTGTAGTTTATTCTCTACACACACACAAACACAATACCCCAAACACAGACGTCACTCATATAGTCCACAAACAATCATTGTATTGCACTCTGTGTCTGTGTGAGGTACTGGGGGGAAATAAAAATGATTACTTGATGGTCTGATCTCAGGGAGCTCAGAGAACCCAAACAAAGGAGGGTAAACACTCTCTCTCTCTCTCTCTCTCTCTCTCTCTCTCTCTCTCATACACACACACAGACACACACAAAGAATCACAATATTAGGTGCTAAGGTTTATGGTCGAGGTATACACAGAGTATTTGGGGCCATAGATAATGCTTAACTACATTTGTTATGACTTCTGTAATGGCATTAATAGCAACAGGAATAAAGCTGCAATCCAAGTGTCCACCATGACTCAACCATGCTCGGTATTGTAGTTTATGCTCATTTCTCTGTGTGAATCTCATAACGTTCTGCCAGTTCCACAACCGGAGGGTGCTATTGAGACTTTACAGGTAAAGCTGAGGCTCAGCATGGTTACATACTTGTCCAAAGTCACAGAATAATGCCTAGTAGAGTTGAGATTCCCACCTAGTGTCAGTATCTAAGGCCAGTGCCAATGTCTCCTGTTCAACACGAACTGAGCACTGACACTGTGTCAAGCATCATGCAAAACACTGCGAGGATAGAAAGGTGAACAGAGTATGTAAATGCATAGACAAGTTGGAGGAATGCATGCTACGTCATTAACAGGCTACCTAGGCAACTTGGGGAGAGGGGGGACAGTGGGGGTGGGAGTGGGAGTGGAAAGGGACTTGGGCTTTTTTCTCTGTAAATTTTTAAAGTAGGACTTTGTTTCACAACAAGCATAGACCAATAAAGCAAGGCAAAACAAAACAAAAGCCTGGCGTTGAATAAGGCAAGGTACCAGACAATAAGAATTTCAGTAGGCTCACTCACACCCATATACATTAAAATATATTTGCATAAGTACAGCAGAATCGGCTAAGCATAAATTAGGCTATTTTTTACAGTTACTTCATCTCCAAGCAATATGTATCCTTGGACAGTGATACCACTCATTGTCATGAAAAAGATTCCACTCTGTTAAACACTGCTAACTGAGTCTGCTAAATGTGCATGTCTAGTGGGCTGTGACCACTTGGCACAGTGTCTAATACCTCCCTAAACAAGATCCACTTATCAGGGCCCAGGCGACGCTCTCGGTGCCACTGAGAGCAGCCTTAACAGGCAGCCCCTAGCTCGTTCCTGTCCTGTTTGGACACACGCTTCCTGTGCAGCACCCCCGGGCCTGGTGAACGCCCCACGCGCGGCCCTTCCCTCACTCACTTGAGTGGGTACGTCCGCAGGGCCCGGTCCATGCCTGGAGTGTAGGCTAGGAATGCAGCCAGCAACGTCTCCTCCACGATCCCAAATATTAGGACCTTGTTTCTGGGAAGACACGTTTGTGGGTGTGATGGAGGAGAAGAGGAGAAGGCGGGAGGGACGACACATCCCTGTGGGCGGGCACTCACTTCATGCCCTGCTGGAAGACGGAGTTGCGCCGGGTCTTGCAGCTGATGAGGTCGGCCCACTGCACAAGCACGATGCTGACGAAGAAGGCTGTGTGGCATGTGAACTCCACCACCTTCCGCTGCTCGTAGGTCTGGGGGGAGCGGCAGAGAGGAGGCAGCAGTGTCAGGAGGGGTTTCCATGCACCTTAAAGCTCCTTTCCTCCCCGATCTTCCAGGCCCCTGGGCTGGGCCAGGCTCTCCTCCCAAGACCCCTCAGTGCTTCATATGCGTCTCTGTTTTAGCACTTTTCATGTCTTATGATCTGTGTGTGTGCTTCCCTCACCTGACTGAGAGCCCTTCAAGGACAAGGATCTTGTCTTGGTTATCTTTGTGTCCACTCCTATGCTTGGTTCAGTGAACAGCGTGTAGCATGGCTCAATACATATTCACTCCGTTGATAAGAAGGGTGGGGTAGGAGAGAAGGGGGGTTATGCAGCCAGAGTCAGAGGACACAACTCAGAGAGGAAGGTGGGCTGTGGGGCAGTAGACCATGGAGAGCAAGAACTGCCCCGAAGAGGGGTACCAGATCGGAGACGTGCATTCATTCCTTCGATCTTTCTCATTTAAGGAGCTTAGAATCTAGTGGGGACAATAAATACACTATGTCCGCACAATAAATAAATATAAAAGAGAGATCTCAGAGGGCTACAGGAACACAGATGAGGTGCATTTAAAGTAGACTGGAGAAAAGAGCTTAGGTTTTAAATACTGAAACAGTGTGCTTATAAATAGCTTGTGGGTTGAATACATTTGAAAAGTGCAGGACTGTACACTAATGAAATACTACATATAAGATCTCATAGGATACGGTCAAAGTAGTACTTGGAGAGAAATACAGAGCCTTCAATGATTAGGAAACAAAGGCTGAAAACCGCCCAGCTGAGCATACACCTTAGAATAAGATCCTTTAGCGTGTTTGTGGGCATCAGATGGTCCCACCGCTGTCCTTCCTTTCAGTCAGCTGCTGTCACCTGTGTCACTCTCTGGCATTTCTGAAGATCTTAGCTTCTGACTCACCGTTGCTCTACCACTGTCCTGTCCTTGTTTTGGGAGATTTTTTTTTTTTTGAGTTGGAGTCTCACTCAGTCGCCCAGACTGGAGTGCAGTGGCCACTCCCGGCCTCCGCAGCCTCGACCTGCCGGGCTCCGGCGATCCTTCCGCCTCAGCCTTCCAAGTAGCTGGAACTACAGGCGCGCGCTACCACGCCCGGCTAATTTTTGATTTATTGTAGAGATGAGGTCTCACCAAGTTGCCCAGGCTGGTCTCCAATCCTTGGCAGGTAATCCTCTCACCTCAGCCTGCCAAAGGCATGAGCCACCAGACCAGGCCTTTTTGGAGACTTAAATATCCATGTTGATGATCCTTCCAAGACCATGGTCCCACAGAAACCATGTATAAATAAATATACAGAGATTGGTTCCTCGATCTCTGTCTCCACCAGTGACACTGTCCTCCACTCCCTCTCACCCCCACTTGCTCTCTATCCTTTCCAATACCTGCTCTTTCTCTGTAATTTCAGTGTTAAGCATCTCTCTCTCTTCTCTCTGACCTCCATTTTTTTTTTTGAGTTGGAGTCTCACTCTGTTGCCCAGACTGGAGTGCAGTGGCCCCTCGGCCACCGCAGCCTCGACCTGCTGGGCTCCAGTGATCCTTCCGCCTCAGCCTTCCAAGTAGCTGGAACTACAGGAGCACGCTACCACGCCCGGCTAATTTTTTGATTTATTGTAGAGATGAGGTCTCGCCAAGTTGCCCAGGTGAGTCTAGAACCCGCGGGCTCAGGCAATCCACTCACCTCAGCCTCCCAAAGTGTGGGATTACAGGCTGAGCCATTGAGTCCGGCTCTGACCTCCATTTTTATTCTTCCATCTCACTCTAATATATCAGTTCCAACACTCCTTGGACTCCCTCAGACTTACTATCCTTTGATGCCATATATTATGCATTTGGTTATTCTCTGTCTCCCTTCCCACTCTCCATCCCTAACTAGAAATAGGTTCTGAGAGAGAAGTAACTTGGTCATTTTGGTTCACTACCGTCTCCCCAGGTCCTAGAACAGTATCTGGGACATAGAAGATGCCCAATACATATTTGCTGAATGGATGAATGAGTGAGAAGCAATGGAATTATGGAGGAAAGATATTTAGGAGGTATGAGCTCTCTTTACTCCTTGGTGGGTGACTCTTTACTAGATTATCTGAAAATTATAGTCGTGGAAGAGACATGGGCCCTGCCTTTATGGAGTTCATTCCTCAGGGCAACTCAGCACACTTGTGAGACCTCAGGATGTCTTTGGGGTTCGGGGGATTCTTAACTTGTTTCCTCAAAGTGCTTTTAATTACCTTTAATTTATTATAAATTATACATCACGCAGCATCTTGGCAGCAGGAAGGAGGTATCAGGATGTGCAACTAACAAGGGCTCGAGCTAAGGGCTGAGGGGTTGTTGGCGGGGTACATGGCAGTAAGAATTGGGGGCATCCGTGGATCCTGGAGGCTCAGCTAGCAGAAGTCAAACGTGTATGGGGACATCTTTCCCGCCACTCCGATTTGAACACACTCTTGAGAAACCTATGATGAGCTTGGCTTGCAGACATCATGGTGAAGTGAGGAAGTGCCGGGCAGGGGGAAAAGAGTCCACAATTCTAGCCCAGCTCTTCTAGGGAGTCACTGTGGGGCCTTGAGCAAGTCATTAAATCTTTCTAGACTCAGTTTCCTTGTTTATAGAATGATGATACTTGACTATGTGCCCTCCATGATTCTATAATTCTAGCAATTCCAGAATTCTGGTGGTGGGGGTCACCTGCCCCATCATCTCAGAAATTGAGACGAGTCTTCATAGATACAAAGGAAGCACACTTACTAAAATTCTTGAGCACATATTGTTGGGGGAAGCCCAGTCTGGGCTTCTTTCATCTTGAACATGAGGAAAGACTACTATGGGAAGGCATCCTCTTGGTTTCAGAAGTTTGGAATGATGAAGGGATATACAAGGAAGTAGGTTTTTAGATTTTAAATCATGATATCCTTGGGTCGGGGGGAGGGAGTGTAACATAAGAGAAGACTCAGCATTTATTTCTGTGGCTAAAACCTGGAAAAATGGAAATCGGCCTAGAAAAGTTGATATGAAAAGGTTGAACGCCAGGTCCCAGGGAGCCAAGGGATCCCGGGAGGCGAGAACAGACAGCAGACTGCAGGAGTCCACAGAAGTGAGGTTGCTGCAAACAGAGAGGAATCTTTGCTGGCGTGACTGGAGCCTGAGGTCAGGTGTAAGGACGCTTCTACAGGACAGGAGGTGAAGCGTCTGCTCTGTCTGGTGTGTTCCCTTTCCCCTCTTCAAAGTTGTGTTAAACACCCTCTTCTCTGTCGCTCCTTCACTCTTACTGGCCACAATCCACTCACCCACTGCTGTCCATAGCTGTCCTCCAGGTCATTCACAAATCTGTTGTCCCAGTTGAGGCGGATGCCCAGCAGATCCACAGGCCTGAACCCGTTCTCGGCGAGGATCACAAAGTAAGTGAAGAATCCGGCCACAGCCTGGATCATCCCTATGAGTGACAGGGTGCCTTGTTCAGAGAAGGGCCCCAAAAGGCAGACCACGGGAGGGGGGGAGGTAGGGCCTGCTTCCAGGTGGGCTGGTGTGTGCCTGAGGAGTGATGCTCGAGTTTTGCCATCAACCACCTGAGGCCATCATTTCTGCGGACTTTCTTCCAAGCCCTGACATTTGTTCCTAAACTCTGACCTTGAGTCATCTTTGAATTGCATAAATTTAAAGCTAAGCAGGGCTTTAGCCTAGATGCGATAGCTCATCCTATAATCCCAGCACTTTGGAAGATGGAAGTGGGAGGATCTCCTGAGTCCAGGAGTTCAAGACCAGCCTGGCAACATAGTGAGACCCCCATCTCTACAAAAAATACAAAATAAGATTAGCCAGACATGTTTGTAATTCCAGATACTCGGGAGACTGTGGCAAGAGGATCACTGAAGCTCAGGAGTTTGAGGCTGCCGTGAGCTATAATCGCACCACTGCACTCCAGCCTAGGCAATGTATCAAGACCCTGAGTCTAAAAAATAAATAAAACTAAAAAGAACTTTAGAGGCAATGTGTTTCTTATCTCTATTAAGTCAGAGCTGAACCCCTCCACCTCATTTCCTCCACCAATCAGACACTCATCAAGTTCTACTGTCTTATGTCTCTCCTGTTTGACCTCTGCCTCTCCCTTAGTCAAAACCTCTGTCCCCCATGCCTGGACTGCAGCAAGCGCTGGTGGTAATGTAAACCTACTAACCACAGAGCTGTGCACTCTGCGGGCGCTGTGGACATGGATCCTCACAGTGAGTCTCTGTTTTGTAAGTGGAAAAACGGAAGCACAGAAAGATTCAGTCTTGCCCAGAGGCAGACAGCTGGCAAGGGCCAATTTGGGACTCAAGCACAGGTCTGACTCCTGTTTGTGCTTCTTCCATGTGTTTCCTCCCCTAGCTGTCAGGATGATCTCTGCCATCCAGTCTCTCCCCTGTTCATCCCTCATCATAACCCCTGAAGCACTCCACTGCACCTGGCAGCTCAAGAACAGACACCTCCATTGACTCTAAAATGCCTTTCAATGCTGGCTCTGATATAAATGCCACCTGCATTTACAGCCACTGCTTTACAGAGAGTGACTAAGAGTCTAATAATAATAATAATAATAAAAAGAAAAAAAAAGCATCTATATTTGATTGACCAACTAAAAAAATTATACATCTATATGGACAAAGGGCTCCACGACCTGGATTTTCACCCTTCTCTAGTTGTGCTGTGTGAATTTCCCTACCCTTCTGGTCTCTTGCCCTGACCATGCATGCACTTGCTGGTCTAAGCCCATCCTCCAGCACCCAGTTCAAGTCCTGTCTCCTACATACGGCCTCTCTGACTGTCCTCGTCATTGGTGAGCCGCTTGTTTTGTATTCCTATAGCATGTTCTTTTTACACTTGTTATTTGGCACTTGGAGATATTATCATTTTGTTTGTTTGTTCCTTTCCTACTGGACACTAAGTCAAGGGCAGATGGATGATTCTTTGTGTTTCTAGGGTCTAGCTTAGTTTGTTGTTGAGAAAATATCTCCCTTTTTTTTTTTTTTTTTTGAGTTGGAGTCTCACTCTGTCGCCCAGACTGGAGTGCAGTGGCCGCTCCTGGCCACCGCAGCCTCAACCCGCTGGGCTCCGGCGATCCTTCCACCTCAGCCTTCCAAGTAGCCGGAATTACAGGCATGCGCTACCACACCCAGCTGATTTTTGATTTATTGTAGAGATGAGGTCTCGCTGCCCAGGCGGGTCTCGAACCCGTGGGCTCAGGCAATCCACTCACCTCAGCCTCCAAAGACACGGGATTACAGGCTGAGCCACCGAGCTTGGCATCCCTCACTTTCAAACTGAGATGGCTCCAACAGCCAGGTGAGGGGCAACCCCCCCACTCCCTCCACCTCCCATTCCTCTGGCCGCACCAATCTGTCCATAGGCTATGCCGATGAGACGGTTGTTCACCAGTTTATCCATCTTTGGGTTCCGTGGAAGCCTCTTCATGATGTCGCTTTCAGGTGACTCATAAGCCAAGGAGATAGCAGGGATCTGGAGGACAGAGGGTGGGGACAACAGGGGTCGCAGAGTTCAGAGGGATCTTAGCAGTGGTTCTTACTCTGCCCTTGACATGGCCTCAGTGCATCTCCTCGGAGTTTCGAGAGCCAGGTCCAGCTTGGTTCTTACCATGTCAGTGCCCAGATCAATACAGAGGATGGTTATGGTGCCCAGAGGCAGAGGGATACCGAGAATGATGAACATCAGGAAGGGGGTGATCTCAGGAATGTTGCTGGTCAGGGTGTAAGCAATGGACTTCTTCAGGTTGTCAAAGATGAGGCGGCCTGGTGAGGGTGGGCAACCTTCTGTGAGAAGCAGCGAGAGAACACGCCTCCCTCAAACCCGCTCCTGGACACAGAGGCCACTGCAGAGAAGTGTCACAGTCCGGGAAAGGGCCGGGGGTCCTGGACCTCAGCAGTCGTAGTGTTGTTTCTAAGTTGTGTGTCTTTTAATTAGAGCTGTGGTTTACTGGCATGTCCCGTTTGTGTACTCTTTGTTCCTGGATTCAACATGGCTAACGTTATCTGATCTCTAGAAATCAAGTGGGGTTGGGTCTGGTGAATCCTGAGATGTCTGAAAACGCCAGCGTAAAAGCCTTTGCAAGACGAAGGCTGAGAAGGAAAGCGCCTTGGCTTGGGACAGGCTTGGTTTCAAATCCCACCTCTGCTATGACTTAGTGTGATCTTGGGCCCTCTGAGCTCATTCTTCCTGGCTTGCAAGATTGCCAAGTCCTTCCCTGAGCTCCTTTCCAAAGACTGTAATCCCTCCCTGCTTTTTTATGTTTTCACAGCGTTTACCGTCTTCTACTATACTATATAATTTACTTATTACCCCACGAGGGCAGGGATTTGTGTCTCTTTCCCCCTAACTGTTCCATCCCCAGCATCTAGAAAAAGCCTTGCACATAGTGTCCAAAAGAACTCATGGAATTGAATGGATATAAAACACTGAGCACAGACCAGGCTCAGTGGCTCAGCCCATAATCCCAGCACTTTGGGAGGCCAAGGCGAGTGGATTGCCTGAGTCTGCGGGTTTAATACCCGCCCGGGCAACTTGGCGAGACCGCGTCTCTACAATAAATAAAAATTAGCCGGGTGTGGTAGCGCATGCCTGTAGTTCCTGCTACTTGGAAGGCTGAGGTGGAAGGATCGCCGGAGCCCAGCAGGTCGAGGCTGCGGTGGCTGGGAGCGTGCCACTGCCCTCCAGCCTGGGTGACAGAGTGAGACTCCAACTCAGAAACAAAAAGCAAAAAACAAAAACCAAAAAAAAAAAAAACAACAAAAAAACACAGTGTCAGGATCATACTAAGTTTCCATTGTTATTATTATGTGAATTGTCCCACATGTTAGTAAGCCGGCTTCAGGCAGAAGGCAGGGAGCCTGCAATACTGAATTCTGGGGCACACATTCACCAACAGGCATTCACGCCAGAGTTCCCTGGGAGAGAGGGGCTTCACTGGGCTCCTGCAGCCACTTCACAGATCAGGCTCCAGCTGACCCTGACGTGTCTCCGTCATTGCGCATTAGGATCTGAGGGGCCCTCTTGAACACTGGGGAGCGTGGAATAGAGCCGGAGCTACGGCTGCATCTGGGAACTTGCTGTAGCCCACCTGAATTCCAGTGAGGGCACAAAGAAGGTGCTATGCTGTACCACGGTCCCAGTCTCCCTGGAAAATCTGGACTTTCCTTTGCTCTTTTAAAAAAGAGGTGCTGCTGGTTTCGGTGGCTCAGCCTGTAATCCCACACTTTGGGAGGCTGAGTTGAGTGGATTGCCTGAGCCCACGGGTTTGAGACCCACCTGGGCAACTTGGCGAGAGCTCATCTCTACAATAAATAAAAAAATCAGCCGGGCGTGGTAGCGCATGCCTGTAATTCTAGCTACTTGGAAGGCTGAGGCGGAAGGATCGCCGGAGCCCAGCAGGTCGAGGCTGCAGTGACCGGGAGCAGCCACTGCACTCCAGTCTGGGTGACAGAGTGAGACTCCAACTCAAAAATAAAAAATAAAAAAAGAGGTGCAGATAGTGATGACCTTTGTACACCCAAATTACGTTTGTAAAATCGTGTCTTTTAATTAATTAATTTTGTAGAGATAGGGTCTCACTATGTCACCCAGGCTGGTCTTCAAACTCCTGACCTTCAGCGATCCTCCCGCCTTGGCCTCCCAAATCACTAGGAATATAGGCGTGAGCTACCTTACCCGGCTGCAAATTTTGTCTTACTGTGACTTTTCTCCCCCAGTCTGTAAAGGATCATGGGAGTTGGATGATGGGCAAAAGGAACGAGGGAATGTACACCAACGTCCACCCGAGTTCAGAGGTCAAGACCCAAAGCAGGGCACCCAGCCTCCTCACCCTCTTCCACCCCCGTGACAATGGAAGCGAAGTTGTCGTCCAGCAGGATCATATCGGCTGCCTGCTTAGAGACGTCCGAGCCGGTAATGCCCATGGCAATGCCGATGTCGGCCTTCTTCAGCGCAGGGGAGTCGTTCACCCCGTCGCCCGTCACAGCCACGATGGCTCCCTGGGGAAGTCCAGACAGAGGAAGTGAAAAAAATGATTGTGTCAGATTCAGGACCAGATCCAAAGGTCGGTTTGATTTCAGCATCTCTTATTTCTTGATGCAGTCATGCTTGACTTAGAACTCCCTTCCTTCTCTTACTCTCTGGGAGGTTTAAGCCCTCATGGAGCCCCAGACTGAAGGCCACCACGGAGGATCACGATGGGGTGCACTCTGGAGTCTCCTGCAGCCCAGCCCACCCGCTCCTCTGCTCGGACTGGAACTGGTCTAAACCACACGGTTTGGGCCAGTCTCCTAGGGCTCCTGTGCCTTCCTCACCAGCCTCTGGCATCCCTCTACAATGAGCAGCTTCTGCTGAGGGGAGGTCCGAGCAAACACAATCTCAGTGTGATTTTGGAGGATCTGGTCCAGCTGCTGTGAGTTTATGTTCTTTAGCTCTGAACCATGCACCACGATGGCTTTGGCAGCCCTGAGGGAAAAGGATTTCGAAAAGCGACTTCTGAGTGTTGAGAATTCACCAGGGGTCCTGGTTGCCCATCTTTTCTAGAACCTCTGTGTTTCTTCTGTCAACCCAGTCTCTTCACTTGCCCCTAGATATATGCTGTCCCCAAAATGACACCCGCCATCTCCTCCCTGCTTTGCCAACTACTCCTCTCTGCCCCTCTCTCTGTCCTGCTTCCTCTGAAAACCCCGACACAGTCACTTGGTTATTTTTCTATTGTGCTTTACGTTGTAACGTGTTAAACCCTGGGTATCCTAGCAACTGGAGGAGACTCCAAGAACCTTAGTAAGTCGGATCAGGGTGGGCAGGCTGAGAATGGAGCAAAGGCGGCAGATCTGAGTTGTTTAGGGGTTTCACCTGGTATTGACCATGCTGACAGGGATCTTAAGCTGGGCAGCAACGTCCTCTGCTGGCTCGATGCCTTCTGAGATGATGCCTACACCTTTGGCAATGGCCTTGGCTGTGATGGGATGATCTCCTGTTACCATGATCACCTGGGTTGGGGAGGGAAGAGGAGCAGAATCATCTTCAGAAAGGGCCTAGGTCCTTTATCTTTCTCCTCTAAGAATGGACATGTCACTGTTTTTTTTCAGTAAGGGTTTTAGTAGCTCATTCACAAGACAAGCACTTGTGGTAAAGCCTTGCTACTGTGGCTGCAACCCTTGGGAGTGGGTCAGGACCATCAGACCATAAATCATAGGATGATTTGGGTTCTGGATTTCCCAGAAATAAGTGAAAGATTTGACTGCATTCAGAATTTCATGTAATCGCTCCAAAAGCTATTCTGCTTCTTCAAGTGCAAAGACAGAAACACCTACACAGAGAACAAGTAGTAATAAAGGAATGCTGGAATTGTCCTTCTGCCTGGCAATATTTATTTATTTATTCATCGATCTATCTATCTATTTATTTATTGAGTCGGAGTCTCACTCTGTCGCCCAGACTGGAGTGCAGTGGCTTGCTCACAACCATCGCAGCCTCAACCTGCTGGGCTCAGGTGATCCTTCTGCCTCAGCCTTCCAAGTAACTGGAACTACAGGCATGTGCCACGACGCCTGGCTAATTTTTTAATTTATTGTAGAGACAAGGTCTTGTCATGTTGCTCAGGCTACACTTGAACCCCTGAGCTTAGGCAATCCTCTCACCTCCACCTCCCAAAGTACTGAGATTATGGGTGTGAGCCGCCATGCCTGGCAACAGCAACATTTCATCTAGGCCCAGTACATTCAGAGTCTCATTCCACCTCTCTTCTTTTCACTGCCTCACCCACCCCTTGGTTGCAACTCGCTTTTGAATACCTGGAACCTAGTCGTGCCCCATACCTACTTGAAGATCGGGTGCCCATGCTCTGTGTTTGCAAAGCATTTTATTCTTTCCGTGTTTCAGCACTTAGCACCTCTCTGGACAGTGACTGATTGCCGTCTCTCCACACCCCCTCCCCGCCACCCCAGCTGGGATCTCTCTGAAGGTGGTTCCTTGTTCAGTTTCCTGTCCCAGCGCAATGCCTGGCACACAGTGCGCCATCAACAAATGATTATCAAGTGAAAGAATGAAGGGATGACCACTACCTGGGAATCACTGCCCGAGGTTTCCAAGTGCCCTCCTCGCACATGTGGGTCGAGCTGGCACCAGACAAACCACTCACAGCCACAGGGGTAATGTAAAGCTGGCTCCAGCAGAGAGCATCAGCCCTTCACTCTAACCTGCCTTCTCCTGAGTCTAGGAGACAGAATGAGAGGGATAAGCAGGGCAGGTATCAATACTGAACCAGTGAAGTTGTGTAGGAGTCTTGGAATTCGACCTGGGACACGTGGGATACAGAGCATCTCAGCATTGGAGGTGTTTCATGAAGTCCGAGGCCCACCCTAACCAGAGGGGCTTTCCCCCTCTGGGTCTGTTCTGCAGCTGAATTTCACTCTTGGTCGCATTCATTTGGTTTCCAGTTTTTGCTCCTGGATGTATCCGTTAGGACAGCTGCACTCACGGTGTCAGCCCCACGGAGGACGCCAGCTCTCACCCTCTCATTCTCACTCCTGTCTACTCCAGATCCCCAGCCTCTTGGCCTCACAACCCATCCCAGCAGCACATTTTCACAACTTCTTGCAGCAGTGCTGCTCCTGGTGTCTGCAGACCAGCAGCAACAGCATCATCTGGGAGCTTGTTAAAAACTCAGCATCTTGGGCTGCCCTAGGCTTACTGAATCAGGATTTGCATTGTAGAAATAAAATCTCTAAGGGATTCACACGTACATTAGTTTGAGAAACACTGTACTGGACACTGGTTCTCAAACTTGTCTGCTCATTGGGCTTTCCAAGAAAGTTTTTAATATACAGTTGCCTGGGTCCTACCCTGAGAGTTTTGAATTAGATTGGTCTGGGGTGTGTCCTAGATGTCAGATTTTTAAAGTTGTCCTGGTGATTTTAATATTCAATGCAAGTAGAATTCTAACTAGAGAGGAAACTTACTACTAAGTATCTCTCTTTTTTTTTTGAGTTGGAGTCTCACTCCCGACCACCGCAGTCTCGACATGCTAGGCTCCGGCGATCCTTCTGCCTCAGCCTTCCAAGTAGCTGGAACTACAGGCGCGCACTACCACACCCGGCTAATTTTTGATTTATTGTAGAGATGAGGTCTCGCCAAGTTGCCCAGGCGGGTCTCGAACCTGCGGGTTCAGGCAATCCGCTCACCTTGGCTTCCCAAAGTGCTGAGCCACTGAGCCCGGCCACTAAGTATCTCTTAAGACTAAAAGTCATAAGGTCAAAGAATCAGAAATCAATTAAAGGCCAGGCATGGTGGCTCACGCCTGTAATCCCAGCACTTTGGAAGGCCGGAGTGAGAGGGTTACTTGAGCCCAGAAGTTTAAGACCAGCCTGGGCAACATAGCAAGACCTTATCGCGACAAAAAAAATAAATAAACATAGCCAGTCGTGATGATGTGTGCCTGTAGTCCTAGCTACTCAGGAGGCTGAGGTGGAAGGATTGCCTGAGCCTAGGAGGTTGAGGCTGCAGTGAGCCGGGATGGTGCTACCGCACTCCAGCCTGGGTGACAGAGCAAGACTCCAACTCAAAAACATAAAAATAAAAATAAATCAATTAAACCAAGATTATTAAGCACCCTCTCTGTGCAAGGCTTTCTAGTAGCTTCTCCAGCTTGTGACAGGTGGGGGCTTCTGGGGTGGGCAGACGTTTACCTTAATCCCTGCACTACGACACTTGTTCACAGCATCAGGCACCGCGGCTCGAGGGGGGTCAATCATGGATATCAGGCCCACGAAGCAGAGGCTGTCCATGGGAAAGTTTATTTCATCTGTGTTGAAAGGGAATCCCTTGTTGAAGCTGCTGGGCAGATTCAGGAAGCAGAACCCTAGAGACAGACAGAGGCAGGGACCAGCAGTCACTCAACTCTCTGCGTTGTTGTTCTGCTCCCCCAGTGTCCTCAGTTTTCCATCCCACAGATAACCGCTTTGATGCCATTTTCTCCAAGGCTCCTCCCTCAGCATCTCACCAAGCACTCGCTCCCCCAGGCCGCCCAGCTTTAGGTAGGCGTTCTGGAAGGCTTCCTTCATCTCGTCGTCCATTGGGTGCTCCTGACCATTCAGAAGGAAGGTAGAACAGAACTCCAAGATTCTCTCAGGAGCACCCTTCATCATCAGCACGTGGGGCTGCGCGCTGTTCTCCAGAAGATGGATGGACACCTGGGGGAAGGGAGAGTTCGTGGAACAGGAGGGCACCAGGATCAGGGCTGAGGACAAGGGGAAGGTTTGGAAGACTGGAAAGACAGGTGACCTGCCCCACACCCTGCTTTCCTGGCCTTCTCCTGCCCCAGTCACATCTGGACCATGGTTGAGCCCGGTTCCTTCTCCTTTCCAGGAAACCGAAGCCTGGTGTTATTTGCACACAAATGACGGACTGGAAGCTCTCTGAGGGCAGAGCCGGGCACTTTCCCTTCCCCAGGTCCTTGCTGTGGATGGCTAGAGAGTAGAGATAATGGGGCTGGCAAAGGAAGAAGGCAGAGCAGACGGGAAAGAAAACAGACTCGGAAGACCTGTGTTCTGGGGCCAGCAAGAACGCTTAGGACCTTAGGGCAGTCCACTGAACCTTGAAAACCTTATTTCTTTCCAGAAAACGTAAAAGGTTCTGCCTGGACCCCTTCATTGGGTTTTTTATGAAAGATAATGCAAAAAATACTTTGAAGGCCAGGTGTCTGTCATCCCAGCATTTTGGGAGGCTGAGGTGGGAGGATTGCTTGAGCCCAGGAATTCAAAACCAATCTAGGCAACATAGAGAGAGATCGTCTCTACAGAAAATTAAAAAAATTGGCCAGGGGTGGTGGTATGTGCCTGTAGTCTCAGCTACTTGGGAGGCTGACGTGGAAGGATTGCCTGAGCCCAGGGAGGTTGAGGCTGCGGTGAGCAGTGAGTGTGCCACTGCCCTCCAGCCTGGGTGACAGAATGAGAACCTGTCTCAAAAACAAAACAAAACAAAACAACAACTTTGAAAACTGTGAGATACAATATTAAAGTGGTTAGTCATTTTAGTCCCTGGGCCGTTGTCTCCTAATAGCTTGAGAAGTCCCCTGAGAGGGACTAGCTGGTGTGGGGGTCCTTGTGGGTGTGGTGAGGGCGGGAAGAGGCATATTCATAATGTAACAAGGAGAGAGAAATGATGCCGGGAGTGATGGCGCATGCCTGTAATCCCAGCACTTTGGGAGGCTGAGGTGGGAGGATTGCTTGAACCCTGGAGGTCCAGCTTGGGCAACATAGTGAGAGACCTGTCTCTTTAAAAAAAAAAAAAGAGGGAGAGAGAAATGAGATTGGTTTTGCATTTTCTCTTAATCTCTGGTGCATGAAAAGGAACTCTCTGCAGGTCTCCTGTGATCCACAGGAAATGCCCACTCTGCAGGAACAAAATCAGTGCATTGAAAGGCAGGGTGGGAGCACAGAGGAGGCCAGTCTGCACTGCCCACGGGGTAAGCAGGGTAGGACGCTGGTGTGTAAAGTGTGGTTACGACCGTTCCATTGAAATCTCTTCAGTTATGTTCAAAATATGCTTAAACAATTAGGAGGAAAAACCTTAACTTATTAAGCAGAAAGCTGTAGCGGGTTTAAAAGCTCAGTTTTCTGAGTGCTCAGCAAATCTCTTCTTGAATGAGCGAAGGGCCCTGGAGGTGACAGAAGACCTACTTAAGCTGGCCACCTGGTCACAGCAAAGCCACCTCTTGATAGAAAATTGCAAAGAAGAAAAATGGAGGGAGAGATCTGGAAATGCCAGAGCATAGCATTTACATTTTGTTTCCATCTCAGAGGGAAAGACACCGAGCTTTAAACCCCTAGCAAGCCAAGATATCCTCTGCAAAGGCTGGAGTCTCTGCCTCAGGAACCCCTAGCTGAGGTCACTAACTTGGGGTCTCCAGAGCAGGGGCCTGCCCGAGCGCACAGCCAGTGGTCTGGCCTGCTACACTTGGTGTACCAAAGAGGATTTGGTGAGCTGGATGTTCAGTAGCTCAGAAACGACATGGACGTTGTCATTTGGAGGAAAGTCACTATTCGTTGGATGTCCCAACAGATGTCGGGAATGTGTTGTGCTTTTATTTTCCATCACATGGAGAGAGAGGTAGTGAATTCTTTCCAGCCAAAGGCTTTGCTCCAGTCAAAGGCCCTGCCAAGCCACAGAATTCCTGTCTGGTTAGTGAGGCCACTAAACATCAGGAAAAACTGGAAGTAGGTTTGCAGTTTGGGCCTGGGAGACCTATTTTGTTACACCAACTGAACACCAGTAGAGATGGAAAAGGACGAATCGATTTAACTCTTACTAGCTCAGTGTTCAATGTGAAAATATAGTTAGTTTGATTTTTTAAAGTCTGCAAAGGTTGCGTTATTTTATTATGTATTTTTTAAGACAGAAGAGCAAAACTGATTGACTTGGGCATCTCATTTCCTGTTATCCTCAGTGAACATCTGGCTTTTTTGGTGACACTTGGAGTTGGAGAATCCACTCCCTGAGCAAATCCTGATGGCCCCGTGCAACTCAAGCCAGACCTGGCCGAGTACCTGTCCTGGTGCCCGCCTCCCACCATAACCTCTTGTCCAAGTCTGCAGGCTTCTCAGGTGGGAGAAAAGCCCGGCTTTCCTGGCCCTCTCCTGGATTTTGTTGTTAGAGTCGCCACGGTCTGCCACTCAGCATGTCCCCTTCTCTTGTCTACGTAACGGATACAAATGCTCCAGGGAAACGAGAAACTTCTCAGACATGCAGAGACCCCTGGTCACCTGCCTAATGATGAATGAAATCAAGTACCTTGTAAATGCAGCTGAATTCTGCAGTGGTTAATCTCATAGTGGACACTATGGTGCCATTTGGTGACCATGGGACGCGAACATGGCTTTTACCCACCAGCCTCGGCCACCTGTAGGCATCTCAAGGGCTGCCTGACTTGTTCTCTCCGCAGGTGGCACAAGCTCAGAGATCCGTGTGGAACTTCTTCCTTTATCACCTGTTCTACCTCTCTTCGCCTGCCCGCCACTTCCTCTTGAGGTGAGCCTTCCTCTTGGTTGGGGAGCTGCTCAGGGGTGGAGCTGAAGGCAAAAGTCAAGCTCCCCTTCCTGGAGCGATAAGCCCAGCTCCCCCTTCACCATTCTCCTACCTTCGCAGGTTCCATACCTGGTACTTGTTGGTGGAATTAAAGGGAATCTCGGCCACCTTGGGACTTCTCTCTCTCATCTCTGCCACAGAGCTGTAAGACTGCTCAACGAACTTGAGGAGGGCTGACTCAGAAGCATCACCTGTTGTTATCCTCTGCCAGGATGAGGTTCATAATAAGCCCCCCCGGACATGCTGCCGGGCAGGGGGCTTGCCTGCAGCGACAAGGAGAGGGATAGAACAGGAAGGGGGCACCTGGGGGAATCCCTGGCATGTTTTGGGAAGAGGACAGTGGTGCTCTGGACACTGAGGTACCCTCTTCCCCCTAGGCCTGACACCTTGGCGATGGGCAGGGTCTCCTGATGAGCTTTGAAGTCAGCCCGGTTGCAGAGGCCAGCAATGTGTGCCAGGATCAACCAGGTGTCCGAGTCCTTGGCAAATGTTTTCCCTAGGAAGAGGGAAAGGAAGAGTTGTGAGCAGAGGATGGGAGAGTTTAAAGCAAGGGCTTGTTCACACTCTGTTGGGTACCAGATGCTTCACAGAGGCAGCCTCCTTCCCCTATGCCACCCCGTCTCCACTGTGTGCTCAGGCTCTCTCAGTCCACACATTGCATCCCTTAAATCCTTCCTCTCCCGTTCCACCAACACCACTAGTCACCAGTCTGGTCTTCACTGGTGTCAACCTCATGCACAGTCTTATCGAACCACAAATGGGCCACGGTCATGCGGTTCTGGGTGAGGGTGCCCGTCTTGTCTGAGCAGATGGCAGATGTGGAGCCCAGTGTCTCCACCGCCTCCAGGTTCTTCACCAGGCAGTTCTTCCACGCCATGCGTTTGGCCGTCAGGGTCAGGCACACCTGAGGCAAGACGAGGGAGAGAATGATGCAAGAGGCACACTGCTCGCACCCCTTGGCATATTGGAAGTTTGAGCATTTCAATTGCTATTTTCATTTTTTGTGCTTATTTCTCTCTTGTTTCCACCTACTCTAGAAATTTCATCTGTTGCTGTGGCAAAAGAAATTAGGACAGTGATTTTGGTTTGTGCTGTATGGCAAGCATTTAAAAAAAGAATGTATTTCTTTACCAAGATATCATAGAAAATGATCCTTCTCATTCCCCCTGGAAGTTTCCTCTTCCCCGGGAACCTTCTGTCTTTTCTATTCAGTGGGCTTTTCAAGTTCAGGCCACATCTCTTAAGTCCAGTCTTTCCAGGGACCACATAGATTGTTAAACTTTTATTGTAGTATCAGATGCTATGTGTGAAGGAAGTGTGGGACCAATAGGTATAAAATAGAATGGATAAGAGATAATAATGATATCACAGCATTGAAACAGACTCGAGAAATCATTTAAGCCAAAGGATTTTTGTTGATCACAAATTCAATCTAAGTCGTGTGTATGGCAAGGTTATTTTTAAAAGCTAATAAATTCTTAGGCTGTGGTTATGTAATACAGAATTCTAATCATAGGATTAAAGGTTATAATTTATTTATATAATATCACTAGTCACAGTGTTTTCATGCTGGTCCAAACATACCCTGAGAATTATTCTCATTTCTATTTTAAGAATATTGATAAACGGGAGCATATCCCAAACAGCAGGGTAGTAAGACAGGTGATCTGACCACCACTCACAGGGAAAATGGCAGAGAGAGGGAGGAATTTGAGAGAGGCACAGTGTCTACAATCAGAAATCTAAAGGGCTGATTTGTGGAAGACAGATAATCAAATTGTTTTGTGTTTCTTTGGCTGGGAAAACTAGGACCAAGCAGGGAATCATATTTCTGTTCAGCACAATGACATTTAAACAGAACAACGGAACAGTGAAATGCACTGGGACAGAAAGAGGTGGGCTTCCCATTACTAGAAATAATAATCACCTCCCATGGATTTTATAGAGGACATTCAGCATTGGTTGAATTTATATGACCTTTGAAGTCCTTTCCTATAAGATTTTATAATTCTAAATTAATCTTCTTCTATAAATTAATGGATAAATTGAGGTCTGGGGATGTTAAGTGATTTGGCCAAGTTCACCAGCCAGTACATCCAGGACTAGAACTCACTCCTGGTGACTCAAAACCCAATGCTTTTCAATCCTGCATTTAAATTTGTTTCCTCTCTCACTGAGGAGAAAGAAGGCACCAAAAAACATGGGCAGGAAGTCAGTGCAATGTTGGAGCTAAGCTATTCCTGACACCTCTGTGCCTATCAGTAATATTCTTCCCTGAGAGCTTCAACAACAAGAGAACCCAGTGAGCTCATGTCTATGGGATGATCTGTCTGCCCTGAGGCCACCTTCCACCCTGTCTACTCACAGTGACCGTGGCCAACAGCCCCTCAGGCACATTGGCCACAATGATGCCAATAAGAAAAATGACAGCCTCCAGCCAGCCGTAGCCCAAGGCAAATGAGAGCCCAAAAAATATGATGCCAAGGAAGACTGCCACCGTTGTGATCAGATGGATGAAGTGCTCAATTTCAACAGCGATGGGGGTCCGGCCGACCTTCAGGCCCGATGTCAGGGAGGCAATTCGGCCCATCACCGTGGAGTCTCCTGTAGCGATCACAACACCCCGGGCTGTTCCTGTGGATAAAGGTGGAAGACCATGTGCTACTGTGAGATAAGCAGCAGTATACATGCTGGTCTCTGCCCCCACCTCCTGACAGACAGCTCCTAAAACCCTTGAGGACAAGGATGCCAGGAGAATCTTCTGTCCTATCTAATATTTGGTCTTTGACTCAGTTCTTGACACAGCTTCCAAGACTTTCATAATTTCCTGAGTGATAGGAGTGTCTGACCTAGAACTCTTAAATCCCTTGGCGTTTCCTGGGTGACAGGAGGATCCTGGTTCTAGTGAGGGGACTCTTGGAGGGTTCCTGGATATATAGAAGTATGTGAGGGGGGGTGCAATTGCCAGGGGAACCAACCATGTAATGGAATCAGTCATATCTGTGTAATGAAGCCTCCATAAAAACCCCCAGAAGGATGGGTAGGAGAACTCCCAGGTGGGTGACCACACAGAGGTGCCCGAGGGTAGTTGCCTAGAGTGGAGAGAGCATGGAAACTCCTCTACCCCATCTCCCCATGCCTCACTCTGTGCATCTCTTTGGTGTGGCTATTCACCAGCATCTTCTGTAATATCCCTTATAATAAATGGGCATACATAAGTAGCGTCTTCCTGGCTTCCGTGAGCTGTCTTGCTACTCAGACCTGAGGAGGTGGTCATGGGAACTGCAATTTATGACTGGTCTGTCAGAAGCACAGGTCACAGCTTGGGGCTTGCTATAGGTTTCTAAAGTTGGGAACAGCCTTGGGAGGTGGAGCCCTCAACATGTGGGACCGGATGCTGTCTCCAAGTAGAGAGAGTCAGAATTGAATTGAATCGGAGGACACCTGGTTGTTGTCCTCTGGAGACCTGGTTGTCGGTGCAGAGACATCCTCACACATGTTGGGCACGGAGGTGTTCCATGCTCAGTGTGAGTGTAAAGAGAAAAAAAACCCTTTTTCTTTTCCATCAGTAGTGGTCGCCCAAGGCATGCTGAGTCTGAACTGTTGTGTTTGGTTGTTGTGTTTGGCTCCTACAAAGGGAAAGCTCTCGGTGGTCAAACACAGAGTTAAGACTCAGATCCTCTGAGGGGCCGTTCCATCCTACTCCTCATATTTAGTTTATACAGATTAGGTTCTTTGAGTCTGAAAAAGCTCACCGTTCTCCAGAGATACCCAACTTTATTGCCTACTTGCCTTGACGGCCCAGAAGGTCTTTGTTACACTGGACTTAAAGATTTCTTCTTTTTATTAATATTTTTAATTTTTTTATTATAAAGATGCGGGGTACAATTCAGGGTTAGGTATACAAACACTGATCATGCAGGTACCCTTATTGATGAGGTATGACCCTCCCTCCCCTAGCAGTTTCCCTCAACTGCCACACCCACCCCCCACTAAAGATCTTCTATTGTGATATATTTCCAGCTCTGTCCTCAGCAGCTGAATAGTTCCCGACTCCCCAGGCACAGTGGCGACCCTTCTGGAAGAACCCTGTGTTCCAACATCTCCTTATCCTCTAACCCAGTGGTCCTCAGCTGGCCAACTCCCATCCCTGGGACATTTGGCAGTGTTTGGAGACATTTTTGGCTGTCACACCCTGAGTGGGAGAGGGCTGCACCTGGCTTCAAGCACCTGGCAGAGGCCAGGGGTGCTGCCAAACACTCTGCAGTACGCGGGACAGGCCTTCTCTCCCCTCCAGAGAATGACCCAGCCCAGTCACCAGAGAATGACCCAGCCCAAAGGTCACAGTTGAGACATCCTGCTCTGACCTGAGCCCCTCCCTGCTCTGCCTACAGAGCCAGCCTGACCTCTGCTGGGTAGCACAGGCCATGACAGCTGGGCTTGGGCTCTCAGGCTCCTCCTTTCTCTCCACCAGCACCGCCCCAGTCAGTCAGGGGGGCAATTTGGACATCTGTTTGGCTACACACACACACACACACACACACACACACACACACACACACCATGCAGGCCTCCCACCTACAGTGCTGGACATGAGTCAGTCAGTCAGTCAGGGGGGCAATTTGGACATCTGTTTGGCTACACACACACACACACACACACACACACACACCACACACACACACACACCATGCAGGCCTCCCACCTACAGTGCTGGACATGAGGGGAATGACAAGATTCTTGGCTTAAAATAATTCTTCTAGCTCTACCATGATGACTGAAATTTCTACCATTAAAGTCGGAGTCAGAATCACCCAGAAAAACACTTATTTCGGAAGCAGAAGGACTCAGGGTTGGAGGCATTTGTGGTTGTCACACCCGGAGTGGGAGAGGGCTGGACCTGGCTTCAAGGGGGCAGAGACCACGGATGCTGCTAAACACCCTGCAGTACGCAGGACAGGCCTTCCTTCCCCCCACACCAGAGAATGACCCAGCCCAAAGGTCACAGTTGAGACATCCTGCTCCACTCATCTTTCCTAATTACTAGCTCTTTCCTCTAGAGTGAATTATTTAAACTCTCCGAGACTCGGGCTTCCTCATCTTTAAAATGGGTGAAAGTACTTACTAAACTATGAGAATTAAGTGTTTTTCAGAAGATCCTAGAATAAGGCTAGACACATAGAAGTCCCTCAAGTCAGCCTTCAGTTTCTTTCTTTTCATGACTTAGTGAATTTTGGGCAATATAAAAGCATACATGTGGTCAGGCACATTGGCTCATGCCTGTAATCCCAGCACTTAGGGAGGCTCAGGTGGGAGAATTGCTTGAGCCAGGAGTTTGAGAACATCCTGAGCGACATAGTTAGATCTCGTCTCCTAAAAAAAAAAATTAACCGCGTGTGGTGGCATGTGCCTGTAGTCCCAGCTGCTGGGGAGGCTGGGGAGACTGAGGCAGAAGGATCCTTGAGCCCAGGAGGCAGAGGCTGCGATGAGCCAGGATCGTGCTACTGCACTCCAGCCTGGGTGACAGAGTGAACCCCAACTCAAAAACAAAACAAAAGCATCAAATCATACACGTGACTAGGTAGGGGTAGTGCTGACCTAGTGGCTCCCACACACATTATGCATAGAGCAGCCTGTGGTTCCCATCTCCAAGGTCATTGCCACCTGTGTAAGCCTGGAAGCAGGGTCCCATGCATAGAGCAGGCTGGTCAGGTCAGTGTTTAGGAGGAGAAGGAATTCTGGAAAGGTTCACAGTGTGAGACACACATGCCCTTCAATCTGATTGCCACAGGCATTCGCTGAGTCTTGTGGAATGAAGATACTAAACACTTGAGAGGTACTGAGGAGCTTTATGTGTCTGGTGGGCTGAGGGGTGGTGGGTAGATTATCGTGTCAGCTCCATCTGCCTTGTGTCACTGTTTAGTTTAGCTCTTCTTCTTCTTTTTTTTTGAACCAGAGTCTCTGTCACCCAGGCTCGAGTACAGTGACACGATCACAGCTACTGCAGCCTCAACCTGCTGGGCTCAGGTGATCCTTCCGCTTCAGCCTCCCAAGTAGCTGGGACTACAGGCATGTGCCACCATGCCCAGGCTAATTTTTTTTTTTTTTTGAGGTGGGTTCTCACTCTGTAGCCTAGGCTAAAGTGCTGTGATGTGGTCATGGCTGCCGCAGATTCAACCTGCTGGGCTCCGGTGATCCTTCCGCCTCAGTCTTCCTCGAGGTTTTCCTCATCTCTCTAAGCACGAGGAAACCATTGACAATCCTCTCACCTCTGCCTCTCAAAGTGCTGGGATTACAGGTGTGAACCTGATAATTCTTCAGTTTTATTCCTTCTGCTATGGTTTCCTCGTGCTTAGTGAAATGGGATTTAGTAACTGATCCCAGTGAATCTAGAGACAGGGTGGGTTGACATCCACCCTGGGGGAGATTGAGGAGGCCAAACACCCCGTACCCCAGACTGGCTCCTTCTTATACCTTCCATATATTGCCAGAGAAATAGTGTAGGCTCCCTTGAAGATGTACAAGACCCCAAAAAGAGACGTTTGTATCATAGTCCTGTCAACATCCACAGTGAGGAGAGCTGGGAGGTAAGGGTCAAGTTTAAAGTTATGCTACTTAGCCGGGCTCGGTGGCTCAGCCTGTAATCCCGCGCCTTTGGGAGGCTGAGGTGAGTGGATTGCCTGAGCCCGCGGGTTCGAGACCCGCCTGGGCAGTGAGACCTCATCTCTACAATAAATCAAAAAATCAGCCGGGCGTGGTGGCGCATGCCTGTAATTCCGGCTACCCGGAAGGCTGAGGCGGAAGGATCGCCAGAGCCCAGCAGGTCGAGGCTGTGGTGGCAGGGAGCGGCCACTGCACTCCAGTCTGGGCAACCGAGTGAGACTCCAACTCAAAAAAAAAAAAATAAAATAAAGTCATGCTTCTTATTTGCAAATTGGTCTAGGGTAAATGTTACTCCACTGCAAGTGGCAGAGAAATCCCTCAATTTGGCAATCAAGAGCTCCTTTGATCTGGCCCCACCCTCTTGGCCACATCCTGGTTTTGTGGGTCTCCTGTAAAGCCACTCTCCACCTAGACAAACCCTTGTTTCCTAGATGTAAGGCTACCACCACCAGTTCTCTTATTTGAAGTATATACTCAGCTGATGAAAATCTTATTTTGGAAGAACAAATCTGGGCAAACGTCTTCCTAAAATCTAGTAGTAGTTATTTGGTGTCTTTGGAGAATGCTTGCTAACTTGCATCTTTCTGTCCAATCAATTTAAAATAATTTTAATTTTAATATATATATTTATTGCCTAATTGGGTTCTTTCTCATAGTCTTTTTTTTTTTTCTGAGTTAGAGTCTCACTCTGTCGCCTAGGCTGGAGTGCAGTGGCATGTTCACAGCCACCCCGGCATCGAACTGCTGGGCTTGGACGATCCTTCCGCCTCAGTCTTCCAAGTAGCCAGAACTATAGGTGTGTGTTACCATGTCTGGCTAATTTAAAAAAAAATTGTAGAGACGAGATCTCGCCAAGTTGCCCAGACTGTTTTCGAACCCATGGGCTTAGGCAATCTGCTCACCTCGGTCTCCCAAAGTGCTGGGATTATAGGCTCAGTCAACTGAACCCAGCCTCTATTCAGTCTTAACGTAACTCTTACTCTTTATGGTATTTTTAAATTAATGGCTGGGTGCAGTGGCTCATGCCTGTAATCCCAGCACTTTGGGAGGCCGAGGTAGGAGGATTGCTTGAGCCCAGGAGTTAGAGACCAATCTGGGCAACGTAGTGAGACCCTGTCTCTAAAATAAATAAATAAATGCATTCAAATTAAATACTTTGATTACCAGAGAGGTTATTTGCTATCTTTTAATGCAGAGCAGGGTTTGTGAAAAGAGCACAGGCTTTGGAGAAGACCTACTTACATTAGAATTCCTGACCCTCCTCCTCTTTGTTGATTTGTAATCTTGACTTTGGCACCAAATTTCTTTGACCTTTAGTCTTTTTTGTGTAAGACAGGAAAAGCATCTGCTCCATAGCATTGTGAGAATTGGAGATAATACCTATGACACTCAACACATGCTATGCATTCAATTACAAAACAGTTATTTGTAGACACCCAAACATTTATTCTAACATGTGAATAATGGTTTTCAAGTGTGCTCCAGGGAGTCTTCAGCCCTCCTTTAGGGGAAAGGGAAAAGGAGAGCTTGACTTCGTAATGTTTAGTCCCTTGTTAACCTTGGCTAGCACTGCCTCCTGGTTCAAGAATGTCCTAGATTCTTGGAGCAAAGCCAAAATGGAGAGGCAGAGTCCAGGTGACACCTCTGGTTACTCAGGTTTCTCATGCCAACATCTTTTCTTGCAGAGGGAAATAGTTGGAAGACAGGGTTTACCTTAAGAGAAGAATGACCCAGTAGGGCTGAATAATATCCTCCCTCCTGTGCCACATGTGGCTCACGGAGCAAAGTCCACTCACAGACTAGGATAATACTAACAATTACAGGTCACTTACAGTGTATCAGGCCTTGTGGTGGGACTTGCATAGGTATTATCTCAATCCACACAAAAATCTGTGGGGTAACGACTTTTAGTATGATCACTGTGCAAATGTAGCAATGGTGGTGTTGACCTATTACCAAAGGTCATACACCTCGTAAGTGATGGAGAACCTACACTGTTTACCAGTTCCTACCCATCTCACTGCCTTGGAAAGACAGTTGCTGACATCTTTACGTTTTGGTCCTGGCTTTAGCATCTATGCTACTTATGGTTTGGCATTTACCTTCCACACAGTTGGTGGAGAAGAAGCAAATGTTCCGAGACTCCAGTGGGTTCTCGTGGGAGAAATCAGGAGAGCGGAATTGGGGCTCTGACTCCCCAGTCAAGGACGAGTTGTCCACCTGGGATGAGAGAAAAGCTGGGTCAGAAGGTGAGCACAGGAAGAAAGCCAGATTAGTTTACAAAGACAGCATGTCTATCTGTCACCACCACCATCATCACTGATCTACAGAGAGTAACAGGTCTACACAACAGCACCCTGTCTTTAACATCAGATTTGTACATATCAACTTCCCAATGTCCTGAAGAATAAGTTTTCGCTTTCTCTAACTAGATCCTGGCTGTGCCCTGAGACCACGCTGGGGCCCGCCCAGAGCCTTCCACGTCCCCTCACCTTACATCCTTGTGCAGAGATGATCCGGAGGTCAGCGGGGATTCGATCCCCTCCCCTCACTTCCACCAGGTCTCCCAGCACCACATTTTGCACATTAATCTGTATCCTCTCTCCACTTCGGATGACCAGCGCTTGCTGTGGGAAGATGGTGCAGGGTCGTTTCCAAAACCTTCTGCATCCCTCACTACATTCCTAGCCGACCTCATCCTGTTCCCAGTCTCCTTCCTTCCTTCTTCCTGCCCTTTCTTACTATCCATTACATAATTCTTGATGGCGTCTTTGGTAGATTGCAAATATCCACCTCCCTGTCTGCAGGGCCTTTTGCAGTGTGTCCTTGATGCTCTTCCCATGAAGAGGAGGTATCTATCTCCCTACTCCCAAACCTGGGTTTGGCCATGTGGTTTGCTCTCCCCCATAGAACACTGGGGGCACATGGGACACAAAGAGGAGCTTAAAAAGTGTTTTCGTGTTGAGGCGTGCCCCGTCGCTACTGGGAAGCCCTGTGCCACACATGAGCAAGTCCGAGCGAGCCTCCTAGAAGAAAAGAGATCAGAAGGGCCCCGTGTCCTGGTCATCTCAGCTGAGACCCTGGGCTGAGAGTGAAGTCATCTTAGACTGTCCAGCATCCGCTGAGATTAGCTTACTCCAGAACAACAACCCAGCTGCAGAATTATGAGAACCATTTATAGGATGTTCGCTATTTCACGCCACTAAGTTTTGCGGTCGTTTGTCAGACAGCTAACTTATCAACTTCTCGTCTCCTGAACTACCAAAACACTTTGCCCCAAAACTCTTACCCAAGGAAGGAATTAGGCTATGCTGATACCAAGGAGAGAGGAAAATCCTGGGCTACAGTGTGGGACATGGTCATAATGTGGGAACTTGGGAACCTGTTCCCTTCTGAGTGCCCAGCCCTGCGCCTAGGGACCCCTGCTCACCGCTATATTACTTCCAGGTACCTTTAAACAACTTTTAATTCAGCTGGGCTTGGTGGCTCAGCCTGTAATCCCATGCTTTGGGAGGCTGAGGTGAGTGGATTGCCTGAGCCTGAGGGTTCAAGACCCACCTGGGCAACTTGGCTAGACCTCATCTCCACAATAAATCAAAAAATTAGCCGAGCATGGTAGCGTGCGCCTGTAGTTCCAACTACTTGGAAGGCTGAGGCGGAAGGATCGCCGGAGCCCAGCAGGTTGAGGCTGAGGCTGCTGGGAGCAGCCACTGCACTCTAGTCTGGGCGACAGAGTGAGACTCCACTCAAAAAAACAAAAACAAAAACAAAACTTTTAATTCAAACACAATTTTAAACGTTTGGAAAAGCTGCAAAAGCAACGTTCAGAAAAGCAGTACCAAGAACATCTACATAACTTTTACCTGAATTCACCTGTTAATACATTTCACCTTGTTTGCTTTGTCTTTTTTCTCTGTCTTTGTGTGTATACTTTCTTCCTGAACTATTTAAGGGTAAATTGCATACATCATGATCTTTTATCCTAAATATTTCAGCTTGCATTTCTCAATAATTAAAATGTTTTCTTTTTTCTTTTTTAGTTGGCATCTTACTCCGTAGCCCAGAGTGCAGAGGCACTATCTCAGCCCACCATGACCTCCAACTCCTGGGCCCAAGCAATCCTCCTTCCTCAGCCTCCCAAGTAGCTAGGACTATAGGTGCATGCCTCAACACCCGGCTTATTTTAAATTTTTTTGTAGAGATGAAGTCTCACTATGTTGCCCAGACTGGTCTCGAACTCTTGAGCTCAAGCAGTCCTCCTGCCTTGGCCTCCTGAAGTGCTGGGATTACAGTCGTGAGCCACCACACTCAATAAAATATTCTCTTAAATAATCACAATGCAGTTATCAATTTCAGGAAGTCTCACATTGATACAATACTTTCACCTACTGTCTGGATTCCAATTCTGTCAATTGACCTAATATATCTTTTTCTTTTTTTTTTGAGTTGGAGTCTCACTCTGTCTCCCAGACTGGAGTGCATTGGCCGCTCCCAGCCACCGCAGCCTTGACCTGCTGGGCTCCGGCGATCCTTCTGCCTCAGCCTTCCGAGTAGCCGGAATTACAGACATACACTACCACGCCCGGCTAATTTTTTTTTTTTAAATTTATTGTACAGATGAGGACTTGCCTGCCCAGGCGGGTCTTGAACCCGCGGGCTCAGGCAATCCACTCACCTCAGCCTCCCAAAGGCGCGGGATTACAGGCTGAGCCACCGAGCCCGGTTTTTTTTTTGAGTTGGAGTCTCACTCTGTCGCCCAGACTGGAGTGCAGTGGCCGCTCCCGGCCACTGCAGCCTCGACCTGCTGGGCTCCGGCGATCCTTCCGCCTCAGCCTTCCAAGTAGCCGGAATTACAGGTGTGCGCTACCACGCCTGGCTGATTTTTTTTTTTTTTAAATTTATTGTAGAGATGAGGTCTCGCTGCCCAGGTGGGTCTTGAACCCGCAGGCTCAGGCAATCCACTCACCTCAGCCTCCCAAAGGCGTGGGATTACAGGCTGAGCCACCGAGCCCGGCTTTTTTTTTTTTTTTTTAGAGTCAGAGACAGACAGGTTCTTGCTCTGTTGCCCAGGTTGGAGTCCAGTGGTGTGATCCTAGTTCACTGTATCCTCAAACGCCTGGGCACAGCCTCTCGAGTATCTAGGATCACAGGCATGTGCCACTAAGCCTGGCTTTTTATTTTTATTTATTTTTGGCAGAGATGGGGTCTGGCAAGATTGCCCAGGCTGGTCTCAAACTCCTGGCCCCAAGTGATCCTCCTACCTCGGCTTCCCAAAGTACTAGGATTGCAGGTATAAGCCATCGCACTCAGCCCCAATATATCCTTTTTTTCCCCCTTATAAATGCTAGGCTGATTTATAAGTGGTGCTCTGGACAGTGACACAGTTTGTTTACTATGAGGAGTTATCTGATGCTGAGCATACTGTACATGGAAATTAGAAGTCACACAGCCAAGACAAAACAACCAGCACAGCAGGGGAAATGGAAGGAAGAATGGTGGTCTGTTTCTTCCAATATATCCTTTAAACTGCATTATCTTCTCCTTTGCCACAGAATCAGGTCTAAGGGCAGGTATTGTGTTTAGGTGTCACATCTCTTTGGCCTCCTTTAACCTAGAGCATTTTCACAGGTGTTCTTCTTTTTTTTTTTTGAGTTGGAGTCTCACTCCATGGCCCAGACTGGAGTGCAGTGGCATGCTCCTGGCCACCGCAGCCTCGACCTACTGGGCTCTGGCGATCCTCCCGCCTTAGCCTTCCGAGTAGCTGGAACTACAGGTGCATGCTACCATGCCTGGCTAATTTTTTGATTTATTGTAGAGAAGAGGTCTTGCCAAGTTGCTCGGGCAGATATTGAACCCGCGGGCTCAAGCAATTCACTCCCCTCGGCCTCCCAAAGTGCTGGGATTACAGGCTGAGCCACCAAGCCCAGCCTTCACAGGTGTTCTTTTTTTTTTTTAATTGGAGTCTCACTCTGTCGCCCAGACTGGAGTGCAGTGGCCGCTCCCGGCCACCGCAGCCTCGACTTGATGGGCTCTGGCGATCCTTCCACCTCAGCCTTCCAAGTAGCCGGAATTACAGGCATGCGCTACCACGCCCAGCTGATTTTTTGATTTATTGTAGAGATGAGGTCTCGCTGCCCAGGCGGGTCTCAAACCCGCGGGCTCAGGCAATCCACTCACCTCAGCCTCCCAAAGGCGCGGGATTACAGGCTGAGCCACCGAGCCCAGCTCACAGGTGTTCTTTAAGGTCACTGACATTTGGAGAATACAGCCCTCCCTTCACCAACACCCAAACTTGCCTTTCTTATTTTTTTATTTTTATTTTTATTTTTTTTGAGTTGGAGTCTCACTCTGTTGCCCAGACTGGAGTGAAGTGGCTGCTCCCAGCCACCGCAGCCTTGACCTGCTCCGGCGATCCTTCCGCCTCAGCCTTCCAAGTAACTGGAACTATGGGTGCGTGCTACCACGCCCAGCTAATTTTTTGATTTATTGTAGAGATGAGGTCTCACCTGCCCAGGCGCGTCTCAAACCCGCAGGCTCAGGCAATCCACTCACCTCAGCCTCCCAAAGGCGCAGGATTACAGGCTGAGCCACCGAGCCCAGCTCTTATTTTTTTAATAGAATGTTCTCTTTTGGGGTTTGTATGGTGTTTCCTTATTGAATTCAGATTCTGCCTTCAGGAACAGACTCTGTCACAGTGATGTTTGTCTTTTGCAGATACTTTTAAGGCCTGATAGAGCAACTGGACCCCTCATCACCAGCCTCACCCAGCTCACTCACCATAGAATAGAATTCTCTTTTTTATGGCTGAGTAGTATTCCATCGTGTATATGTACCACATTTTTTTCATCCAGTCCTCTTTTGACGGGCAGCATGGTTGTTTCCAGGTTCTTGCAATTGTGAACAATGCTGCGATAAACATACGTGTGCAGGTATCTTTTTTATAGAGTGATTTGAGTTCTTCAGGATATATTCCCAGTAGGGGGATTGCGGGGTCATATGGGAGGTTGGTATTTAGAGCTTTTAGGAATCGCCACACTGCTTTCCACAGAGGTTGCACTAGTTTACACTTCCATCAACAGTGTAGAAGTGTTCCCTTTTCACCACACCGTCTCCAGCAGCTGTTATTTTTTGAGTTGTTGATAGTTGCCATTCTGACTGGAGTTAGGTGGTACCTCAGTGTGGTTTTGATTTGCATCTCCCTGATGATTAGTGAGGTTGAACATTTCTTCATGTGTTTGTTGGCTGCTCAGATGTCTTCCTTTGTGAAGTGTCTGTTCATATCTTTTGCCCATTTTATAATGGGGTTGTTTGTTTTTTTCTTTTCAGCACGGAACAAAATCATGAATTTCGCAGCAACCTGGATGGAACTAGAGTCTATAATACTGAGTGACCTCTCACAGAAACGAAGATCCGAGTATCACATGTTCTCACTCATATAATGGACCTTAAACATCCAATGCAATACTATAAGAAAATGACTGACAGTACTGGGAAACCATGGGGGGAGGGAGGGAGATGGGATTAACAGTAGCAAATATCTGTCTGGGAAACACTTCATATCAACAGGGTGCCTGGAGGAAACGTAATTGTATACCTAACCCTTAACTGTACCCCACAACATCATAATAAAACATAAATAAATTTTAAAAAAAAGAATAGAATTCTCCAGGGAACACTGTAACTGTGTTTGGCCACATTCCACCCCTCCTCTCACTAGATCCTCCCACTACAGTCACACCTGTGGCACCATGTTCTTAAATGATTCCATGATCTTGGCACTCTTGGCCTCCTGATAGTAGGAGAAGCAGCTGGTGATGACGACCACGATGGAGAGCACAAAGCCGAGGTACAGCTGGGGATGGGGAGAGAAGGTGTTCACCAGTGGGTCCTTTCCTTCCTCTCCATCCTCAAAAGTTCAGCTTGCAAGGGTGACCGTGGTTTCTCCAGGCGCAAGAAACCACGGGACTGAGTTGGAAGGCAGAGGGGCTGAGAAGAATCTGAGGGAGAGCCAGAACACTGGGTTCCCTGGTAAAGAAACCCTGGGCTATATGGTGAGTGGTCAACAAGGTCTCAGGGCAGAGAATGCCTGGCTCTTTTTCTCCAGGAAGGCTCTTCAGGGGGTGAGGGGCAGATAGTGAGAGAGACTGGAAGGAGCCGGATGAAATCAAAATTGTGGGGAAGAGAAGGGACAGCAAATGGCTTTGATAGTTGGGAAGATCATCAAAGGGGGAAATCACGCATCTCAGGGAGCTGAACCAGTAGCTTTCTAGATCAAAGGTGAACGGAATCAGGTTGGACCAGCGGCTCCCTCAGAAAGTGCCTGGGGTTGGGATGTGGGCCTGAGGGCTTCAGGAGTGGAGGCTGCTGGGCAGAAGAGTCTCAGGGCTGCGCAGACACTGGGCCGGCCAGTATTAGTTGAACAAACTCACGTTGTCTTTGGTAAAGTCATCATAGAAATACGACTGGATGCCAAAGGCCACGAAGCAGAGGATGGCGCCTGTCCACAGCAGGAGGGAGAAGCCCCCGAAAAGTTGTTTACAGAATTTGACCCATTTTGGAGTGGTGGGGGGTGGAGTTAGAATGTTGGGTCCGTCTCGAATCAGGAGTTCCTCTGCCTTTTGGGGACTGTGGCCCTGTGTGGAGAGGAGATAGGGATGGAGGGAAGCTGTAGAAAGAGAAGCAGCAAGAGCCAAGGGGAAGCAGCCATTATGGCCTCATGAGGGGTGGATTGAGACACTGCAGGAGCTCTCTTAGGGTCAGTCTGGAAGTTCTTCCTAAATAAAGTGGGATTTTAAGATGTGTGTTATAGGCCAGGCTTGGTGGCTCAGCCTGTAATCCCAGGACCCTGGAAGGCCGAGGCGAGTGGATTGCCTGAGTACGCGGGTTCGAGACCAGTCCAGGCAACTTGGCGAGACCTCATCTCTACAATAAATAAAAAAATAGCCAGGCATGGTAGCATGTGCCTGTAGTTCTGGCTACTCAGAAGGTTGAGGCAGAAGGATCGCGGGAAACCAGAAGGTCAACACTGAGGTGTCCATGAGCATGCGTGCCACTGCACTTCAGCCTGGACAAAAGAGTGAGACTCCAACTCAAAAAAATAAAAATAAAAAATAAATCAATAGTAGGGCTCGGTGGCTCAGCCTGTAATCCCGCGCCCTTGGGAGGCTGAGGTGAGTGGATTGCCTGAGCCCGCGGGTTCGAGACCCGCCTGGGCAGCAAGACCTCATCTCTACAGTAAATCAAAAAATCAACCGGGCATGGTAGCGCATGCATGTAATTACGGTTACATGGAAGGCTGAGGCGGAAGGATCGCCGGAGCTCAGCAGGTCGAGGCTGCGGTGGCCGGGAGTGGCCACTGCACTCCAGTCTGGGCGACAGAGTGGGATTCCAACTCAAAAAAAAAATAAAAAAATTAAAAAAAATTAAAAAAAAATGTGCATTATAGAATGGATGCTTGCACAGGAAGGGTTTTCTGTTTGTGGATTAGTTCACATATCTTTTTGAACTTGAGCACCTGTTTTGGGATGGTTGGGGATGGATGCTGAGGATACCAAGAATGCTTCCTACATGTAAGGCACTCGTGGGGAGATGAGTATGTGCAGATAGTTACAATACAATATGCAAGCCCAACGTGGGGATGAGATATAATACTTAATGTTGATAACATGTTAACACCACGCTTTGACTCCAATGTAGAAACAGAAGGAATAAAATCCAGTGCTTGGTAGCACAACAGAGTGACCACAGTTAACTATTTATTGCATATTTCAAAATAACTTGAGTGGATTTGGGACATTTCCAACACAAAACCAATGATAAATGTTAGGTGATAGTTATCCCAGTTACCCATTTTGATTCTTACACGTTGTATTCTTGTTCCAAAACCTCACATGCATTCCATAACTACATACAATTGTGTAGTCATACAACTAAAAAAAAAAGAAATAGAAAAAAGAAACGGCTAAAGACAGAAGTATACAGATTCTCATTTCAGTCTTGTGCACAAGTTTATGTGCTTTTCCCTGTAAATGAAAATGATAGTAGAACCTGCCAGTCCCCACCAGCCTTCCCCTCACCCCGAAGCACCCAGCGGTCCCAAGCCCCTTTCAGAAGGTGCACAAGGTCAATTTTCATCACAATACTAAATTGTCATTCAAGCCTGTAATCCCAGCACTTTGGGGGGCTGAGGTGAGAGGATTGCCTGTGCCTACAGGTTTGAGACCCGCCTGGGCAACTTGGTGATACCTCATCTGTACAGTTTTAAAAAAACCAAAAATTAGCCGGGTATGGTGGTGCATGCCTGTAGCTCCAGCTACTTGGAAGGCTGAGGTGGAAGGATCGCCTGAGCCCAGCAGGTGGAGGCTGCGGTGGCCAGAAGCGTGCCACGGCCTTCCAGCCTGGGTGACAGAGTGAGACTCTTACTCAAAAAAAAAAAAAAAAAAGAGAGAGTCTCCGGTGAAATTTTCTAAGGGTTACATGTCATCTCAACAGAGTTAATATAGAATTACATGAGAATCCAGTTAGTGACTATTAAATAGCAAGATATTAAAGAGGCTTGCAAAAATGTAAGAAGTCATTCTTTTTTTGTTCTGAAAAATATAGTTATTTGGCAAAAATACTATGTATATTATACATAATGGGTTTACTTTTGTAATTTTTTAACAAATTGGGAAATATTTTAATTTCTTTATTTTTTTATTTTTTATTTTGGAGCCAGGATCTTACTCTGTTGCCCAGGCTGGAGTGCAGTGGCACAATCATAGCTCACTGCAGCCCTGTACTCCTGGGCTCAAATGATCCTCCTGCTCAGCCTCCCAAGTAGCTGGGACTACAGGTATGCGTTACCATACATGGCTACATAAAAAAAAAAATTTGTAGAGACAGGGTCTCACTATATCACCCAGGCTGGTCTTGAACTCCTGGCCTCAAGCAAGCCTCCTATCTCAGCCTCTCCCAAGTGCTGGTATTACCCGCATGAGGGACCATGCCCAACTTAATTTTAATTTCTAATATGGTAGATGCAACCCACATAAGCAAAAACTCTTTGGGGTCTTTAATAAATTACGAGTGTAAAGGGGTCCTAAGGACAAAAAGCGTGAGAAGTACTGCCCTAAACCATTCTATTCTCTTGTTGAGTACTATACACTCTGGGGCAGTTCCATATTCATCTTTTTCCAGGTAGTGTCCTGTGGACCTGGGTCAGGCGAAGGGTGAGAAGCGAGGACTTTGGATTTGAAGTTGGGGGCTGGACTGCCAGCTCCACTTTCGTCCTGGTGGCCTCATGGTCAGAGTCCGAGACCCTCCACCTCCCTCAGGGGGCTCCTCTCTCACCTTCGTCAGGTCCACGGCATACTTGGCACTCAGCTCCTCCAAGGTTAATTTGTGATCATCCTGAGGGAATAGCAGAGTTATGGAGGGAGCGGTGGTGAGGGAGCAGGGAGAGAGACCTACAGAGAGGAGACATGCTCTGGCCTGTGTGGTTAATCCTCAGGGTTCGGCTGAGGTGAGGGTGTTTCAGGAGGGCAACTAGTCAGCGCCCCCGTGTGGGTGTTCTCACCATGACCACCTCCTTCTTCAGCTCCTCCAAGTCCTTCTGTTTCCACTTGGCCTTTCTTAGCTTACTGGATTTAGGCCTTCTTTTAGGTTCTGGTTTTGGAAGCTGCTCAAGGGGAGCCACTGTCTCTTTTTTCGCCCAAAACTCCATCCTTATCCCTGGATGTAGCCCGACTGGGAGGAAGAAAGCCGAGAGAGGGAGGGTAGTGGGGAAGGTGGGAAGGAGGCCAGAGCAAGGGGGGAAGGAGAGGTGAGTGCGGGGAGAGGGGGAGCAGGAAGAGGAGTCAGGTGGGAAGGGCGGCCAGGTGATGGAGGTGCCACAGGGCTCTCGGCAGGGGGCAGTGGAGAGTGAGGAGGCTGAGTGAGCTTCAGGGGCTCCGGAGCCCCCAGCTCCTGGCCTTGTGATTGCCATGGCAACCAGGTCTGGCATCATAAAGGCTTCGTGGATGTTCTAACCGAGAATCCGGAAGTCTTCGTCTCAGGGATTTGAGGATGACTGGATCCAGCACTGCCACAGAGAGGATTTCAGTCTCAAGACAAAACTGGAAAAAAGCCCTCATGTGGTCCAAAAGACCTTGGAGCCTTAGAGAGAGCTGACCCCAAAAATAAAGCAGCAACTCTGGACGCGAGCCTGCTTTTTAGTGAGGCACCTTTCTCCACCAGTATTGCCTTTGATCTTTTGATTTTAGGAGATCACCTAGCAGAACAGATCAGTTCTTGGAGCTTTGGAATCAGTTCTGAGTGTGAATCCTGGCTCCTCAGCTTGCCAGCTGTGTTACTTGGAGCAAGCGATTGAACCTTTCTGTGCCTCTCTTATCTGTAAAGGCGGATACCATCTACCTTAAAGCAAGGTGCTGCTCTGTGTAAAACAGTGGCTAACATTGGTATGTGCTCAATAAATAGCTTGAATTCAGTATGTGAAGCTTTTCTCAGAATAAAAATATGCTTTTCCACGTGACAGCACTGCATTTCCTCATTTTAAAATGATGTATTTCTCTCTCCTATTTACCTTCTCTGGTACTTCCGCAGGTGCTATGGCAGTATTAACTGGAGATATTTTATGTGTAAATTATACTCTACCTCCTTCCCAAAAGGATCTGACGCATCTATATATTTCTATCAATCATTTATATATTTTTTCAATTATGCATGTCATATACAGTTCCCCTTTCAGTTGTTTGATGTTTTTTAAAATTGCATTTTGTTGGGAATGCTTTTTTAAAATATTGCTATATCTGAAAACATCCACCTTGGTGCTGATGCAATCCTTCTTCAATATTCAGAGATGGAAATGTTTCCTTCCCAGCTAGGATAAATGATGGTCTATTTTCTCAGTAGATAGGATTTTTCTTCTCTATTGAAAATGTATAAGATAAAAACTGGAAGTCTCACTCTCTTCCCTTTAAACTGAATCTCTCCCTGCTTAAGTTACTCCTGTTGACAACGTGCAGTGTGTCCTCCCAGTGTTTTTTCTATGCTTATACAAATAGATGTCTAACAGGAGATATTTTAAAATTTTTATACAATCATTCAACTCTCATTTATCAAACGGACATGCACATAAAGCCCATTTTTGTCAGTGCTGCAAGGCATTCTACATACTGTATTGACCATGCTCTATTCAATCATACCCATGGCTGATGAATTTATAGGATATTTATATTTTAGCCATTAATAACATTGCTGTGGTGTCATCCTTGTGTGTAGATATCTTTAGGTCCTTGAGCGTCTATTTCTGTAGAATCAATTTCTGTTGCTGAATCATAGGGTACACTCATTTAAAATCTTAAGATTCTGCCAATCGCTTTTTAAAAGGCTTCCTCTGTCTATATCCCAGCAGCAAAGTGCAAGAAGTCCACTCTTCAAACCCTTAATCAGACTGGATGACCTTGATTTTTGCCATTATAATCAGTGAACTTTGATATCTTGTAGTTTTACATTTACATTTTTTGTTGTCTATGTGAGCATTTTCTTTTACGTCTATTGACTTTCTGGACTTTGTTTTTCTTTTTGTGACTTGTCAATCTTATCATTTGCCCAGTTTTCCATTGTTTTCTTTCTTATGTTGATTCATCGGAGCCCTTTGTCATTACAAATATTTTCTCCCGCTCTTTGTGTTTAGATCATAAAAGATCATACAATTTTTAAGAAAAAACTTGGAATGAAAGTGAAAATTGTTAAGTTTACCCATGCATCGTCTATGTGACAAAACTGAGCCCAGCCTGGCACAAGGGAGGTCCCCAGAAACAACTTTATGAAGATATAATCAATGGAAATGATTTTTGGAAACTCCATTCTGATCTACAAATCTCAGTTCAGAAGTCCACCTCTTCAGAGAGGCCTTCTCTAATTGCCAGATCCAAAGCAGCTCCTTCCACCCCACTCCTCTGTCCATAACCTGTGGTCTTCACTTTTTTTTTTGAGTTGGAGTCTCTGTCACCCAGGCTGGAGTGCAATGGCATGCTCACGGCCACTGCAGCCTCAACCTGCTGGACTCAGGTGATCCTTCCACTCAGTCTTCCAAGTAACTGGAACCACAGGTGTGCACTGCCACATCCAGCTAAGTTTTTCAACTTATTGTAGAGACTAGGTTTCAGCAAATTGCCCTGGTTGGTCTCGAACCCCTGAGCTGAGGTGGAGGTGAGAGTCAATCCCTGAGGTGGGAGTGAGGTCTTCACATTTCACTCTCTGCAGTCATCCTGCCCATTTATCTGTTGACTTGTCTGGTTGATTTGTTGTCTTGTTGACTTGTTGCCTGGGTCTCCACAGCTCTAGGGATTTTCCCTGGCTCACTCTTGGCTATAAACCCAGTCCCTAGAGGAGTGGTGGTGTAGAGCAGCTGGTCCACAATTAGTTCCTGAAGAGATGTTGAATGTAATGAAATTTTGGGTTTTAGCTCAATGTTATACAGTTTTGACAATCATTACTTTGCTCCGATGTGTTTTAAAATCTGTTGGGGTAAACATACTAGCATCAATTATCCATTCATTTGCTTCATGATTATAAAAAATTGCTGAGATTCTTGCCTGATTATTCTTACAGTTGAATGTCACAGCCAACATGTCATGTTTTATAAAAATATAGGGAGGATTTAAACTGATATTGAATTGACTCTTTTATAATAACTTGTTTTTATCTTCACTACATTCTGTTTTCCCAAATGGCAATGAAGTTTAGCTTTCCAGCTGGGCAAGGTGGTTCATGTCTGTAATCCCAGCACTTGGGAGGCTGAGGCGAGAGGACTGCCTGAGCCCAGGAGTTTGAAACCAGCCTGGGCAACATGGCGAGACCTTGTCTCTACAATAAATAAAAAAATTAACTGGGTGTGGTGGTGCAGGCCTGAAGTCCCAGCTACTTGGAAGGCTGAGGTGGAAGGATCGCCTGAGCCCAGCAGGTCCAGGTTGCAGTGACTGTGATCTTGCTACTGCACTCTAGCCTGGGCGACCGAGTGAGACTCTGACTCAAAAAAGAAAAAAGTTTAGCTTTCCGTGTATTCATGTTTTTCTTCATTTCTTTCAATGTGCATTAAAATTTGCCTTAATAAATACTATATGTGGCACACACTAGACCTTGAGTGTAATTTGTTTTGATTCTGTTGTAAATAGAGGCTCTTTGTGCTGTATTTTCTATCTCCTTAATATTTAGGCCAGGCACCGTGGCTCATGCTTGTTATACCAGTACTTTGGGAGGCCGATGCAGGAGGATTGCTTGAGCCCAGGAGTTCAAGATCAGCTTAGGCAACATAACGAGACCTTGTCTCTACAAAAAAAAAAAGGAAAAATAGCCGGCATGGTGCTGCATGCCTATAGTCCAGCTACTTGGAATGCTGAGGTAGAGGGATCACCTGAGTCCAGGAGGTCCAGGCTGCTGTGAGTTGTGATCATTATGATCATGCCACTGCATTCTAGCCTGGGTGACAGAGTGAGACCTTGACTCAAAAAATACATACATATATTACATATACATATGTAGTCCTAAATATATATATATTCCTAAATGAATATATATAAATACATTTGCTGTTTTTGTTTGTTTAAATAGAGACATGGTATTGCTATGTTGCCCAGGCTGGTCTCGAAACTCCTAGGCTCAAGCAATCCATCTGCCTCATCCTCCCAAAGTGCTGGGATTACAGGTATGAGCCACAGCTGCTTGTAAGATTTTTTGTTGTTGCTACTGTTTCTTTGTTGTAGTTGACTTTCTTGGACTACAGGCAGGCGCCACCATGCTCGGCTAATTGATTGATTGATTGTAGAGATGAGGTCTCGCCATGTTGCCCAGCCTGGTCTCGATCTCCTGGGCTCAGGCAATCCTCTAGCTTCAGCCTCCCAAAATGCTGAGATTAAAGACACTCAGCGAAGGTATTTATTTATTTAGACCTTTTAAATACAAACTCCTTATTCAGAATTTCAAGTGTCCTGTTGCTGTTACTTGTGTTATAGTTGCTGTTCTTTTAATTTTCTCGACTTTCTGCATCCCTTCTCTGAACATGGTTACATTTCCTGATCTGCTTTTTCAGGAAATAATATTTTAATCAGGAATAGATATTAAATTTTACTGATAGCCTTCTCAACCTTTCTTGAAATGATTCTTTAATCATTTTTCTAGTTAATGTTAGTTGTTAATAACGTTTTCTTTGTAATATACTATTCTTATATTCTACTATTTGGTGGCAGCCAAATTATTATCTATATTAATTAGAACATTTAATCATAACAGTACTTGTAAAATTGACTGGACAAAACACAATTATTTTCTACATCCTAGCACATTTTAAATAATATAAGAATTTTCTTTGTGGAATTGAATAAAAAGTTTTTCCATTGAATTCACTAAAGACAGGATGTTTTGGAAGAACTCACTTGTATTAAATGTCCTCCTTTGATATTGATCTAATCACTTTCTTTCTACTTTCTGCTGCATGCCTAGCATTATGAATATTTAGCGTCTCTCTCTGATGCATTATTCCGTTTTCTATTCTGGTGATTAAAAAGAAAATGCCATGGAAAGCCTTTCTGCCTGGGTCAGAGGTTGACCTTAGCTTCTCAGATTACATTCAACAGTAAGATTTTCTCCTCTTCTTGCTAAGATCTTCTAGCAGATTGTTGAACCTCTTTGTGTCTTTCTCTGACCTCCCGCCTACGACTTTAAGATCACGTCTTTTACCTTTCTCTGGTTCTAATTCATGGGTCTGCCTATCCCCTACTGCTCAAGTGTTCTTGGTCTACAGATTCCTGGCCCCCTTTGCGGTCTCCCCAGTTCACTGAGCCCAATCAGGTCCCCTCATGCCCAAAGGCTTCCTGTTCCTGCAGTTGTGGAGCTCAGCTCGATGGTTAACCGGGCTGGCCCCGAAGACAGACCTAGGTTTCAGTCCTGCTTCCCATACTTACTACCTTGGAAACTTTGAACACAATTTAACCTTTCTGAACCTCAGTTTTCTCATCTTTAAATTGGAGGTAATAATAGTCCCCGCTTACTGGATTATTGTGAAGACTCAGTCATCCAACAAGTATTTATTAATTGCCTAGTGTGTGTCAGATATTATTTAGGTGCTAAGAATAAAGGTGTTGAGCAAAAGAAATAGAATCCTTATCTTCATGAGCTTATTCTGGAAGAGTCAGACAAACAAACAAAAGTATAAATACAAACTATATATATACACACACACACACTGAAATTATATGTACATATTTTTATATATTACATCCATCCATCTATCTAAATTTGAGGTGGTATTTATGAAAAAACAAAACAAAACAAAGAGCATGGAGAAAGAGGTACCAAGAGTGTTACTGTATTTGAGGGGCCTGTGAGGCCCTTTCTGAGGAGGTGATGTCTAAGGAGAGACCTGAATGAAGAGGAAAAGCCTGGTATGTGAATGAGTAGGGAAAAGTGTTCCCGGCAGAAGGGACATCAAAGATAAAAGCCCTGAGGTGGGATAAAAGGAGACTCTACAAATAAAAGTTTGACAGACTTATAACACACACGAGCTGCAGATAATGCTTCCACTATCACTGCCATAATGATCATGGTCAACACAGTTGGAGTCCTACTGAAGGGGCCTCAGTATGGCTTGGGTGGGAACTGACTTCTGACCATGAACCGGAGATTCTGGTGCAAGTTGTAAGGGCTGGCATCTTCCCCTTTCTTGTTCCCAGGACCCCTGGGGGAATGCACAACACTACCTACCCCTCCATCTCCAGCACATGAGTGTCCCTCCCTACTGTCCACTGCATTCCATCCATGACAGCTTTTGACATGTACTACTTGGGTGAGTTTCAAGGACTGAATCTACTTTAACCCCACCTGCTAAAGACACACCTGGAACGGGGCTCTGCACACAGTATAACCCCGATAATTGGTGGGGACTGTTGGGGCCCTCAGCCCACTTTCTCCTTCCCCTACCCCATCAGATTGAGAGTGGCCTGATTCTGGTCTGGAACATAAAAAGCAGAAGTGGCCCTAAGGATCTGGGCTCTCATAGATTCACAGGCCCTTCCCTGTTGGGGACAAACTTTTGGGGCTCTTGAGGTGAGATTAGCCATGAGGAAGGAGGCCGCTACTATATTTTATTTGTTTTTTCTTTTCTTTTCCTTTTCTCTCCCTTCCTCTCTCTTCTCCTTCCTTCCCCTCCCTACCTCCCTCCCTCCCTCCCTCTCACCCTCCTTTTTTTTTCTTCTCTTTCTTTTTCTTTCTTTCTTTCTTTCTCTCTCTCTCTCTCTGGACGGAAATTTTGCTATGTTGCCCAGGGTGGCCTTGAACTCCTGGGTTCAAGCAACCCTCCCACCTCAGCCTCCCAAAGTGCTGAGATTACACTGCACCTGACTGTACTATATTTTCTTCTAGGTTATTTTGCAAACTAACTTCTTCCCCTCACACACCTTCTCTGCCTGAGACTTGCTCTCCCTTTGTTGCTTCCTCTGTAAGCCAAGTTCTGTCACAGCACACATTTCAATACCACAATTTAGGAGGGAGGCATGTGTAAAGTGTAGACATCTGAATTACAGAAGAGATTTCTTCTTTCATAAAGAAATGCAACTTTATTATTTTCAAGTACATATGTAGTACCTCAAACTAATGTCTTACAAAAGTTACCAGTAAAGATCCTGTAGATGCTTTTTAAACAAATACATAAGATTGAGGATAATTAGCTCATGCACTCGCTACTTTTAAACGGGTATTTCTAAAGTGCCTGAAAAGTATTGTTTTAGGTAGACTAAATATGCCATCCCTAGCAATATTGCTTATGCTCTTAATTTACTAAACAAATGCCATTTTTGCTGATTGTACAAAGATAAACTTTTGTCTATAGTTGATCATCTCAAATTAATCAGGTCGAAATGAGTATGGTCTCCCATGCAGATTCCCAAGCCCAAGGCCATGTCTCCCTTACTTCAAGGTACTTCTGATGAAGCAGAATTCCAGTGCAATGGTAACAGCCTGTGGGACTGTTCATGGGCTTGTGTTTTGTGTGTGTTTCTTTCCTGTCTGCCTTGGGTCTTTTATTTCCTTAGGTGTCCCTCTCACTTGCGTGGCCTGTTGGGGTCTTTCTGTGCAGGACATCCCCAGTGCCTTCCAAGCCAGGTTTAGAGAATGGGGAGAGCTGCCTGCAGAGCATCAATGTGAGAGAGGGAGGGAGGAAGGGAAGGGAAGGAATCTCCTGCAGGAACCTAAAATCAACCCAGCCCAGGGACAGGGACACAGTGATCAGCAGGGTGAAGGCCTTTTGCCTGGGAGGGACAGCCCTGGCACCAAGGAGATCAAAGGCAAGTCTCCTAACATTTTTCCTCTTGCTGTCCAAAGGTTCTGACCACGTTCATGACCTACGCTGATTCTGCATGTCCCTGGAAGGCAGGAAGGTTCTGAGAACTTCTGCACCCAATTCCAGCCAATGGCCAGGGAGCTCTTTTTCCAGGGCTGAAAAGGCAATGCCTGGGAATGACACTAATTCATCAGAATGGGCATGGAGGGGAAGGGAGTTGGGGGCAGATGACTGGGAAAAACTGCAGCTATCCCTCTTGGAAGAGCTTGGAACTCCAAGGACTGTATTATCGAGGGAGAGGTGCATGTGACTGAGAGAGCCCAAGTTTCTGTGACATCTGGGCCTCGTGGACCAAGAGGACTGCTGACCAAGGGCCAGCACTCGGGCGTGGCGGCCTCCGGAAGCTTCTGAGCACCTCTGGTCCTGCCTCTGCTGTTACTCTGATGAGTTCTGAACTTGGTCTGCTGTGGGGTATTCTAAAGGGCAGGGCACAAAGCTGGGGCACACGGCAGACATCCGGAGACCTCAGGCAAGTCAGATGTCCTGATGTGGGCGCCATCTCTCTCTTTTCTTGACTCTGTTCCTTTGCTGCCGCTCCCCTCCAGCCAGCCCCACCCCCACCTCCCACCTGCCTGCCCAGTTGTCCTCCCCGGGTCCCTGTCCAGCCTTGACTGGAGACCAGCCTGGCCTCTCTCCTCAGCTTCTCTTTCTGGCTTCAGGCTCTTGCACTCACCGAGGCGCCTTTGTAATGTCAAGATCTGAAGGGGAAGCCGAGAGGACAGAGTCCAGAAGGAAGCTAAGCAGGGGTGACAGTGGAAGGCGGGCCAGGCTGGACGTTTGGTGATCTGAGAGGGCTCCCTTCTCCTGGTTGAGGCAGGTTCCTGCTTTTGGATGCTGATCTGTTACAGGAGGAGGGAGCGAGGGGGAGGGAATGGGGAGGATTAGGGTAGCCTTCAGTTCCTCAGAAAGCAAGAGAGGACGTAGTGGAGGGAAAGGGGCTGGGCAGGGGACGCTGACATCTAATCTGATTGTTCACAGTCAGGTCCATGGGGCGACCACCCCAGCTTGCTTTATTTATCCACTCCCTGCAACTTAGCCTGCTGAGTTGCCCCACTGTTTCTCCCCAAATCTTCTCCCAAAATACCACATCAAGTTTTCCATCCTCCGTCACCATCCCCGCAACACCTCCAGAGCCCCCCATCTTTCCTGTGCCTGATTCTTCTTCCAATGGGCTCAGTAGTACGTCTCCTTCTCCACCCAGCCTGTTAGAGAGATCGGGGTGGGGGTTACAGTGTGAGCTTAAAAAGAGGCGGGAGAGCAGCCTCCTAGGGGCATGGGTTGCTGAGGCCAGGGGGACTGAGAAGCCTAGTGGGGGGGGGTGAAAGGGAGGAGAAGGAAGTCCAGGGAGCACCACCATGGGCTAGAGGCGTGGAGGGTGAGCCTGCCTTGAGGGAGGTTGTATCTGGCTCACTGGAGGGCGGGCACAGAGTCAGGGGGAGGGCAGATGCCCACAGGGCCTCTTGGATAGCAGACGTGTGTCTGAGGGGGCAGCCATCCATTGCTGCGGTGCAGAAGGGTGGACATGGGGTCAACAGCTCTTCTGATTCTTCCGGAGAAGTCAGACTCAGATTTTATGGGAAACCCCCAAGTCTTAGCCATCAGGTCAATTAAACATCCTGTCCCCACACAAAATACTGGGCAGTTAAATCCAACAATATCCCCAGAACATATTTGGCTTTTACCCAGCCATTTTTAACCCCTGTGATGTGATTAAAAATGCTTGTTGGAAAAATAACTTGTTGGTTGATGCTTGGGAATCAGGAGGCCTGGGTTCTGGTGCCGGTTCTGCTATTTCTTGCCTCACCACCCTGAACAAATACGTTCATCTCTGCATCTCTTCTCTTTATCTGTGATATGGGACTAGGTGACCGGAAGGGACCTTCTAATTCTGATGTTTTGAGGTTTCACAGGTGGAAGGTGGAGGGCCTTGGAGAGTTGGGAGGGACTTAGAATCTGACAGGGAGTCAGCAGGAGAACAGGTTCCAAGGTCAGGGCTCCTGGGACCTGGGACCCCAGGATCTGAGGGCGCCGAGGAACGGGGTCAGGGATCCACGGTGGGAGTGGGGTTTGCTTTGGAGCCCGGAAGGGGGTCCCTGGGGCTGGGGGTTGGACTCTGGGAGGGCTGGGGCGGGATGTGGAGGAACGTACCACCAGGATACCGCCGCAGTATGAGCTTTCGGACCTCATCATAGATGAAGATAAGAAGGCTGTAGGGGAAGGCGCAGAACCACCACGTGACTCTGAAAGCAACAGAGGCGAGGGATAGGAGCATCAGAGATCGGCTTGGTGGTCACGTGGAGTAGGATTCAAACGGATCAGGGCTTGGATCCCAGAGGGGGCTCAAGGCTGCTGAGGCAGAGGCAGTTGCCAGAAAGAAACACTCACTTGAGCGGGTACATGCGGAGGGCGACCCCCATGCCAGGGCAGTAAGAGAGAAAGGCAGCCAGTGCCGTCTCCTCCAGGAGCCCGAAGATCAGGATCTTGTTCCTGGAAGGGCAAAGAAAGGAGGGAATGGAGAATCTGAAGGGGTCAAGGAGGGAGAGATCCCAGATGCCCTGGGTGGAAGGGAGAGAGGAGAGAAGAAACGTGAGGGAAGGGTCACAGATGACCCTGTCCTTGTTCTCGTCCAACGTCCTCTCTTCATGCTTCATGAAAACAAAGACAAACTGTCATTTCTTTCCTGCTTACTGAGTTAGGCCTCTGAGTGATCTCTATTGCATACATGTATTCATTCTTTAAACAAATGTTTCTATGTGTTGGGAGGTGTGTTCTGTACTGGAGACATGGGGGTATGCATGGGATCCACCCTCATGCAACTAATAATCTTGTTACTGCTCCAGGCACGTGGTCTGTGAGAGTCTTGTCTCCTCAGCGAGATCCTTTGAAAGTTCACCGCCGGGCCCATGTCTGTCTTCTACATTCTCAGTGTCTCCTCCGGGTCTTGGTGGTGGTTCATCACAGGTATTTAATGAAGAAAAGAATGTATAGTACTCGGCACAGGCGAGGCTTGCTGCACAGGAAGGGGTTAATACAGGCATTCACTGAATCAGATTGAAAAGCAGGATAGAATCAAGGTAGTTTCTGCAGTCAGATAGGCGGATTCTACTCCCAGGGCTGCCCCTTACTATTGTTGGGCTGTAAGCGACTTTGACCTTCTCTAAGCCACATGTTCCTTCTCTATGAGGATTTTTACCTTTATGTCACAGGGTTACTGGGAAATTATGAGAGCGAACGCACAAGAAACTCTGGAACATGGAGAGGGCGCTGTCCTATTATCACTCTCTCTATCTTTTCTATTCTTATGCGTGGCACCATTTTATGGCTTAAGCCCACATCGGTTCCCACTCTTTTCTCTCACTAAGGACCCCTCTTATTTTTCATCTGTAAAGGCCACATTTTAATTGATTTTTGTCTTTCAAGTTGCACTTGTTAATAAGCAGTGAAAATATTTCTCCTTTTAAGATTAATTAGAAATATGCATGGTTTCCAAACAATTGTGGTTCAGCGCCTCAGTTACTCCACTTCATGACATGTGTTCTTGGCTTTGCCTAAGAATGACACATCAGCAAAGCTTCTCGTAGCTGAGTGCCTGACTTCCATAAAACTTTTAAAAATCGTGCAAGTAGCATCTCTGAGGACCATCAGTGACCCAGGAATCTTAGGTGAGGCTGCCTCCAGCCAGGAGATTTATTGGTATTAGTCCTGCTTCTTTGCACATTTCGTTTCCTTCCCATTTGCTGTGCAGACGGGCTGGACTCAGGCAGCGTGGCACATCCCACCTTCCTGTGTCACCCACGCAGGCCTCAGAAGGGTACCCAGTTTCTTAGCCTCTCTGCTCCTTGTCCTCTTCCAACTGCATTTCCTCATTAGTATTCTTAGCTTGCTGGAATCTCCTTCCTTTGTGTTACCTTTATTTATCTCACAGATTTCCCACTTTCCTCTCCCAAGGATCTAAAGTGCTATTAACTTCACCAGGGTTTGGCATCTTCCCTGTCCCCAAGCTAAGAAATTGTGATATTTGGGCCACTGTTCACAGTAGAAGAAAATAAAGAGAACTAGCATGATACCTTCAGCACTCAACCAGCATCCTTGCTGGAATCTTAGAGTCACGAACAGTGCCAGGCTCTGTGACAGGCCGGGCACAGCAATGTCGGGTATCAGCCAAGGCGGGGCTTTAGGATGGACCCCGGTGAACCCATACCTTCTGTATGACCTTAGGCATGTCATTTAACCTTGTTGGGGCCTCCTAGCCATCAGTTGTAAACAATAATGCCCACCTCATAGAACTATTGTGAGGTTAAGCCATGTGTGCTGGGCACTTAGCTGGGTGCCTGGCACGTCGTAACTCACATCACAAGGAGGCACCGAACCTGACCCTGAGAGACAAGTGCTGTTAATTAGGCTGCCTGCAGGGGGGAAGAAGAGCAGAGCAGATCCTGGACTGAGGGCCAGGAAAAGGATGGTGGTGGGTGGCACGCACATAGGAGTTGGGGAAAGGAAGGAAGGAAGGAAGAAAGGGAGGGAGGGAGGGAGAATGGAGGAAGATGAAAGGAAAGGAGACGGGAAGGAGACGCTACCAGAGTACATTTCAGGAGCAAAATTAGAACTCATGAGAAACAGTCATACCGTTCCTCCCTCTTCTCTCATCGTTCTCAAAACTGGCTGTGGATATGCAACTGGATCATGACAATCTGAGGTCCCCTTTGCAGACCTGGGCCAGAGCTGAGGTGATGTGGGGGCAGAAGCCTGACCTGTGTGGGCGAGTGGGTGTGCCCAAGCACTCTCTGCCTGGTGGGCGCGTGCCGGCAGGGCGGACACTCACTTCATGCCCTGCTGGAAGACGGAGTTGCGCCGGGTCTTGCAGATGATGAGGTCAGCCCACTGCACAACCACAATGCTGGCGAAGAAGGCCGTGTGGCACGTAAACTCCACCACCTTCCGCTGCTCGTAGGTCTGGGAGGGAAGTGGCGAGAGAGACGTGAGTGTCCCAGGAAAGGGCAGGACCAGAGTGTGGTACCCAATCTGCCCTTAGCCCCAGGGTCCCCAGTTGGCCACTCCTGCCAGGTGCCCAGCTCCACCCATGCATGACTGTGTTCCTGCATGTACACCGGCCACCCACCCACTCCTGGCCGTAGCTGTCCTCCAGGTCGTTCATGGTCCGGTCATCCCAGTCGAGGCGGATTCCCAGCAGCCGTGATGGCAGAAAACCATTCTCTGCCAGGATCACAAAGTAGGTGAAGAAGCCACCTAGCGCCTGAATCATCCCTGTGGATAGTGGGCAAAAGGCAGGGCCTGGATCAGGGAGGGAAGCAAAGGGGGCAGCCCCTCAGGGCCAGAGATGGAAATCCCTGTGCCCTGGGGAGCTAGCCTTGTCCTGGAATTCTCCTTGGGGCTCATGCCTCTGAAAACTGGGGAAATAACCCTCCAGGGCAGCCTCCCTAGCCTCAGGGCCCATGTACCAATCTGTCCGTAGGCCATACTGATAAGCCTCTCGTTCACCAGCTTGTCTGTTTGGGGGTTTCGGGGCTGCCGCTTCATGATGTCACTCTCAGCTGCCTCATAGGCCAAAGAGATGGCAGGGACCTGCAAGGGACAAAGCATGGGGAAGGGGAGCACATGAGAAGGGGTGTGGAGATGATTGGAGCATTGGATGGTTGATGGTGGAGAACATATGCATTTATTAAGACCCTGCTCTCTGCCAGGCCGTGGGCGTGTCTTCTCTCTAACCAGCACCGCCTGGTCAGCCGCCCAGTGCACCTCTCCCTCCATCGCTCCCCTTTCCTCCCACTGCACCCATGGGGTTCCCTTGCCTGTCCCCTCTGCCACCTCCTGGGCTCACCATATCTGTGCCCAGGTCAATGCAGAGGATGGTCACAGTGCCCAGAGGGAGGGGGATGTTGACGATGATGAACAGCAGGAAGGGCGTGATCTCGGGGATGTTGCTGGTCAGAGTGTAGGCGATGGACTTCTTCAGGTTGTCAAAGATGAGGCGGCCTGTGGGGGAGGTTCTGAGGGCATCAGGGAGATCAGAGGACCCCTCCCCAGCCCCTGAAGCATGGTTGCCCGTCTTCCTGAGAGAGGAAGGTTTTGTGATTGAGGGAAGCTCAAGCAGGCTGGGGCTGCCTGGAGTCCTGGGCTGACTCTTCAATGGGGTAAAGACCTGGGAAGCTGACATCCCGGACACCTCCCAGCCCACGTGACTTGCTCACCCTCCTCCACCCCCGTGACGATGGAGGCGAAGTTGTCGTCCAGCAGGATCATGTCGGCCGCCTGCTTAGAGACGTCAGAGCCAGAGATGCCCATGGCAATGCCGATGTCGGCCTTCTTCAGCGCAGGGGAGTCGTTCACCCCGTCACCCGTCACAGCCACAATAGCTCCCTGGGGAGAAGATCCGGCCAGCGCTTGAAGACGAAGCCCTGCCAAGTCTACCTCCTCAGGCCTTGCCCTGCACCCCCAGTCCCTCCTGCCATCTGCCTCTGTGGCTGTGCTCACCTGCCTCTGACATCCCTCCACGATGATGAGCTTCTGCTGAGGGGACGTACGAGCAAAGACGATCTCCGTGTGGTTCTTAAGGATTTCGTCCAGATGCTCCGACGTCATGTCCTTCAGGTCCGAGCCATGCACCACGCACGCCTTGGCTTCTCTGGAGGGCGGGGCAGAGACGGGTGACCTCCCAGGCCAGCCGGCTGCCTCTCCTCACTGCCTTGGCCTGCAGGCTCCCTGCTAGGCTCATTCCTCCATTGCTTCAGTTCTCCTGTCCTCATGCTCAGTTTCCCTCTTTCTCTCTGATGAAGCAATGCTAAATCCTCACCCTGCGAAACCATCATGGACATAAAGGCAGTTTGCGCTGGGGCTGTGGCTCACATCTGTGATCCCAGCACTTTGGGAAGCTGAGGCGAGAGGATTGCCTGAGCCCAGGGGTTTGAGATCAACCTGGGCGACCTGGCAAGACCTCGTTCCTATCTTAAAAATGAGCCGAGCACCATGGCACATGACTGTAGTACTTGGAAGGCTGAAGTGGAAGGATTGCCTGAGCCCAGCAGGTCGAGGCCGCGGCGGCTGTGAGTGTGCCGCTGTACTCCAGCCCTAGGCTACAGAGAGACTCCGACTCAAAAATGAATGAATGAAAAAATAAATAAATCAACTCAGTTTGCTAGGCCCTGGCTAGTTCCTGATACACATCCACTCCTCCAGCAGCCCTGCAGTGTGGCCAGTATCCGCACTTTGTGGTTGAGAAGACAGAGGCCCAGGGCGTAGAGTGATGACTCCGAGGCTATGCAGTGAATCAGCAGCACAGCTGGACACAGACCCAGGGCTGAGGAACCACTCATAGAAGTGTTCGTGGTAAAGCCTGTCCCAGAGATGTTGTCCTAATAACATAGGGGGGGGGCACTGAAGCCTTCTGTGGGAGAGGTGTGTTGATGGAGACAGGTGCGTCCTGCAAAGGCCTCACCTGGGGTTGACTTGACTCACAGGGATGTTGAGCCGGGCTGCGATGTCCTCCACGGTCTCGTTGCCCTCGGATATGATGCCCACGCCTTTGGCAATGGCCTTGGCTGTGATAGGGTGATCCCCGGTCACCATGATCACCTAGTGGGAAGAGCAAGAGAGAAAAGGGAAAAGGGAAGCAATCTTAATGATTTTCCTCCCTCCTAGCCCTTTCCCAAAGTCAGGAAAAGCTAGGCCACAAGCTGTCTGGGGCTGGTAGATCCTAGCCAAAGCAATGGAATTGTGTGTGTGTGTGTGTGTGTGTGTGTGTGTGTGTGTGTGTGTGTGTTTCGGTGGGTAGATAAGGAGGAGAGATAATGATATGTTGTAATACTTTCAGAGGATCAGAGATAACTTGCTTTAGTGGAGAAAGAGTGACAAGTTGATGAAGTTCTTTGGAAGGGAAGCCTCCGTTCTCTGGGATTACTCCGGAGACTCCTTGGGAGTTTGGATTTCATGGGATTCAAGGCCCTCAGAGCGGGAAGGGCCCTGTGACAGCTCCTTCATTTCACAGATGAAGAAACCAAGACTTAAGAGGGGGCCTACGATTTGCTCAAGGTGACAGGCCCAGAACTAGGACACGAGGTTCTCAGTGTCAGTGCGCACTGTGGCAAACCAGGGACGGAGCAGAAATAAGATGGTGACAGAGCCCCTGCTTCCCCACCTTGCTCATCTGCCTCAGACGTCCTCCACAGCGTGAGGCGTGGTGAGTCCTGCCCTAGCCCTGATAATGTTTGTTGCTGTTGTTGCAGAACAAATGGAGTTGGAATGGAGAGGGGGTGGTGTCAGACAGGCTGGTTAAGAGTCTGTTACAGCCAACCAGGTACGGTGGCTCTTGTCTGTAAGCCTGGCACTTTGGGAGGCCGAAGCTGGAGGATCACTTGTGGTCAAGAGTTCAAGACCAGCCTGAACAACATAATGAGACCCTGTCTCTACAACATAAAAATTCTTCTTCTTCTTCTTCTTTTTTGAGTTGAGTCTCACTCTGTTGCCCAGACTGGAGTGCAGTGGCCGCTCCCGGCCACCGCAGCCTCGACCTGCTGGGCTCCGGCGATCCTTCCGCCTCAGCCTTCCAAGTAGCCGGAATTACAGGCATGCGCTACCACGCCCGGCTGATTTTTTGATTTATTGTAGAGATGAGGTCTTGCTGCCCAGGCGGGTCTCGAACCCACGGGCTCAGACAATCCACTCACCTCAGCCTCCCAAAGGCGCGGGATTACAGGCTGAGCCACTGAGCCCGGCTAAAAAATATTTTAAAAAAGCTATTAAGCTCAAGGTGAGCGGAGTGGCCTAGGCTAGCATTTGCACTTGTGACCTTGTGAGGCAAATCCAACAGACACCGAGGGAGGCTTCTTTAGCCCCACTGCTTCTCTCCCACCCCCATGTCTGCACTGAACCTGCACCCCCAAAGGCCACAGGGGCCTCCCAACTGAACACCAAAGGCAGGCCTCATTTGACTGGACCCCCCTGGGGTACTTGGCACTGCTGACCACCTCTCCTTGCAATCCTCCCCTCCCTTGGTTTCCCCTGACTCCACCACCCTGGTCCCCACCTTTCAGCATGTCCTTTCCCAGACTCTTCAGCGTGGCAGCCTCATAGGATGGAAGAAGTGCCAGCACCGGAGTTGGGTGGGACTGTAAGTTTAGACATCCACCATCTCCAGCTACAGCCCCTTAGACCTGTCAACTTACCGAGTTGGCATAGCGCAGATGACTCTTGCCTTGCCAGGTGGTCACGAAGATGACACAGCATCAGGTGGATGTGCCAGAAGTCTTAGCAGGCTCCTTCCTACGCCCCCACCCCCGCCACTGACTCCTCTCTACTTGTCCCCAAGTGTTGGTGTGGCCCAGTCACCCTTCTCTTGGCCCGTGTGCTCTCCCTGGGCGGTATGATAACATCTACCAGCAAGCCTTTAGTTTGCACCATTGTGCTAGTGAGGTTCAAGTCTCCAGTCCTGACCCTCTTTCATGAGCTCTCGACCAGCGTCCAGCTTTCCCTGAAACGTCTCTCCTGGGGTGTCTTACAGATGCTTAACACTTAGGGTCAGAATTAAACCCGTTACCTCTGCTCCCACCATCCACCACACCTGCCCTTACCCCCAACACTGTCCTCTGCATCCTAATCCTTTCTCCTCGATATCTTCTGCACCTCCAGTATCCACGTTGATGACCAAGTTCTCAAAACCTTTCTCAAATGTGACTATCCCTTTCCACTCCCTTTGTCACTGCCCTAATTCAGGTCATCATCCCCTGCTGGACTATTGCAATGGCCTCTTCACCTGCATCCTTGACTTCAGTTCTTCTCCAAATCCAGGACCTTCTCCATCCAGGGAGCTTCTTGAAAGCTAGACCTGCCTGCCCGTGACACCTGTGGCTCTGTGGCCTGCAGGATAAAGCTCACATCTGGCATTTAAGCAAAGTCCCTCTGACTGGCTGTGACCCAACGTTTCGGTCTCACTCCTCAGTGCTCTTTGCCAAACCCACACACATACCTCGTACGGTCTAGCCACGTCAGGGTACGCACTGTTCCCTGACCTGGCCTTTCCCTTACAGAATGCTTTTCAACCTTCAAAGCTCAGATCAAATATCACTCCCTCAGTTAAACACTGTCCAACTCCCTGAGGCAGAATTAACTGCTCCCTGCTCTGACTGTCCATGGAGTCCTCTGCCCTGGCCTCTGTGGGAGTTCTGGTCACAGCAAGAGGCACCTGACCTGGAGGAGCACGGGCTTTCCAGACAAGCAAACCATGCTCCGTGGTCCCCATTCACCTCTGACAGGCAGTTTTATTTTCGGAAAGCTACTCACCCACTCTCAGTCTCAGTTCCTTTCACTTTGAAACGGGGATAATGGTGCCTACCTTGGAGACAGTGGTTATGAGGTTCAGAAGTCACATGTATACACAGCACCAAGTCCTCTGGTGCGATGGTTAAGAAATGGCAGACAGCCTTGTTTCAAATCCTGGCTCTACGACTTACTAGCTGTGTGGCCACGGGCATGTGACATTGTGCCTCAGTTTCCCTCTCTGTAAAAAAGGGAAAATGCTAATGCTTACTCATAGGGTTGTTGTGAAGATTAAATGAGATCATATCAGTTCGGTGCTTAGAATAGTGCCTGATTTACATAAAGTCTCAAAAAATTGAGATTAAAAAATGTTTGTTATTAATGTATCTGCCCCATGCCAGGTGCTCAATTACCCTGACTATTCTTCTTCTTCTGGGATTAACCACAAAAGACGTCGATCTCTCCTGAAAGATCATGAGGTGAGAAGACTGGGCCTGTGTCCTGCTCATTTTTGTATTCTCAACACTTAGCACAGTACCTGGCCCTCAGTAGACGGCTGAGTCAAAGTGACTTGGCAGTAGATGAGATGTTGGAAAAAGAAGAGCAGGGGATAGCACCAGACTTGGTGACTGGATGAGGGGCACGGTAAAGTACTATGTCTTGGGAATAGGAGGGTAAGCTCCAGATAAAAGGGGCCTGAGTTAACTCAAGCACTTGCACAGTGCCTGACACACAGCCAGTGAGTATAAGTATTTGTTGAATGAATAACAAACATAGCACAGAGGAGGGAGTGGTCAGTGAGAAGCATCTGCAGATGGACAAGAGGACTTGGGAGAGGTATGCTCGAGTGGGGGGCAGTCTATGAGCTTGGGGGGTTATGGGGTGAGCCACGGGCGCAGATAAAAGCCGGCACATCCCAGCCTACATGGAGAACAAGTGGGCAGTAGTTGGGAAGGGTGGGCCAACCAGGTCCCAAGATGGGGTGCCTGATTATGCTTGGAGTCAGCACAGAAGGGCGCACAGGCAGATGGGACAATGAGCTAAGCAGGAGTGAGAGGAGGGGACATCGACCACATTGCACGGAATGGACAAGAGGTGAGCTCCATGGGGGGGCGGATCATCCCTTACAGATGGACAGCTTCCCTTCTCAGTCAGAGGGGAGGAGGCCATCCATGGCCTGGGTCTCTTCAGGACAGCTGCCGCTGCAGTCCCTTGACTGTGGCATGAAGGAGGTGAGGATGGAGGGGTGGGAGGGAGGGCGGTACCTTGATGCCTGCACTCCGACACTTGCCCACGGCATCTGGCACGGCAGCCCGGGGAGGGTCGATCATAGACATGAGCCCCACAAAGCAGAGTTTCTCTGTGGGGAAGTTCAGCTCATCCGTGTCAAACTTGAAGCCCCGAGGGAACTTTCCAGAGGGCAGATTCAGATGACAGAACCCTGAAGTGGGGGCAGGAGGGAGGTGTGAGAGCAGTGGGGTGCCTGCCTGGACGTCCCAGAGTCCCTCATCCCAGGGACCCCACCAACGTTTGGAAACTCTCTCAGTCTCCCGTTTCCGGCCCCTCACCCAGCACACGCTCCCCCAGTCCTCCCAGCTCCATGTAGGCATTTTGGAAGGCATCCTGCATCTCCTTGTCGAGAGGGATCTCCTTGCCCTGCACCAGGATGGTGGAGCACCGGTCCAGGATACGCTCTGGGGCACCCTTCATCACCAGCACGTGGCTCTGCGGGCTGTCTTCTCGCTCGTGGATGGACAGCTGGAGAGACGACAGGTAGTTATGGGAGGGCCATGCTTATCTTGGTAGCTCTGTGTTCACCCAGGACTTGGCACAGAGCAGTGGCTGGGAGAAAACCTCTCTTAATAAAGTAGCCCCGGCCAGGTGTAGTGGCTCACACCTGTCATCTCAGCACTTCGGGAGACCGAGGAAGGAGGATTGCTTGGGCCCAGTGCTTGAGATTAGTCTGGGCAACATAGCAAGACCTCGTCTCTACAAAAAATTAAAAAATTAGCAAGGCATGTTGGCAAGTACCTGTAGTTCCAGCTACTTGGGAGGCTGAGGGGAGAAGGATCACCTGAGCCCAGGAGGTCGAGGCTGTGGTGATCTGTGATCATGCCACTGCACTCCAACCTGGGCGACAGACTCAAAAAAATAAATAAAAATAAAATAAAAATAAAAAATACCAGCCCGGGCAACTTGGTGAGACCTTGTCTCTACAATAAATTTTAAAAAAAGATTAGCCAGGCATAGTAGCACGTGCCTGTAGTTCCGGCTACTTGGAAGGCTGAGGCAGAAGGATAGCCGGAGCCCAGTGGGTTGACGCTGGAGTGGCCGTGAGCGTGCCCCTGCACTCCAGCCTGGGTGACGAAGTGCGACTCCAACTCAATAAATAAATAAATAAATAAATAAATAGATAGATAGATAACAAAGCATCCCTGATCCATAAAGATTGCCAACAAAGGGAATCTCCTTGCATGCAGGATGTTTGGACCTCGTAGTCCTAACTCTTTTCACCTCCACAGGACAGTCATTCATTGAACAGATATTAATGAAGGCCAGCTAAGACAGGCACTGTGCAAGGGGCTGGGTGGCTCCCTCCCCAGCAGACCCCACTACTCCAACCTCAGACAGAACATAGCTGAGGCTGCCTTCCTGGCGTGTCAAAGTGCCTACAGGCTGAGGGATACCATGGAGGAATGACAGAAATGCGGTCCAGCCGACCGGGCCAGAGGACAGGGAGCCAAGGGAAGGAGAGTTGAGAGCGTGACCGGCCTAGGAGGGGCGTAGTAAGGCTTGGGAGTTGGGGGCAAGTTGCAGCCAGATGTCTTGGGGGGTGAGGCAGAGGTGAGAGCTTGTGATCCTCAGATACCCGCCCCATCAGATGCCCCCTGGCTTTGTCCACCCCCACTCGCTTCTGTCCCTCTCTCTTCCTCTGTCCAGCAACCCAACCAGACCTGGTACTTGTTGGTGGAGTTGAAGGGAATCTCTGCCACCTTGGGATTTCTGTCCCTCATCTTCCTCACAGAGCCACAGGACAGCTCAATGCACTTGAGCAGAGCTGACTCCGAGGCGTCGCCAGCTGTGTCCCGCTGCCAGAAGAGACGAGAATTTGGCGTCACAATGTGGGAGGGAAGGAAGTGGAGGGCCAGTGAGGAGGGCACTGAAGGCCCCAAGGCGGCCTTGATGTGTGAACAGGAAAGCCGTAGTCAGCGAGGGGCCTTTGGAGACAACCCAAATATACCTGTTGCATGTGCTCACCCCCTACCTTAGACACAGAGATGTTCTCCTGGCCAGCCTTGAAGACGGCACGGTTGCAGAGACCAGCGATCCGAGACAGGGCCGTCCACGTGGGGGATCGTTTGTCAAAAGTGGCGCCTGGGAGGAAACAGGAGCACCAGGAGCGTGGGTTCCCTTTGGAACCTTTATCTCACCCTCACCCACCTGCCACTAAGTGCCCTGAGCACCCCAAAATCCCTTTCACTCTCTCTGGAGCACCCAATCACCAGACTGGTCTTCAGTGGTGTCAGCCTCATGGATCTGGTTGTCAAACCACATGTGGGCCACGGTCATGCGGTTCTGGGTAAGGGTGCCTGTCTTGTCTGAGCAGATGGTGGATGTGGAACCTAATGTCTCTACTGCCTCCAGGTTCTTCACCAGGCAGTTCTTCCGTGCCATGCGCTTGGCCGTCAAGGTCAGGCACACCTGGCAGGGAGCAAGGGAAACAGAAAGGGGAGTCAGTCTGGAGCTGGAGCTGTCGGCGACCTGACCCTGACTCCTCTCTGCGAACATGTACGGGCGAGACCAGCATAACCAGGGAGTGTGTTCACTTTTAGATGTGTTGAATTGAGACCATGGGTATTCATTAAGATGAAATGCACAGTAGGGAGTTGAAGCCATTTGACTACAGCTCCAGACAGAGCCAGAACAGAGCGGGGTGCCCACAGAGAGGGCGCTGGGCATGAGGGAGGAGGTGGGCTCTTGCTAAGGGCGTAAGAAGGCAGAGGGCTGAGGCCTGAGGGTCAGTGTTGGGGGAGAAGTAGGGGACAGAGGAGAACAGAACCAGGACATTGACACCTCATAGCAGTCACTGGGAGGGAATTCTAGGAGGGTGGACAGCATATCGATTTCAGCAGCAGAGTTGAGGGGAGAGCTGGAAAGGTCACTGGATTTGCTAGTTAGTCACTGGCGACCTTTGCAAGAGACTTGACAGAAGACTTGGCCAGGATAAGGCCCAGGAGTGCACAAATAGTGAGAAAATGCGATCGTGACAAGCGCCAGAAGAGAAACTAAATGCACATCCTGAGAGTTTTCAGATTCAGAGTCTGAGCCATGATTAAGTGATCTCTGGGTGCAGCATCTACTCCGTGACTTTAGGGACTCCAGGGGAAAAAACAGTCACGGAGGAGCAGAAAGCAGCTGTGTGCCTGTCAAGCGGAAGAAAGAACGAGACCCTCCCCTGCGAGTACATAAGCCTGACCCACTCACAGTGACAGTGGCCAGCAGCCCCTCGGGCACGTTGGCCACGATGATGCCGATGAGGAAGATGACTGCTTCCAGCCAGCTGTAACCCAGGATGAGGGAGAGGACGAAGAAGGAGACGCCTAGGAACACAGCCACGCCCGTGATCAGCTGGATAAAGTGCTCGATCTCCATGGCTATGGGTGTGCGCCCCACCTCCAGGCCTGAGGCAAGAGTGGCAATGCGGCCCATCACCGTGCGGTCCCCGGTGGCGATCACGATGCCCCTGGCGGTGCCTGGAAAGGAAGAGTACAACAGGTGAGGTGCCAAGTGGTTCCTGGAGGCAGAGTTCCCACCAACAGCCTAACGTGAACACTAATCCTAATCTGAAATCAAGTCCAACCCTCAGCCCTACTACAAATCTTAACTCTAACCCTAACCCTAACCCTAACCCTAACCCTAATCCTAACCCTAACTCTGTCCCTAACCCAGGGACTGAGATCCCATCCAAGCTCCTGAGCTGGGAACCCTAGCCCTAGCCCTAGCCCTAACCCTAACCCTAACCCACAGAGTAAATGAATGAAAGACACAGATCCTGGAGGCCGCTTTCAGTAGTTTATGCCCCACTTGGGCTTATGCTTCCTGGATAGAATCACCAATCCCAGAATCAACACAACACAAATGATTTTCTCTTGTACTTGGGCCGGGGGAGAAACCTTGCAAAGAGTTTCAAAGTTCAAATTGAGGAAGTTCGAGAAATGAAATAAAATTGCCTGAAGCATTTCAGTGAAATCAATCTCATACTCGATATCACCCAGAACTATAGGATGAACATACAGTAAAGCACTCATTATGGATTTTCTGTTTAGTCTTAAGATTTTCTTTCTCAACATCAGGTGTGAAATCCCTACAGAGGAAGCCCACGGTTACTAACCCTTGTGTGACAGCATGGGGGTCTTCGGGACAGGACGTGTGGTATAGTGGAAAGCACGCATGTAGAGCCAGCCACATCTGGGTCTGAATTCTTATTTGAATTCCTACCTAAGGGTTGTGTTAGATAGTGCTGTAATACACCTAAACCGGAGCCTGGCACATAGTAGGCACTCAATAAACATCAGCGCCATTCACTTCCTCTCCTCTCTTCAAAGCCAATTGCAGAGTAAGCAATAAAAGCATATTACCACGTCTTTCTGAGTAAATCAATTGTTGGAAATAAACAGTAAGTTTCAGCATCTCAGTACATGAAAAATTTAGGAAATCAAAGTGGGGTAATTTCTAATCACGCGGCCAGCTCTCTACATCCACAGATTTCACATTCACAAATTCAACCAAACATAGATGGAAAATATTTCAAAATAAATACATAAATAAATCAATAAACAATACACCAATAAAAATACAACTTTTAAAGCAACAGAGTATGACAACTATTTACATGGCATTTATGTTGTGTTAGGTATTATGAGTAATCCAGAGATGATTTAAAGCACACATGAGGGGCCGAGAGTGATGGCTCAAGCCTGTAAATCCCAGCACCTTGAGAGGCCAAGGCAGGAGGATTGCTTGAGCCCAGGAGTTCAAGACCAGCCTAGGCAACATAGTGAGACCTCATCTCTATAAAAACAAAACCAAAAAAATTTTTCGGGTGTGGTAACATGTGCCTGAAGTCCAAGGTACTCAGGAGGCCGAGGCAGAAGGATTGCCTGAGCTCAGGAGGTTGAGGCTGCAGTGAGTGGTAATCGTGCCACTGCACTCCAGCCTGGGTGATAGAGTGAGACCCTGGCTCAAAAAATAAAGACAAGTTAAAATAGAAGTATACGGGAGGATGTGTGTTGGTTATATGCCAATACCATGCCATTTTCTATCAGAGACTTGAGCATCCATAAACTTTGGTATTATGGGAACCAATCCCCCAAGGATACTGAGGGATGACTGAAATTCCAACTTGCTGAAGGAGAAAAAGGCCTGAGAAACACAGTGTGCTGAGGAGAAGTGAGCAATGTGGAGGGAAGGTTGTGGATTGGGCACAAGGCCTCCTTGGCCCTACTCTTTGAGGCCTGTGGTCTAGCGAGGCCTCTGTCTCCCAGCCTCTTCTACTCCTGCTCCTTCTGAGTCAGCCCTGATTCATGCACTGACTTGACCACAGAAGAGTTTCAGTTGTGCATGGACCCTGCCTTTAAATGCTGGCAGCTCTGGGAGTGCCTTCTTACCTTTGTTTATTTCCAGAACCCAGAACTAGGGTGGGCCACACTGTGCTGCCTGAACACAGGTTTAGATGCAGCCTGAAAGAGGGCCCACCTGTTCACTGGGCCTGGGCAGCTTGGGGCTATGGCCAAAGCAAGGGTCAGAGAAGGAAGCAACTAGTCCCAGAACCACAAACAGTTGAATCCAAAGGATCCTAGGAGTCTGTGTATGTGCGTGTGGAGGCGGCCTTGATCTGGTATCTGAAGGCTCTGGAATGCACTCACCCTTGGGGTGGATAGGACAGAGATCTCCTGGGGAGGGTGCCTTTCCCCCAGAGTCACATTGCCCTGGGTCAGTACCCTGCTCTCTGGAGGGAACGATTGTTATACCTGTCCTCAATTCTCCACCTATGACAGAGTTTTTGCCAAGTAAGGACTGCCACAGTGCCCAGTCCTGACGGACTCCAGATTCTGACTCCTCGGCGATGTAGCTTAGCTCCTTACCTTCAACACAGTTGGTGGAGAAGAAACAGATATTGCGAGTCTCCAGGGGGTTCTCATGGGTGAACTCAGGGGAGCGGGTCTGGGGCTCAGACTCGCCTGTTAGGGATGAGTTATCCACCTGTGGAGGAGGGGTATGTAATCAACAGATGCAGAGGCCACTTGGACGCACACTGCTGTCTCCTAAGCTGATTCCAGCCACACTCAATCTTCATGACATGAGGGACAAAATACCCTTGCCCCCTTTGCATACTTATGGCACTGCTCGGCCATTGCCCTCTCTCTGGTTTGAAATTCTGACTCTTCCTGACTTCTTTTTTTTTTTAGCTGGAGTCTCACTCTGTCTCTCATGGCCACTACATCCTCGACCTGCTGGGCTCAGATGATCCTTCCACCTCAGCCTACCAAGTAGCTGGAACTACAGGCATGTCTGGCTAGTTCTTTTTTTCATTTTTTTAACTTACTGTAGAGATGAGGTCTTGCCAAGTTGCCCAGGCTGGTCTCGAACCTGTGGGCTCAGGCAGTCCTCTCACCTCAGCCTCCCAAAGTGTTGGGATTATAGGCGTGAGCCACCATGCCCAGACTCTTCCTGACTTCTTATGTGACCTTGGGTTACTTACTTCATTAGAAGAGCCTTCATTGACTCATTTGTAAAATGGAAAATGCAAAACAGAATCTCTATACACCTACAGGGGGCGCCACTAACATTGAAGTCTATGAAAATGGCACCTCCTGGGTTGATCAGGGCACAGTTCTGAACAGCACTAAATTAGGTCGCATGCGTGAACATACAAGAGGCATGTGGCACTTAACTGGCACTCGATGAATGCCTGCTAAGGAGTGGATGCCAAAGCAATACCTGGGCACAGAGCATTCCTAACACAGAGATGCAGGAGACGATGCATCAGTACTGCAGGTCGAGAGAAAGTCCAGTGCGGGGGCGGGGGTTGGTGGTGGATGTCTGACCCTGGGTCTCCCAACCTTTAAGCCTCTAACTGGGCTCCTTCCGGCTCAACACAGCCTGCTTCTCAGACCCCGCATTGGTTCTGGTGTGAGCTCCTCACCTTACAGCCGTGAGAAGAGATAATCCGGAGGTCGGCCGGGACGCGGTCTCCCCCCTTCACCTCCACCAGGTCTCCCACCACCACTTCCTCTGCATTGATTTGCATCTTCTCACCCTCCCGGATCACGAGGGCTTGCTGTGGGAGACACAGGCACCTCAGGAAATGCTTGTCCCTTCCCCATCTGGTCTCTTGCCTCTCTTCCAACCCACCCACGAGAAAGAGAAGCCTCCGGGGAAACTGGGTGCTGGTGTGGAGAGATGGAGGGTCTTTCTGTCCATCTCCATCTCAGCGCATAGAAGCTGAGAAGGATGAGCTGAACTGTCCCAGAAACCTGATGCCCTGGTCCAAGCCTACCCCACCGCCTACCTGAGGCACCATGTTCTTGAAGGAGTCCATGATCTTGGAGCTCTTGGCCTCCTGGTAGTAGGAGAAGCAGCCGGTGACAATGACCACAGCAGCCAGCACCACACCCAGATACAGCTGTTAAGGAGAAAAGGTTTGGGGATCTGCTATACCCCAACCCCATATAGGCAGCTACCACTTGGGATGAGCACACGGTGGCATCTAAGACAAGAGCCTAGACCTTTATCTGGGATGGGGAGAGAGGATGATAGGAGGAAGTCCTCTTCCCTAACCTCATTCTTGGTCTTCCAACCTCCAGCCTCCTAAGAAGGGACAGGGAAAGTCCTAGGGAGTTCCCAGGATTAGAACTTCTCTGGGGAACCATCTCGAGCCAGAATATCCTGAACCTGCTGGTTGGGGAGGCCCTGACAAGCTCGCAAAAGTAGGAAGGAACAGGGAGGGACTGTCACACTCATTAATAGGCATGCGGGTGCATGTGTGTGAGGGTGTTTTACAGATGTGTAGAGAAGCCTCACTCTCTTCCAGCCTAAAGTGGAGGGGGGCTGTTGGACTGGGATGTGAAGGTCTGGTCCCTCCCCCTACTGTGTTGGGAGTTCAGGATTGGTGGGTTGGTCCAGGGATTGGGGGTGCTGGCTCACATTGTCATTGGATGGTTCGTCCTCCATGGCCGCCTGGATGCCGTAGGCCAGGAAGCAGAGGATGGCCCCAATCCACAGCAGGATGGAGAAGCCCCCGAAAAGCTGACGGCAGAACTTGACCCACTCAGGGGTCGTGGGGGGTGGAGTGAGGGCGTTGGGACCATCTCGAGCCAGAATATCCTGAGCCCGCTGGTTGGTGAGGCCCTGAGGGAGGAAGAAGCGAGGTTAGGGGCATGCCTCACACACATTGGGAACCAGCCGGCTCCCTGTGCACGGCCCAGCAGCTCCCAGGCAGGAGAATCAAAACCCCCTGGTTGGAAAGGGTGGGGATTATTGGGGAGACCACACGGAGGAGGTGGCATCTGCAATGCGACTTGAAGGCCTCGAGGACTGAGGAGGGTTTGACTGTGGCTCCACTTCTGACCATTACTGGCTTGAGACACATCTTGGTTAGGGCCACAATGTGTCCCCTGGGGCAGCTGGGACAAGTTTCCTGGAAAGACATCTTAACCTGTCCCTTAGTCATCTCTCTTCTTTCAGATTCCCTTATTTATCAAAGATTCAAACAGAAGTCGGGCGCGGTGGCTCACACCTGTAATCCCAGCAGGCTGGGAAGATGAAGTGGGAGGATTGCTTGAGCTCAGGAGTTGAGACCAGCTTAGGCAACATAGCGAGACCTTGTCTTCACACACACACACACACACACACACACACACACACACACAAGTAAAATAAAAATTTAAGAAAAGGCTGGGCTCGATTACAGTCTGTAATTTGTAATCACTTTGGGAGGCAGTGGCGAGTGGAATGCCTGAGTCCGTGGGTTTGAGGCCAGCCCTGGCAACTTAGTGAGACCTCGTCTCTATCATAAATCAAAAATTAGCCAGGCATGGTAGTGCACGCTTGTAGTTCTATCTGCTTGGAAGGCTGAGGCGGAAGGATTGCCTGAGCCCAGAAGGTCGATGCTGGGGTGGCTGTGAGTGTGACACTGTACTCCAGCCTGGTTGACAGAGTGAGACTCCAATTAAAAAAAAAAATTTAAGAAAAAAAAAGACTCAAAGAGAGTCTCATTTTTTTTTTTTTTTGAGTTGGAATCTCTGTCACCCAGACTGGAGTGCAGTGGCCGCTCCCGGCCACTGCAGCCTCGACCTGCTGGGTTCCGGCGAATCCTTCCGCCTCAGTGAAGTAGCTGGAACTACAGGCGCACGCTACCATGCCCAGCTAATTTTTGATTTTTATTGTAGAGATGGGGTCTCGCCAAGTTGCCCAGGCGGGTCTCAAACCCGCGGGCTCAGGCAATCCACTCACCTCAGCCTCCCAAAGGCATGGGATTACAGGCTGAGCCACCGAGCCCGGCTTCGCAATGCCTTTCAATGCCTGCCTGTTGGGAGGATGGGAGAAATGACTGTAAAGCGTCAATCACAGTGCCACATACGTAGCAGGAGTCCAGCTAATCACCCCAAAGCTGAGGACACGTACCTCGCCAGCTGCTGTGTGTTGGCTCTGTGGGAGGTTGTGTGAGGCTGAAGTTGCTTGGGGGAGAGGACAGGGCCTGCCTGAGGCCTCTGGGACCCGGGTTCTAGGGAGTGTTGGTTTCCAGGGTATAGAGGAGAGAGTTTTGGGCTAGCTCTGGCTAGCTCTGGTCCACATTCTAGCTCTGGCTCTGCCACCAACCAACCATGTGACCTCGGGCACTTGCTCTGGGTCACAGTTTCCTCATCTGTCAAGAGGGTTGGACCGGAGTGTTAAGGCTCCTCCCACCCTGACACCTCTGTGGTCCCCCCCCAGAAGCCCCTCCACTCACCTTGGACAGGTCCACTTGGTACTTGCGGCCCAGCTCATCCAGAGACAGCTTGTGGTCATCCTGGGGAAGGAAAGGCACGTTACTCTGGGCAGGAGGTTGAGTGTGTTTCTAGGACGCGTGAGGGCAGTGGGGGTAGGCGCGAGGTGAGCAGCACAGGGTGGGGGACCTTTCTCTGCAGGGCTCACCATGGCCACCTCTTTCTTCAGCTCGTCCAGCTCCTTCTCCTTCTGCTTCTTCTTGCCGCCCCCATTCTCTGCGGTGGTGGCGGCAGGCGAGTACTCACGGCCGTCCTGTAGGGGAGGGGGGCGGAGGGTCAGGGAGGAAGGGGCTGGAGCCCCCATGCCCACGAGAAAGCCAGAGAGCCCAGGCTCTGGGAGTGGAGGCAGTGGATGCAAAGGCTGTGACTGACCTAGGAGACAGGTGGGGCTGGGAGGAGGAAGAACCCCAGGCCCTCGGTCTGGGCCTACTGGCAGAACGGGGGAGCAACGTGTGAGTTTCAGGGAAGCGTGAGGGGCCCGAAACGGAAGAGCACACCTCAGTGGTCTAGTACTTGGGCCGCTGCTAAGACTCTATTGGTTGAAGGACATTGCTGCTACACACAACACAAAACAAAATTTTGAAAGTCGCCATCTTAGGCTATTCGGGAGAATTCTGGGAGGGAATGGGCAGGGTTGGTTTGGTGTTGAGGGAGTGGAAATCCTCATGTAGGGACGTCTTTGCCCACCACCATGGCCTTTTTACTTAGAGAGGAGCAGAGCCAGTTTCGAGTTCGGGGGAGTAAGAGTCTTCGGGGAGCCAGGAGGTTAGGCAGGGAGATGTCTGGAGGAGAATGGGGTCTGGTGGGGAGTGCTGGAAATGGACAGAGTAGGGCTGATGGACTGAGAGAAGTCAGTAGCTGTGAGGTCGGAGCATGTCCAGGAAATGGGAACACAGGGCGTGCTGGGAGTCCTCCCGTTCTGCTGGGCAGGACTGCCCGTTACTGGACAGAAGGCAGTTCAGGGGACCTGACAGCCCAAAGCACAACTGGGTCAGAGGCAACTGGGTCCAGTCTGTCCAGAAAACGTAAGTTGTATCTGAGAGTGAACCTAAAACTAAGATTTGTGCTGCTTTCAGGTTGAGGAACTCTGGGTCACCTGTGACTTAGATGGGCAATTTAACTGCAGCCCTGTGAGCCCCTGCTCCTCCTCCCTCTCCAGGGCCTATGGTCACCACCAACAACCTTCCAGGGTCTCACAGGGAACTTCTGTGGGGGGGCAGGCAGGAAGCTTCTCCTTGCAAGAGGAGGCCATCTTGGGGCAACAAGAGGGGGCAGGGGAAGGCAAGGCTGACCATGACAAGTGTCCCAAAAAGGTGTATTCCCACTTCCTCTTCCGCCTCAGCCTTCTCTCCTCCCACTTCCTTCAGGATACAGCGTCCTTGTCACAGAGGGTCAGCTCAGTGTCTGCCGGCGTCTCTGTTTCTCCACAGGACTCCAAAGCCTGCACTAGGCTTTCAGGAATTAGCTTTTCTATAGCGTGATGTAATTTTTTCCCCCATAAAGAGTGGATACTTGGGTTGGATCAATAGCCAAGGTGTCTGCTCTGTTTTGTAGGATAATGCATTTGGGGGGTGTTGTTTGCTTTTTTTAAAGATACTTTACTTTTTGGAGCAATTTTTTGCTTCACAGCAAAACTGCGTAGGAAGTAGAGAAAGTTCTCATCTATCTCCGGCCTCCGCAAGACACAGCCTCCCCCGCTGCCAACGTCCAGCACCACGGTGCTACAAAGCTGCGTGGACACATCACTATTGCCCAGAGCCCATCCTCCCCATCAGGGCTCACTCTCTGTGTTGTGTATTTTGTGGGCTTGCACAAATGCATAGTGACATGCAGCCACCATCGGGGTATCAGACAAAACAGTTCCACTGCCCCAAGTCCTCTGTGCCTTGGGATAGAGTCAAGAGAAGCTCAGAAACTGCTGCCCTGATCATAAAAGGTCACAAATCCAGTAGTTGGAGAGGCAGACGTCCACCCGACCTATGAAATCAGGAACAACAAAGGTGGTGCTAGGGGACAAGGGGAGGGGGCAACCCTGCTGCTCCCATGATACCAACGACCTCAGAGGATTGAGCTTCTGCAGGTTGTGTGGCTCAGAAGCACTCTCCTCAGGAAAGATCAGCAAATCAAGCACGTCTCCATCAGAAGCGGCTGAGACTCCAGGGTACTTTTGGCCTCCTGAAGCAGCCCAGAGGGAGGGGTTTCGGTTCTCCCTCTCCCTTCCCCTCGCGACTTGAGAGAGGACACTTAGTCGAATGGATTGAAACGCTTTAGAGTCTCTGACTCTGCCCCCCGTTGGACAGAGGGGAGAAAAGTATGAAACGCGATGTAGGGACCAGAGGCAGATCAGGCTGGACAAGCTTCGGTGTGATCCTCGGGGCTTCAGGGACAGGAGCAGGCCTGGGCCTGCATACAGGAGGGGGCCTGGGGCTGGGACCGAGCAGCAGAGTGCAGAGGGATTTCTGCACATTCAGATGTGAAATAAAGCTCGTGAGAACTGGAATCAAACGCTCGCGTGGAAAGACTTGCTGGCCACGCACTCTAGCACGCCGGCTGGGGGCGGGGCGCCGGCTGGGGGCGGGGCCGAGCAGCGGCACCTCCTTCCCCAAGCCCCCTCCTGCTCTCCACAGGCTCAGAGCTGGGGACGCACTGCCCCCTCCCCCTCCTCCTGTCCTGGCAAGGATCTCCGGCTCCGCAGCCAGGAGCCTGCGGAGATTTGGGGCCAGCGGCTGCCCAGGCAAGGAAGAAAGGGAGGAAGCAAGGACCCCCCCTCCGCCGCTCCCTCCCTAACCACAAGTCCCCCTCTCTGGGTCCTGAATGCTGAAGGAGAACAGAGAGTCCTTTCTGAGAAAGCCAGAGGCTAGGACAGAGTGGGGGCAGCTGGGAACCCGCCAGCAGTCCCCCCAACCCAGCCTCTCCGTGGCAGCTGGAGCGGGCCTGGCTCCCTCCCCCCCGGTGTCTCCCTTCTCCCAGCCCCCACGCTGCCTTCCACGGCCACAGGGTGCTGGGGGACAGTTAGGCCTGGCTCTGGAGCAGAGAGGCAGGGAAAGGGGGATGGGAGTGAGATGATCCCCAGAATGGGCTGTGGTGGCAGGGGTCTCCTGGTGGTCTGGACCCCAAGCGCCAGGCTCTGAGCGTCCCCATGTCACCCAGCCTCTTAGCCCAAACAGCCCAGATCTTCGAGTGCTTTACCCACAGCTACTGGGATGGAGGTGAAGGGGAGTTCGGGTGCCGAGGGAGCAGGGCAGACTGGAGCAGTCAAGGTCAAGTCACTTCCCATGCAGCAACCTTGAGCTGGGTCCACCTTGCTCTAAGGTGGAGCAGAATAAGGGGCTACCTCCCCTCCTTTTCCCTCCACTTGGGCGTGGGAGTAGAGGGCTTGCCTGGAGGCTTGCCCTGGCCTCTCCTCAGAGGCCCTGCATCTAAGCTGGGGATGCCTTCTCCATGGGAAGCATGTCAAGGTCCCAAGAGTGTATCTTCTCATGGCTGTGACCTCTTACTCCGTGAAACCTACACCCCACAGACACTTCCTAAATGCAGGCCCACAGACCTCCCACACCCCACATGGCGGCATCCATGCCTGTGCACTGACGGCTGTGTATTTGCAAATCTGCCTGCTGAGACACACGCAGGTGTTCATCCATGAATATCTGCAGGACTTCCAGCCTCTGGGAACACGTGGTTGCGGATGTACGCGCACACAAACATCACTCTCTCTCTCTCTCTCTCTCTCTCTCTCTCTCTTTGGTTCTATTTCTAGCTCCCACTCTAGCTCAGGAACCCTGGTGTCCAGGCTCTGAGTCCCCAGCTGCTCAGCTCAGTGCAACTCCTCCCAGCCCCAAAACACCCACAGCTCCCCAGACACCGTCATCCTCACACCCTCCCGTCGCCCTGCCCTTTCCCCTTTGTGCCCTCTTTTGCCAGCATTCCACAAAAGGAAAGCCGCTGGGCACAGTATGTAAAGGGATTGGGCCACTCTTCTCCATATGGGAATTTCATTTCCAAGAACGCCCAAGTCTGTCCCTGCCCGCCCTGCCGTGGCTGTCAATCTTCTCCTTGGCATAGCCATCGCTGCAGAATGCCATGGCCGGGTGGACTGAGGAGGGGGGCAGCTCTCACTAGCCTCTGGGAAAGTCCTCAGAGCTCATGGCCTGGAGCCTGAGGACAATGAATCTGGGAACATCCGGAGGGGTGCTGGGGTGGGGGCTGGGGCGCATCACTCTTCCTCCCCACACCCCTCCCAGCTGTCCCTGGCACTCAGGGCCCCTGGAGCTGGTGCCCGGAACTGCTTGGTGACTCTGGGAGCGGCACGCTCCCCTGTCCCACTCCAGGCTCAAATGGGAATCCTGTCCTCTCAGGCTGGATTCCAGAAAAATGGGCATTTTCATGGGGTAGCGAAGGTAGGAGGACTGACAGCGCTAAACATCGCCTCTGCTGGGAGGCCGGGGGTGCGGTGAGAGGAGCGACTGCTCTGTGGAGGGGCAGGGATAGGATGTGGGAATGGACATGCGTGGCGGACTGTGGGGCTGTCAGCAGGGCTGGGCGGGTGGAGGGGAGCTGCCTGGGTGTGTGGGCACCGTGGGACCGCACATGCCTCTGTAGTTGGAGACTGTTAGTTCCGAGTTTAAACTGTCCCGTTGTCAGCTTCCCTCTCCTCCTCCCTCCACACCTCATTCCCACTCCATCCTTTCTCTGCAGCCTCCCTCATCCTCCAGGGAGCGACTCCTGCTCCTTGGGGATACTCACCCCACGGCCCATCTTGGGGCACAGCGGCTGCTGGACCTAGGCTGGAGAGGTCACCAGGAGGATCCCGCCCGTCCGGGACAGCCGGAGACCCTGGCAGAGACAGCCGAAGCAACAGGGTAGCTTTAAATAGGTCCCTCTCCCCCACTCCCCCGCCTTCCCCTCCTCGGAAAGAAACGTTTGTTGAAACAGGATCCCTGAGGACTCCTCCCCTCCCGCCCCTTTAGGCACTGGCCCTTGACTGCATGCCCCTCCTTGGCCCCCTCAACCCCCTCTGGCTTGGGGCAGCCACAACCGAGGGAGACAGGGGAGGAGGCCACGGAGAGGGAGGAATGCGCCCCTTCGGAACAGGCTGAGGGGGAGCCATCGGCTTGGAATCCCAGGATGCCAGAGGCCACGTGGTCTAACGCTTCTTTTCCAGATGGGGAAACTGAGGCTCAGAGAGATTAAGCAATTTGAGCTGATAATACAGAACCAGAATTCAGGTCTCCCAAGTCTATGCCCAACCTCCTCTGTTCCCTCTACTATAGAGATTGCAGGGACACGGAAGCCCAGAAAAAGTTAGAATTCGAACCCAGGGCTAACCCATGCATTTGAAACACCTGGGATGGAACTTTCACAGGAGCCGAAGTTGGTGCAAGAAGCAGCATGATGTCTGCAGGTGGAGGGGAGCGGGTCCCCCAAAGCCCTGCTCTCTAAAGTCTGGGAGACTTCTGGAGGCAGGACAGGGCCCTGGGGCAGGGAAGATAGGATGGAGGGGCCCAGTCCAGCAGGTGCTTGCTGACCCCTCTGCTTCCCTTCATCGTGGTTGAAGAGCTCTGGGCTGAATCTGTGTCTGGGGTTGGTGAGTGGTGTGGGGAGACATCAGATGGGAGGAACATACAGAGCTTCTGGGAGGAGTGTGGAGGCCAGTGTCATGGCGGACATCAGACATGCCAATGAGAAAGGAGAGTGGCTGCTTTCTTCTTCCTGCAGGGAATGGAAGGAGAGTCTGCAGCATGCAGGTTCGAGGCTAGACAAGCCTCTCTGCAGTGAAGTGTGGGAGAAACTGGATGTGCCTGGGGGTGGAGAGGGAACCTCACCTCGGGCTGAGGGGTGTCTTTAGCCTTATACCAGCTAGAAACCGAAGTCGAGGAGTGACCCTGGACACAGTTGGCTGGTCTATGGGTGTTGATGAAAGCAAAAGAAAGAGGGGCAAAGAGAGGGAGGGGAGACAGAAAAGGCAGACAGAAAAGAAAAATTCCTGCTTTCGCCTCTCCTGACAGGTCTTCCTGGAGTGTCCTTGTGTCTCTGGGCACAGAGGTGGGGTGAAGGGAAGCCCGCTGAATGGGACAGGTCTGTGCCCTGCCCCGAATGCAAAAGGAGGGAGGAGGGAGAGAGGGCGGGCATGGGGGCTTGGCCCAGAGGTGCCTGCTGGCCAGGCTAGGTCCCTCTCTGGCTTCAGAGGGAACTCCCTGCAGAGGGATTATCAAGCTCTCCTCCAGCAAGTCCACTCTCAGGGCACAGGGCTCACATCTGAATTCCCTAAATAACTGGCCCCCTCCAGTCCAGCAGTTGAGATTTTCCATTACAGGGATCCGGAAGGTCGTGTCCCACTGCCACCCTCCTCCTGCTGGGTCACAGACAGGATGGGTGGGAAGGTTGGGCAGCCATAGGCCTTCTCATAGGATTTGGTCTTGGAGAAGAGATGCAGGGAAGATACAGTGAGAGGGACATATGAGGGGGACTGCAAAAAACTGGAATTTATTTATAAAAAATTGTGCATTCTTGCATGTTTAAACTTTAGTCACCCTCAAAGTACTCTCTATTTGATGGCATTACACCTATCATGACGCTTTTTCCACTGCTCAGAACAGTTTTTAACTCGTCAGTGTTGATGCCTTTAGTGCTTCTGCTGTTTTTTTGTTTCACCTCTTCCATATTGGCAAAACATTTCCCTTTGAAAACTTTTTTCATTCAGGGACACACACACACACACACACACACACACACACACACACACACAAATACAAAGTCGTTTGGAGCGAGATTGGGTAAATAGGGAGGATGGGACATGGTGATCATGCCAATTTTGTTCAAAAACTACTGAACACGCAGTGCAGTGTGGGCAGGTATGCTTGTAAATTATCCATCATGAAATCGGCAAAAGCATTGAAAGAATCTCCAAAAAAAATATTCACTGAAGCTGAACACAGCCTCTCACAACAGCTGGTACACTGATGCCAATGGGTTTCTAGAACACCTACCTAGTGGGGGTAGCCTGTACTACACGGGGCCCACCCTCCAAAAGACAATTCCGGTTTTTTTGCACCGTCCCCTCCCCAGCATATATCAAGTTATAGCCCTGTGTGTAGAGGAGAGAACGAGATGGGAGTAGCTGATGCAGCAAGAAAGCTTGTGGTTAGACATCAAGGGAGACTGTCTAGGGCAGAAGTCCCTACAACAGTGGCCCAAAGGTGGCTGGGACTTTCCACACTGAGCCAGTCTTGCCCTGGGCCTGGGGGGACAATGTGATAACTTGAGGTTTAGGAAGCACCTGTTCCTTCAGGTACTGGGTTAGAATTCCTGAGTTCTCTTCTGCCCAGCCTTCTCCAGGACATAAGTGAAAGGAGACTTTAGTCCCAGAGCCTGAAGGGGTGTGGACTCCAGGCGCTGGGCTCTGTCAGTCTTCATTCCCCCACCCCCTCCCCTGCTGGCACCTCCCAGGCCTGCCTAGTCCTTCCAAAGGCCCTGGCTCTGGGCCCTGCAGCCAAGCTCAGTACCGGAAAGGACTGTGCCCTTCCTCTGCCCCCACAGCCTGCTGGGGCTCCCTGCCATGCCCTGTGTTCGGGCTGGAGCACAGCCCCAGGGGCATGCTGCTCACACATTTGGGGCTCAGACAAATCAGAGGGCGGACAGGACACTCAGGGCCTGTTCCTCCCCTGGGTGTCACTGACCACTCTCCCTACCCCCGAGGGTCAAGGTTCTGGGGATCTGCCTTCTCGCCACCCACCGTGAACCTCAGACTCCAGTACGTAAGAGGGTATAGACACCTGATCCTTACACCAGGAATGCCTGGTTGGCCTACTGCTTCCTTTGAACACAGCCAGTGGTACCAGTTTGGATCAAGGCCCTCAGAGGAAGAGGAGCAAAGGACAGGGTGAACGACTTTAAAGACAGTGGGAGGTGCAAAGGCCAAGAGCTGGACTGGGAGTGGGCTTGTGAGAAAGACACAGATCAGAGGAGAGTCCATGGCCGGTGAGGTGCCTCATGCCTGTAATCCCAGCATTTGGGAGCCCGAGGCAGGAGGACTGCATGAGGTCAGGAGTTCAAAACCAGCCTGGGCAACATAGTGAGACCCAGTCTCTACAAAAAAAAAAAGCCTGCGTGTGTATGTGTGTGTGCGTGAGAGAGAAAGACAGAGAGACCTAGGAGTGTGTGATTGTGTGTGTGTGTGTGTTTGAGAGAGAGGGAGACAGAGAGAGGAGTGTGTATTCCCCTCTGTGTGTGTGTGAGAGAAAGAGGAGAGGAGTGTGTATTTGCCTGTTTGTGTGTGTGTGTGCACATGCATTGTTTAGTGTGCAACACCAAGCAGCGACTCCACAGGAGAAGACACGCTCACCCCGATGTGTGGGAAGCCCATCGCCATCAGCGGTCTGAGCACGAGCATGTGTGAGCGCACAGGTGGGTGCATCCTCGTGCGTGCGAGCGGCGGGTAGCGCGTGCGAAGTTGGGCGTGAGTGTACGTGAGAGTCCGTGGGAGAATGTGTGTGTGCACCGGGAGGGGGCAGGGACGCCGCTCAGCTGCAGATGGCTCTCAAGGTCTCCAAGAAACAGTTTTGTTTCCTAAGTGACCGGCCTCCTGGGGCCTCCAGCCCAGACTTGAAGGTTGTTTCAAGATCATGAAAGAGAAGGGAGGAGGGGGAATGGGAGGGAAGGAAGAGCTGGGAGGCTCCATCACCCCGCTGTCCCTCCTCCCGCCTCCTCACTCCACTGCTCTGCCCTGTCTGATTTGGGCCCAGCTCTCCGGTCCCACTTCTCCCAGCTTCCTCTGGCCGCCAGCCCCCTTCGGGCGTCCCGGTCTCGTCCTTCCTCCATTCCCTCTGACTCTCTCTTTTTTTTTTTTTTTTGAGTTGGAATCTCACTCGGTCGCCCAGACTGGAGTGCAGTGGCGGCTCCCGGCCACCGCAGCCTTGACCTGCTGGGCTCCGGCAATCCTTCCGGGTAGCTGGAATTACAGGCATGCGCTACCATACCCGGCTAATTTTTTGATTTTATTGTAGAGATGAGGTCTCGCCTGCCCAGGCAGGTCTCGAACCCGCGGGCTCGGGCAATCCACTCACCTCAGCCTCCCAAAGGCATGGGATTACAGGCTGAGCCACCAAGCCCAGCTTCCCTCTGACTCTCTTATTCCTTCTTCTTCAGGGCCTGTAACCTTATTGCCGCCATCACGCTTCTGGGGGTGCAGGGGGCACTTTTCTGCGTCCAAGGGGAGCTCACCTTGGAGTATTAGGATGGGAGGAGGCTGAGAAGGCCAGGGGTGACCATGACAAGTGCCCCAGAAAGGTGCCTTTTCCCTGTCCCTCCCTCTCCAGCCCTCTCCTCCCACTCCCTCAGATTGTAGTGACCTTGCAGTTGGAAGGTTGGGCTCAGAGCCACAGAGTGCTGTCCATGCTGTTGCCTCTGTTTCCCCATTGGACTACTAGAATGATGTTGGGCTTTCTCCCCATCTCTTCTTTGACATCTGCTCTTGTTTTCTAATCTGATCTTTCTTCTCAGTCTACTCAAAGTAGATTCTAAAAAAAATCTTTTTCTGTCTCTCCTTGGTTCTGTCTTTTTTTTTTTTTTGAGACAGTCTGGCTCTGTCGCCCAGGCTGGAGTGCAGTGGTTCAACCACAGCTCACTATGGCCTTGACCTCCGAGACTCAAGAGATCTTCCCTCCTTACCTTCCAAGCAACTGGGACTGCAGGCGTGCATCACCACACCTGGCTGGTTTTGTCATCTTCAATCTTGTCCCCAGAGTATCTGTACTGTCCTTTTTATGATTAAAATCATGTTCTATAGAATTTAAGAAACAGGAGGAGAAAGCCCCCGCCCCCGTATCTTCCTCAGTCTCTCTGGGCTCCCTTCTCGCCTCTCCTTGTCCTCCTTACTTCTTTCTGGGTTTGGGTAGCTCTGTGTTGTGTGCCTACCTAGACACACAGGTGGAAGTTCATGGGAGAAAAAGGAAAGGGCCCATGCTGAGGCCCAGAGGCCCAAGTCAACCCTTTCCCCTGAGCATGATGGTCCAGGACTGTTCTGTACCTCTGCTTCCACCCCCCCCACCCCCGCTCCTCCTGTGGTCCCCACCGTGGCCCAGTGCAGTGGGCACTTGCCTGCAAGTCAGGCAGCTGGGATTAGTACTGTGTGACCATGGACAGGAAGCCTCTGTGCTCTGATCCCACCGTCTTCGTCTGAGTGACGAGGGACAGGACTAGAACATCTAGAGGACTAGAACCCTTTCCAGCTCTGATAAGCCCCAGATTCCAGACTCCTTCCTCCTCATGCCTGGCTCCATTTGGGTGGACAGCAGAAGTGGCCTGCGGTTGTATCTATGCGAGAACCATCCGTTGGGCTCAGAGGGTGCTCCGTGGGCAGGCGCTTCTGTGGTGCTGGCGTGGGGTCAGGTGTCCTGCTCTGTTTATCAGTACGACCCACAGAAGTGGGCCTGGGCCCCTTGACACTAGGCATCGAAACACACTGGCTCTCTGTAAGAGACCAGGGTAGTCTTTGACCAAACCTGAGCCCTTTCTTGTTTCTTTGGGCTCGGCAAAGTATGTCAGGGGATGTGGACAGGACAGGGTTAAGGGGCCTTGCTGAGTGTGGGGGCAAGGGTCACAGCTGGGCCCTCCATGGTTCCTGTTAGCCTTTGATTCCATCTGGGCAGGGAGGGAGCGGCCCCCCAGCCCCCTGAGGCAGGTTTGCTTTGGCTGGAGATCTGACCGAGCCACTGGCCCCAGCACCCCGCCTCCCAGCTCCCCCTATCCAGAGACAGCTGGCTTGGCCCCCTCTCCCTTCCCACCTCCTTCTCCCTCTCCAGGCCCCTCCGCTTGGCCCAGGGTGCAGCTCTGTTTATCTGCCGGTCCCCTTTGGCATTCTGGATGCTCGGCTAGAACAGGATGCCCTGGAAACATCTGGCACAGGCCCCTGCCTCCCTCCCACCTAACAGACTTCCTCGGAACTCCGGGGAGCGTGGCCTCCTCTGTGCCTCAGTTTCCCTGAAAGTCCAGGATGCGTTCACTCTTGTACTTCTATGTGGATGTTCTCACCACTGCCCTTTGGGGAAAGTGAGCGCTCTGCTGGGTAGTTTAATAAACAGAGCTAGCCTGTAATCCCGCGCCTTTGGGAGGCTGAGGTGAGTGGATTGCCTGAGCCCGCGGGTTCGAGACCTGCCTGGGCAACTTGGCGACACCTCAACTCTGCAATAAATAAAAAATTAGCTGGGCATGATAGCGCGCGCCTGTAGTTCCAGCTACTTGGAAGGCTGAGGCGGAAGGATCGCCGGAGTCCTGCAGGTCAAGGCTGCGGTGGCCGGGAGCAGCCACTGCACTCCAGTCTGGGAGACGGAGTGAAACTCCAACTCAAAAAAAAAATTAAAAAAAAAACCAGTGCTTGTGCTTTTTGAGGCCATTGTGCCATTCAGACATCCAACCAGCATTTGTTGGGCACTTACTGTATGCCATAGTCTGTGCTAGGTACTGGAGAGACACAATCAAGGCAAACAAGGTTCTCAACCTGACTGTCCTACTCATGCCATTTAGTCATCAAATCCCTCCATCTCATCCCTTGACCTTGTCTTCCCAGAGCAAGCCCCCATCCCTCAGGGACCCCCTTCCCATTTCTCCCAACCTTCCTCACTTCTTTACCTCCTGTTTTGCTAAGTGAGGTTGGGTGGTCCTGGCCTCTGCCTCCTGCCTGGGTGATTCTCCCATTCCAACGATGCAGGTGCAAAGGCCAGGCTATGACCTACTGAAAATTGCCCTGGGCTGTACTGGAGGAGGGCAGAGGCTTTCAGTGTAGGACTTGCTTGACAACCAGCCAGCTTTGTGCACGTGAATAAGTCCTTTACTTTCACCGATGAAGTGAGGGGATTAGCTGGGGAGTCTCACCCCTGGCTGGATGTTAATGTCCTGTGCCTGGGCCTCCCCTGCCAGGGATCTTTTTTGTGTGTGTGAGTTGCAGTCACCCAGGCTGGAGTGCAGTGGCACGCTCACAGCGACTGCAACCTCAATCTACTAGACTCAGATGACCTTCCACTTCAGCCTTCCAAGTAGCTTAGACTACAGGCATGTGCCACCGTGCCTGGCTAATTTTTAAATTTATTGTAGAGATGAGGTCTCGCCATGTTGCCCAGGCTGGTCTCAAACTCCTGGGCTCAGGCAATCTTCTTGCCTCTGCCTCCCAAAGTGCTGAGATTATAGGTGTGAGCCACTGCACTCAACCCCTAGGGATCATGTTTTTATCTGCAGTGGGACTCAGATGTGGGTAATTTTTTTTTTTTTGAGTTGGAATCTCACTGCATCATCCAGGGTGGAGTGCAGTGGCATGCTCATGGCCACCCCAGTGTCGACCTGCCAGACTCAGGAGATCCTTCTGCCTCAGCCTTCCAAGTAACTGGAACTACAGGCGCAGGTCACTATACCTGACTAATTTTTTGATTTATTGTAGAGATGACGTCTCATCAAGTTGCCCGGGCTGTTCTTGAACCCACGGGCTCAGGCAATCCTCTCACCTTGGCCTCCTAAAGTGCTGGGATTACAGCTTGAGCCACTGCGCCTGGCCAGGTGTGGGTAATTTTTAAAAGCTTCACAGATGATTCAGCAGGCAGGCAGGGCTGGGAACTGCGGGGCTAGATTGTCCCTGAGCTCATCACAGCTCACGGTGGGCACTTGTGGTGGACTGCATGCTTGTGACTCCCCAAATCGTAGGTTAAGCCTCTGGTGTGATGTTATCAGGAGGTGGGGCCCTTGGAAGATAGGTCATGAGGGTGGAGTCCTCACGAGTGGGATTAGTGCCCTTATAAGAAGTGACTTGAGAGAGCGTGCATCTCCTCTTCTTCCTCTCCACCACATGAAGACACAGCAAGAATATGGTTGTCTGCAAAGCAGGGTGCCAGCCCTCACTGACTCTGGGTCTGCCAGCACCCGGAACTTGGACTTTCCAGACTCCAGCACTGACGGAGACAGCATGCGTTACTTAATTTAGTCTCCACCACACTTCTATTTTACAGATGGGGAAACTGAGGCACATAGACCCTAAGCTTACCCAATAGGGGAGCTGGGATTCAAACCTAGTCAGTTTCCAGAGCCTGCACATTAAATGTCTGTGTTGTACGGACCCACAGAAGCCTCCACTGTGGGTTCCTGTCTCCGGGAGCACATGACCAGAACCCCTCTGGATGCAAGGGTAACAGTTCAAGTGCTCCAGAGGATGAAGGGGGGAGGGAAAGTGCCAGCCCTGAGCATCTGTGTTAAGCCAAGTGTCACTGGCTTGGTTGCACACCACTGCGTTTAAAGCCTTGGGGAGAGAGGGAGATTTCTCAGCTGGAAGAATCAGGAAGGTCTTCATGGAGGAGGTGGCATTCTAGTTGGGCCTTGACAGATAAGTAGGATCAGACTCAGAGGAGCAAAGGAGAGGAGACAATGTGAACACAGGCACAGAGAGCTGAAGCACTCAGTGCACAAGGGAGAAAGAATTGGGGCAATACTGGAAGTGAATATTGGAGCCTTTTCATGGAGGCCTTGAAAGCCAGAGTAAGTGTCATTCTAAATGCCAGCGTTTTCTAAAGGGCTATGATGATAAGAATCAGCTGGGTGTTTATTAAAACTATAAACCAGTAGACACATCTCTTAGAGACTCTGACTCATGAGGGTGGGGGTGGAGAGTGGGAATCTGTATCCTTCCCACCAAGCAAGTTGCAGAAATATTGCTATCCACAAAATGGAGCTGCTTAGAGTCTTTGCGCCAGGGAGTCATCTCATTGAAACTGTGCTCTAGGAGGGCTCATTTGATGGCGCGCGCGCGTGTGTGTGTGTGTGTGTGTGTGTGTTTGTTTGTGTCCCTGGGCAAGGATTGGACTGGAAGGGAGATACGGGGAGGGGTTGGTGGTGACAGTCTGGAGTAAGACAGTAGCAATGACAGGGACAGGGATGGATGAGAAATGTCTTTGGATGGTAGAATTTCAGGCTTTGGCAGCTGATTGGATGTCCGGGCAAGGAAGGAAGGAGATGGAGATAGAGAGAATGTTGGTGCAAGGGTAACTACGGTTTTTGAGTCGGGGTCTCACTCTGTCACCCAAGCTAGAGAGCAGTGGCATGATCACAGCTTACCACAGCCTCGACCTCCTGGGCTCAGGTGATCCTTTTACCTCAGCTTCCTGAGTAGTTGGGACTACAGGCCTGCACCACCATGCCCAGATAGTTTTTTAATTTTTTTGTAGAGACAGGGTCTCACTATGTTGCCCAGGCTGGTCTTGAAGTCCTGGGCTCAAGCAGTCTGCCTGTGTAGGCCTCCCAAAGTGCTGGGATTATAGGCGTGAGCCACCACTCCAGGCCCCCAAACTATCTCCTTTCAGGGTCTCAGAGGAAGGTGCCAGTGGGTGACAGAAACAGGGTCTGGAGCTTGGGAGGGGGCATGGGCTGTGAGTGTCACCTGTGTAGAGTGACCACTGAGCAGGGAGAGCAGAGGAGGTGACCCAGGCAATGGAGTGGGAAACCAAGGGCCACAGATCCCAGACAGAGCCTTGGGTACCACCTAGGGTAGAGGAGGACAGTCTGGAAGGTGGTGAGGGAGGGAAGCCAGAGAGATGAGGACTGGACCCAGGGGAAGGGCCCTGAAGCTGTGACTGGAAAAAGAGACAAGACGCCGACAGTTCCAGGCTTCAGAGGCCAAGGGGAAAGGAGAGATGACACGTCGTTGTCAGCTCAGGGGTCACCGGTGTGACCTTTGGGAAAGCCGTTCCCACAGCAGGTTGAGTTTGGAAATAAAAGTTGTGGAAGCCGGGCTCGGTGGCTCAGCCTGTAATCCCGCGCCTTTGGGAGGCTGAGGTGAGTGGATTGCCTGAGCCCGGGGGTTTGAGACCCGCCTGGGCAACTTGGCGAGATCGCATCTCTACAATAAATCAAAAAATGAGCTGGGCATGGTAGCGCCTGTAGTTCCAGCTACTTGGAAGGCTGAGGTGGAAGGATCGCCAGAGCCCAGCAGGTCGAGGCTGCGGTGGCCGGGAGCGGCCATTGCACTCCAGTCTGGGTGACAGAGTGAGACTCCAACTCAAACAAAAAGTTGTGGAAAGTGGAGAAGCGCGTGGTGAAGAAGCTGAGACAGGGTGCCAGGTCTCCTCTCCCAAGATGGAGACAGTAGAGGACTGGCAGCCAGGGATGCCATGACCATCTAGAAGTCCCTCTCCTCCCAATGGCCACCACTAGCTGGATGCATGTTTTAGCTTCTGTACTTGATGGAGCTTAGGTATCATCTGCCACCCTTGATTTCCCATGGCCTGGCCTTCAGACTGTAATTCCTTTTTAGCTTGATCTGATCCCCAGAGGACAGAACTCAGTCCTTCCTGGGCTGCCCGGGACGCATCCAGCCTGCATTGTTTCCTGAGTGATGGAAGGTTCGAGTTCTGAGATGGGAGGAGGAAATTTCCATCAGCTGTGGATGGAAGGGACTAGTGTAAGATGGACTCCAGAGGAAATAATAGTGTCTTCTGTGGAGGCAACATGGCCACCAGACAGAAGGGACCCGGGTTCCCTCTCTTGTCACTCGCTTACTTGCTCAGACACTTGGCAACTGTCTGCCGAGCTCCCACTCCTTGCCAGGCAACTGTGTCAGCGCTGGGACAGAGCAGAACAGAGTTAACGGTGGCCTTGACCTGCCCATGGCTGAGCTGGAGAGGCAGATGCAACAAGCCCCATGGTTACAATACAGAGTGGGCAGCGCCATGGAAAGGCTGAGGCGGGGTGCCGGGGGAACAAGGGCTGCTCTGGGCTCTTGCGCTCCCCCGTGGCCGCTCCTTCGCCCCCGCTGTTCCATCTGTTGCTTTGTTTTGCTGTCTTTATTTCTGGCTTTGTTTTTCCTTCCCTTTCCTAGTAGAGAGCCTTTGGAAAAATTTTACCCTTGTTTCAGTTGGACTAGGGAGAAGGCGAATGGTCCACTCTCCAGCCAGAATAGCTAAGGGGTGCCGGCCTCCCGGAGAGTCCAGGTGGACAAGCAGAGGAGGCAGGGGCTATCTCCAGGGTGGCCGGGGCGGGGGAGGAGGGCGAGCAGGAGGCTGGGCCGGAGGTCTGAGGCAGCTGTGTGCTCCGTGCCCCTCTTCCAGAGCTCTCTCCAGGGGGCCTGTACTCCGTGCTGATTGGAGGGGACCCCTTCCCCTCAGAGAATCCTGTGAAGCCAGTTCCATTGCTCTTTCCCACCCAGGGAGCTTTGCAGGGTCCAGACCGCAGAGGCAAACGTGAGTCTTGGACATGACTCACAACAGAGGGCTTTAGGTACAAAGTCCCTGTGCCCCCCACCTCCAGACCGCCACATACACACAACTCTCATGGCTTCCTCTTTTCCAGGACCTCCAACACTGCATTCATTTACTCATTCATTCAACAAATGCTTATTGAGCACCCACTATGTGCTGGAAACTGGTGCTGCATAGTGGAAAGAGACAGCTATTCAAAAGCTTGCATAGGCACCAGCTACGTGTGTGCGTGTGTGTGTGCATGTGCACACGAACACCTGAGCAGGGGAGGGAGGCAGGAGAAAGCCAGATGTCCGGGAAGCCACATTTGGGAGTCAGGCAGCTTGTGTTTGCACGTGGGTGCTGCCATTCGCTAGCTATGTGACCTTGGGTAAATTATATAACCTCTCTGTGCCCCTATTTCTTGGCTGTAAAGCAGACATAGCTGTGGTGCTTAACTCACAGGGTTGTGGTGAAGGCTGAATGAATGAATGCAGAATGTGTGCAACAACCTAACACAAAGTAGGCACTCAGTAGGTGTCAGCAGTTATTATCGCTCCCTCCTCACCTCACACGGAGCTGGGTGTAGACAGACTCGCAAACGACCCGTTCTCCAAATGTGCCTCTTGCTCAGCCTCTGACTCAGGTGCTCACCACCCCCTGCCCCTGAGGCTCGTCTACAACGTGCAGCCCATAGATTTCTGTTGAACCAAACTCTGCACCTCCAGCCCTTGGGGGTGACCCCCACCCAGCCTGCTCAGGTTGAGGAAGAAGTGGCACCACAAGTGGGGGTGGCCTTCGCCCACGCTACCCTCCAGCCATATGTTGGAGCCGTCAGTTCCCTCTTGGCCAACTGAGAGTGGAGGAGGGGTTGGGGAGCATCAGGATGGAACCCAGGGAACAAAGGGCCTGTCAGGGGAGGGAGGTGTAGGGGATTCCAGCCCTGAGGGATCCATGCATGGCATTCCAGAGTGGGCGGCAGCTGGCACTGATCCTGGGTTCAGAAATGGCAGGGCCCCCTTGGGAGTGAGGGCCAGATCGTTCCAAGGCCCCGGTGGCATTGTGGCTCTGCTATTCTTGAACAGCTGTGCCGCCCCCTTGGCATAGGGTTGGAGAATTGGGGTAGCAGTGTGGGCTCAGCTAGGGTGAGAGGGGGGCTCAGGGAACACATGCACACACACACACACACACACACACACACACACACACACACCCCGACCACCATGAGGGTGCAGACGCCTAACCTAGGAGGAAGGAGGGAGAGGGTGGTGTGTGACTGTGTGCACGTGTGTGTGAGTGGTCGAGTTGGCTTTGTGGGTCTGCGAGTGTGTCTGAGTATGCATGACATCTATTTGTCTGTCTTTGTGCGTGCACTTCGATCTGCGTGTCTCTGCGTAAGTTTGTGGTCAGGGTGAGGAGAGGGCTTGCTCTCCCTCTGACTCTGACTCTGCTTGAGGCTCTCAGCAACTCCGCAGAGAGAATTTCCCCTTTTGGAAGGGTGGGAAAATACAGCTCATCAGCGCAGTGTGGGCCAATGCTTTATAAACACACACAAATCACAGGACATTCTTGGGTGTGACCCTCAGTTCCCCGCAAGGCTGAGGCTTACACATCTCAAAGAGAGATCTGAGTCCTATGCGTGTGTCTGTGTCATTTCTATATGTCTCACTGCTGGGGAGCACGTGAGCTTGTTTATCTGCTATGTCTGTCCCTGTCTCCAAGGCAGTCTCTGTGTCTATTGCTCGTGTATACTCGTGTGCTGGGCTCTCGTTTAACCGCATCTCTTTTGCTCTTTGCGTCTGACAAGTCACGTAGCAGGCATTGGAAGCACAGTTTCCAGAGATAACCCGAGGTTCAAGTCCCTGTTTGGCCAGTAACAAAGCCATTAACCTTGGACAAGTTCCTAACATCTCGATGCCTTGGTTTTCTCACGGGGATAATAATAGCACTGACCTCACAAGGTTCTGGTGAGGATTAAATGAGATCATGTTGTGTACCTGGCGCTGCTCGGCGTACGTTAACAGCCCGTCTTTGAATGTGCCCTCTCCAAGAGCCACGTCTCCTTGGTTGTGACTGCCGTCATGACATCTCAGCCAGATTATAAGCTGCTTTCATGCAGAATGTGAGGCTTAATCATCTTTAATGATACTCATGACACTTCAATGCCACCTTGGTGCATTGCACATATGTCGTCTCCAGGTGAAATGAATTAAATGAGCTTGTGAAACAGGACTGGTGTCTGATGCATGCCCACACCTGGGAGTACAACATGGAGGGTGGGTGGAAGCTAGTGATAGCACGGTGACAACGGAGCCTAGCCAGGCGCCAGGGTCCCCATGGTCCCCACGGTCACTATTGCACATCCACCCCTGTCTCTCTGCAGCCCGAGGCTCTCTCCTTCTCTGTTTCTTGGTCTGGCCTGGAAGCTCATGGGACGCCTCCTTCCTTCTTCCTCTGCTCAGCCCACCCCAGGGCACCAGCCTAGGGCTCATGGTCTCCACGGTCACTATTGCCCATCCACCCCTGTCTCTCTGCAACCCCAGGCTCTCTCCTCCTCTGTTTCTTGGTCTGGCCTGGAAGCTCATGGGAAGCCTCCTTCCTTCTTCCTCTGCTCATTCCCCCTGGGCACTGGCTGGTGTGTGTGTTCATAGGAGCCGAGCATTCTCTAGCCCACACCATATATTCCTGTTTTGCAGCATGTGTGTGTGTCTGTGCATCGCGCTGTGGGGGTGTGTGTCTGCGAGACATCTTTCTGTGTGAGTCCCCTCTCTGCTACAGCGGGGACATGTGTCTGTATGTGTGACGCGCCTCGTGCCTGAGGTTTGTCCTCCACCCCCAGCTTTCCCAGTTATGTAAGCCATGAAGGGCTGGTCAGGCCTGGGCTCTGGGCTCCCCCTGCTGGCCATCTCCAGAGCCCACCTCCTGGGGAGGGCCTTGCGGGAGAAGCTGCATTCTCCTTGGGCCTCATCCCTGCTGGGGACAGCTAGCCTGGCCCTCAGCACCTACCTGCCCCAGCTCCTTCCCAGCCCCAAGCCATGGGTGAGAGAGGATGCCTCAGTTCCCTGAAGAGCCCTCTCATAATGCTTATCCTGGGGTTGGGTTTTACCAGCTTATGAAACATAAACGCCTATGTGACTACACTCCCTGAGGGAAGGGGACCAGGTCAGCATCTCCAGTGCCCAGGACAATGCCTGGCCCCATCAGTATTTATTGAATGAATGCGTTCACAGTGTGGAGAGACTTGGGAGGAGGGACAGTGGGGTATATGAAGATTTGAGGCTTTAGGGACAAACAGGCCTGGGCTCAGATCACACCTTGGCCGCTTAAAAACCTGTGGCCTCGTATAAGATACTTAACCTCTCTGAACTTTCTGTTAAATGACACTGCCTTGCAAAATAAGCTGTAAAAACTAGAGCTAATATCCAAAAGGGCCTTCTGGTGTAAGTAGCTTTTATTATTATTATTATTGGTAATGTCTTTCATCCCCCAAGCATCAGGAAGGCATTAAACCCATTCAACCTCCGAATGAAGCTCAACATGCCTATGGATGGGTTTAAATGAAATGGTTCTGGAGAAACCAGGCTGTGGACATGTTGAAGAGGGAATACACAGTCACCCTGCTGCCCTGCTCCTGGGCCAGTCCTGGCAGTGTCGGGAAGCAAGGGCTGGACCTCTGATCTCCTTTCGGGGTTCCGGACATTCTGCCCCAGAGTTTCTCTGGTTTCTCCTGGGTTCCTGAATGTGGCTTCAACTGGAAACCCCGTGAGCTCCCCCTGGGAGTCAGGCACTGTGCCAGGCTCTCAGAATAGAAACCCAAAAAAGGTCTGGTCTAGCCTGTGCCATTTCCCCTCTCTGGGCCTCAGTTTCCTCACCTGCAAAGGGGGTTGGAACTGTGAGTGGGAGAGTGGGGGAATGAGAGGACAGGTGGAGGCTGGGTGGTGAAGGGCGCTAGATGGGCGCTAGGGTCATCTCCCACTGACAGCCAGTCTGACAGCCTTGGCTCTGCAGATAGGGCTGTCCCTTCCCACCCTTCCGGCCTCACGCTTGGTGCCCCTTCCCCCTTTCCACCTTTTTCATAGCGAAGGAGGAGACAGAGCACCCAGGATGAATGCCTTCTCCTTTCTCCCACCTCAAGGACAAGCCCCACTCTTCCCAGAGCGGAGCAGTGTCCATCTCTCCTTTCCAGACAGTCTCCTTCACTTAAACCCCAGGTCTAAACTAGACCTAAAGTATGTCTCTTAGGAGGTAGTTCAAATAATAATTCAAATCTGAAAACGAAATAACACCCCTTTGTCTCCTATTTCGTGTTAATCTCCCTGTGCCAAACACCTCATGTACATTATCTCAATTAATTATCATAATAGCCCTTTGGGTGATGTCATCAACCTTTCAATTAACCAGGAGAACACTGAGGCTGCAGGAAGGTAAGCAGCTGGACCGGGACCACCCAACCAGGAAGCGACGGCACACAGAAGGTCCACCTCCTAACCCATTTTTCTTTGGTTTTACCCGCTGAGGGGTGACAAACAGGTCTCCGGGGACCTTCCGGAAGCCTGCGGCTCCCTTCAGCTCAAACTCTCCGCGTTCGAGAACTCCTGGGTCCCTTCCACCCGCACTTCACCAGGTCTGCAGGGAGGACTGCTGGCTCGGAGCAAATAACTGGACTCTAAACGCACGGTCAGAGTCACCTCACCAGCGCCCTAGCCCCTGCGCGCAACTCTCCCGGAAGGGCCGGCAGGTGCGCGCGCGGAGCGCTGGGTGCGAGGGTGGGTGGGGATTTGGATGAGCCGACGCGTCGTCAGCTCATCCGGGCGGGGGCCTGGGGCGGAGCCAAGGCTGGAGTAGGGTGGGCGGGGCGGGGCCGGAGTGAGAGTCGGAGAGGGTGGGGCGGAGCCAGGTTCTGGGGCGGGGCCGCGGTTCAGGGCGGAGCCAGGGCGAGAGTCTGGTGGGGCGTGTCGTGTCGGGGGAGGCGGGGGCGTGTCGGGGGCGGGGCTTGGACCTGGTGTTGAGCCAGGGTTAGAGTCCGGAGGGGTAGGGTAGGGCCGGGGGGCGGAGCGTAGTCCAGGTTGGAGTCCAGTGGGGCGGGGTAGGGTGGGGCGGGGCGAGGCCCGGTGCGAAGCCAGCGTTGGAGTCGGCGGGGCGGGGCGGGGGCGGGAACCGGGGCGGGGCGGGGCGGGGGCGGGGGGAAGGGAAGGGAAGGAACGGTCTCTGAAGCCGCCGAGGGCGGGAGGGAAAGAAACGGGAGGAGGGGAGGAGGGAGGGGACTTGGCAGCTCCCGCGCAGCTCGGCTCGGCGCACCCACGCCTCGCTGCCCCGCTTCCTGACCTCCACCCGGGCATGCGCCCCCCGCGCCCCCGGCCCCCCAGAATCCGCGCCACCCCCCGGAGCCTCCCCACAGCCGGCCGCGCAGGATGGGCGCCCTCGGGCCCACGCTGCCGCTGCCGCCGCCGCCGCTGCTGCTGCTAATGTTGGGTAAGCCCGGCCCCCGTCCCGGTTCTCGGCCCCGCCTGGCAGGTGCCTGCCACCCGGCACCCAGGCTGGCCCGCCTCTCCGGCTCCTTGCATCCCATTTCTCCGTCAGGGGTGTCTCCTGCTTCCCCGGGCCCGGAGTCCAGCCACCCTTTGTGGCGCCCGCCGAGCCAGTCATGGAGAGAGTGAGGGCTCCCCCACTTTAGGCCAGAGACGAGGACACAGTGAGGACCCCCCCCCACTGTGATGCTCCAGGCACTGCCAAGCTTGGGGGCAGGCTCCACTTCTCAGCCGACATGCCCATGTCCTGGGGCCGCTGCCCCGTCTCAGCTGCAGGCCTGGCCTTGGGTGCTCTGCCTGCGTGGGCAGTGCCTGCCCGGCTCTGTAATTGCCCCAGAGTTGGCTGGAGGCCCAGGGGCCAGTTCCGCCCACAGTCTTTGAAGTATATCTTCCCTGATTGCTCTCCACACACTTTATCAGCTGAGGCTGGGGGCAGTTCCCTCTCTCACCCCCATCTCCACCCTTGGCTTGGTCCCTCTTTGCCCTTCTCCCCCATTTCCACATGGCACTTGGTGCTGCAGCCTCCCACCAATTTTCACACCCCCTTAGTTCCAGCTTCCTTGTCTCAGGAGAAACCAGGTTTCATGGGAAATGATCCTGGGATCTCCAAGTACCCTGTGTCTGTGGTGGTGGATGTTTATGGTGGAGTGTTTTGGGCCCATCTTGCATGGATGCCTGGTGGTAGTGACAGTGGAATTGTTTTTGGCCTGAACTGGAAGGCTCCCTGTAAGAGGTGGCCTGGGGAAGAGTGTTGCATGGAGACAGTGAAGCTGCCTGTACATCTGTTGAGAAACTGAAGCCCTTGAAGTGAGATGCAGTGCCGGGGTGGGGGTAGGGTGGTGGTGACTTCAGAGCTGCTGTCGTCAAGCCCCAGCCGCTTGTTTCCAGACCAGAGCTCCACAGTGGCACCAAGCAGCGTCCTCCCCTGCCGCAGTTCCCTGGGCCCTGTGGGACTATGATGGGTCCTCTCTTGGGGCCTTGGGTGGGAGGAAGGAGGGTGTGCAGAGGAAGGAGCTATGGGGCCTGGTTGCCTAGCACTGGGCACCGTTTCCCCAGTGGGCAGCACAGAGCAAGGAGGAGCCCAGGGAGGTGGGGAGGCTGAAGAGGAGCCGGCTGAGGTCTGAGCACCCTCTGCCCAAGGTGCTTTCATTCATCTCACAGATGGGGAAAGTGAAGTAACTTGCCCCAGGGAGCATAGGGAGTGAGTGTTGGGCCAGGATTTGAACCCATTTGGTGAGTGTTGGCCTAGGATTTGAACCCATTTAGTAGTGAGTGATGGGCCAGGATTTGAATCCACTGAGTGCTAGGTATAGTATTTGAACCCATTTAGCACATGATGGGCCAGAATTTGAACCCATTGAATGTTGGGCTAGGATTTGAACCCATTTAGTGAATGTTGGATCATGATTTGAACCCATGTAGTGAGTGTTGGACCAGGATTTGAACCCATTTAGCGCGTGTCGGGTCAGAATTTGAACCCATTTAGTGAGTGTTTGGGTTAGGATTTGACCCCATTTAGCGAGTATTGGGCCAGGATTTGAACCCATTTAGCGACTGTTTGGGCTAGGATTTGACCCCATTTAGTGAGTGTTTGGGCTAGGATTTGAACCCATTTAGTGAATGTTGGATCATGATTTGAACCCATGTAGTGAGTGTTGGACCAGGATTTGAACCCATTTAGTGAGTGTTTGGGTTAGGATTTGACCCCATTTAGCGAGTATTGGGCCAGGATTTGAACCCATTTAGCGACTGTTTGGGCTAGGATTTGACCCCATTTAGTGAGTGTTTGGGCTAGGATTTGAACCCATTTAGTGAGTATTGGGCCAGGATTTGAACCATTTAGTGAGTATTGGAGCTAGCATTTGATCCCAGATCTGACTTCAAAGGAGGCCCCTTTGCTCTCTCTGCTCTCACTGTGGCTAACACAGAGGAGGGGCCTGGCTGGGGAGAGAAAGCTCTGTGGCAGCTGATTTCCTAAGGCTGTGGGGGTGACTTTCCCATGGGGATCTCCAAGCATCAGCAGTTGTGGAGCCAGGAAGGTAGGAGGGGGCCCTTTGGAGAGGTCTGCCTGGGGCAGCCACAGAAGGTGTCAGCTTGCCTATCTCCACCATCACCCTGATTATGAAATGGGCCTCAGGCAGGGCCCTCCTGAGTCATATACTCACTCACCAGTCAGAGCTGGAAGCTTTTGGTTCTGTGGAAACTGAGGCATAGGAGAAGAAGGGTCTTTGTCCCAGTGATGCTGGAATGCAGTGTGTTGCTCTGTGCGTTCTTTTGACTTGGCCACAGAAAATTTCGGAGTGACTCCCAAGTATAGTTTAAGATATAATTTATTAGAAAGATAAAGGCATGCTCAAAGGGCATGGATGCCTTAAGAAAAATGACACATGCTTGCCTTTGACAAGAAGCTTTATATACTTTTACAAACTTTCACTAAGAGGGGTGGGTTGCAGGTGTGTCTGGTCATGAGTTTTGCTTACCATCTCTCAACCTTCTAAGGTCACAAGGACCTTCTACATAATCCTAACTAGATGTGGGCTTTTCTTAGAACATCATGTCTGTGTTTTGGATAACTCCCTGTTGTTTCTGTGGTTTATTGCACTGGTAGATCCACATTCCTGCCCGCAAGGTGGTCAGATCTGGTGTGTCTGGTCAGTAGGGTGAAGGTCCTGAACCGATGGGAAAGATGCCTGAATGCTTACCCTATTTTAATTTAGACCTGCTTACAAGAAACTTATCTGTCTAACCTGCACTGAATAACCTGCCTCACCAGGACATGCAAGTGAGGATGGGATGATGCTGGCACCCAACCTCATGACTCTCAGCCTGTCCCCTGATCAACAGACCATGAGTTCTCCCCGTGACTCAGCCAGAGGAAGAAGAAAGGGGCTAAGAGCTCAGTTGGGCTGGGGAAGTTCAGAGGAGCCATCCTAAGGGAGCCAGAGGGCTGAGCTTGACCACAGACTCCTGGGTGTTTTCCTCCAGTCCCTGCAGAATGGCCATGGGTATTCCCCTGGGAGGCCTGGAAGTAGCACTCTGGTTGGTGAGGTCAGTACCTTCAGGCCTGGCTTTGGAGTTTCCCCCACTTTCTCCCTGGTTTTGTCCTTCTGCAGGGATATGTAGACATCATCCAGGAACAGCAGGAGCTTGGCCAAGGCATTCTACTTCTTCCTTACCTTTATCGGCTGTAAAGTAGGGGGAGAGCGCTGCCCTAGCCCTCCTTACATGCTAGGGTTCTGGGTGTGAGGTCACAGTCCCAGCGGGGCCTCCAAAATGTTAGGTCAGACCCACTCGGGGGTGTCTGGTCTGTGATCCTGTGCCGTGCAAAAGATGCAGACAACTGCACAGAAGTTAGACTGGACAATATAGTTTATTTAGAAAGGTAGGGGAGAGGGCCAAAGCTAGGAAACACGGTGCCCATAGCTCAAAGAGCCATGTGGCCACACCACAGTTTACCAAAGCAATAGCTAATGGCTGCTTATGGCCAAATGCTTTTAAATCTTCCCTTTGGTGTGGGGCAGGTTGTTAAGGTGACTGGGTGATGGTCTTTTTCTCATCACGAAGGGCAGGTAAGCACAGGTACCAATGCTAATGATGGAGGGCAGGCAGATGGGTGGGTTAGTCACTTGACTGCTGCCATGTTGATGGGGTCTGTGTCAGGGGGGTCTGATTAGGTTAACTTTTTAATTTTTTTAATTTTTAAAATTTTTTTGAGTTGGAGTCTCACTCTGTCGCTCAGACTGGAGTGCAGTGGCCGCTCCCGGCCACCACAGCCTCGACCTGTTGGGCTCCGGCGATCCTTCCGCCTCAGCCTTCCAAGTAGCCGGAATTACAGGCATGCGCTACCACGCCCGGCTGATTTTTTGATTTACTGTAGAGATGAGGTCTCGCTGCCTTCGAACCCGCGGGCTCAGGCAATCCACTCACCTCAGCCTCCCAAAGGCGCGGATTACAGGCTGAGCCACCGAGCCCTGTTTAGGTTAACTTGTTTTACAAAACAAGCTGGGTAGGGGATTGTAAAACAATTATCAATAGCTACCTCTGAGAAACTGGTTCTGTCCTTGGCTAGTGATTAGAAGGTAAATGTAAGTGAACTGCTAGAAAAACATGACAAAGCTAAGTGATGTTGAAATGGCTGCTCATTGGCTATATTGACTCCAACTTATATTCTTTCATGGGCCTTACCTGGTGGGAACTACGGAAGGCTGGAAGGAGAGAAGGGAGAAGCTGGGCCCTCTAAGGCTGTATCTGCTGGGATGGGGCTGGCCATAGGGTAAAGAAGAGAGATTTGGCCTCTGAGAGAGAGAGACAGGAAGGGCAGCTGGGAGCCTGGTGTGTCCCTACAGAAAGGCAGCCATATATAAATGAATGATGTCATATGCAAATGAAGGCCTTTGTGAGAGACAGGGGTAGGGGCGTTGTGCCTCTGCTGGGCTAGCCCAGAAGGTTGGCTGGCACTGGGGGAAGGGATCTTCTGCTCCCCGATGACAAGGCAGAGCCTGGATCATGCCCCAGAAGTCCCAGCTGCCTTGGCAGCCCTGTGGGGGTAGGAGAAGCAGTGAGCTCATGGCACAGCTGGAGGGGGGAGGCATTGTGTTGTGGAGGGAACTGACTGGGTCGGTGCCCTGTCCTGCTCAGGCCACTGGCTCCATTGTCTGGCCCAGGTGATGCAGCTGAGCCAACCAGACCCTCTGAGCAAGATTTTGTCAGCCCCTCTCAAGCAAAGGAGGGGAACATTGTAGTCTCAGAATCCCTTAGCCAGAAGGCTCCCCTGACCAGGCCCTGAGGAAGGATTGGCAGACATGGAGTGGGCGAACCAAGAACTGGCTAGTTGGGAAGCCGAGGTACTGTACTGTGCTTTGCTGGAAGCGGGCTGCATCTGGGTCTGAGGTGGGCCCATACACCTCCCAGAGAACCAGGTGTTTTATGTCCTGGTATCCCTTCCCTGCTCTCAGAACGTGGTCTGAGCTGTGCACCAGCTCCACCAGGTTTCCTTTCCTTTCACAGAGTTAAGAATGGAGATTGTGGGGGCAGGGCCTTGGCGTGGGGCTCTCCGCATTTCCAATTCCTCTGCCTTTTCCCACAGGAGTCGGGTGCTGGGCCCGGGAGGTGCTGGTCCCCAAGGGCCCCCTGTACCGAGTGGCTGGCACGACTGTCTCCATCCCCTGCAACGTGAGCAGCTACGAGGGCCCTGCCCAGCAAGACTTTGAGTGGTTCCTGTACAGGCCCGAGGCCCCGGAGGCTGCATTGGGCATCGTCAGTACCAGGGATGCCCGGTTCTCCTACGCTGTCTTCGGGCCCCGAGTGTCAGCAGGTGAAGTGCAGGTGCAGCGCCTGCAGGGTGACGCTGTGGTGCTCAAGATTGCCCGCCTGCAGGCCCAGGACGCTGGCGTTTATGAGTGTTTCACCCCCTCCACGGACACCCGCTACCTGGGTAGCTACAGTGGCAAGGTGGAGCTGAGAGGTACGGGCCTTGGGTGGGGTTGGGACCACGCCCCCCTTGAAGCAGAAGGTCAGGACCAAGGGGGACCTAACTAACCCTCAGGTTCTGCAGCTGAGGAACTTGGGGCCTGAAGAGCTTGAATGACTTACACAAAGTCACCTGACAAGTCAGTGGCTGGTGTGGGACTCAAACCCAAATCCCTTCATTGCAGTCCGATGCTCTTCTTTTTTTCTTTTCTTTTTTTTTTGAGTCAGAGCTCTCACTGTCACACAGGTTGGAGTGCAGTGATGCAATCACAGCTCACCGCAGCCTCGACTTCCTGGGCTCAAGCAATCCTTCCCCTTAGCCTCTCAATTAGCTGAGACTACAGGTGTGTGCCACCATGCCTGGCTAATTTTTTTGTAGAGACAAGATCTCGCTATGTTGCCCAGGCTGGTCTCAAACTCTTGGACTCAAGCAATCCTCCTGTCTCAGCCTCCCAAAGTGCTGGAATTATAGGCATGAACCGCCACGCCTGGCCCTGTGCTCGTCTTATAATATCAAATGACCTCCTGGGAGAAGAGGAAGTGTCTTTTTTTTTTGAGTTGGAATCTCACTCAGTCGCCCAGACTGGAGTGCAGTGGCCACTCCCGGCCACTGCAGCCTCGACCTGCTGGGCTCCGGCGATCCTCCCGCCTCAGCCTTCCAAGTAGCCGGAACTACAGGCATGCGCTACCATGCCCGGCTGATTTTTTGATTTATTGTAGAGATGAGGTCTCGCCAAGTTGCCCAGGCGGGTCTCGAACCCGCGGGCTCAGGCAATTCACTCACCTCGGCCTCCCAAGGCGCGGGATTACAGGCTGAGCCACCGAGCCCGGCCTGAGGAAGTGTCTTTAAACTATCCAGTCCCTCTCCATTCCTGATGGAGTGGAAGCTTGAATGGACTCTCCTCCAGATCTGGGGGAGAGGGCAGAGGTGGAGAAGGAGTTGATCATGTGAAATCTCACTCTCTTAAGTTTCTTTGTCTTCTGAGAAAGGAGACAGAGCTGCTTTTCTGAGTATTTCAAGTGGGGGTCAATCTTGAACAGAAGGGTGAGTAGGCGATGGGCTGGTTCCATGAAATTTAACAAGTATTTATTGAGCGCCTGTGGTGTGCCCAGAGCTGTGCTCAGCATCACCGAGTTACAGAAGAAGTGATACAACGTGCAGTCTTTGCCCTCAAGGAGCTCACAGTCTGCTTAGGGAGACGGGGGGTGTGCAGGAAACATTAGCAAGGGCTGCCAGCTCCCAACCCTGCCTCACTCCAGCTGTTCTCTCTAGTCCTTCCAGATGTCCTGCAGGTGTCTGCTGCCCCCCCGGGGCCCCGAGGTCGCCAGGCTCCAACCTCGCCCCCACGCCTGATGGTGCACGAGGGGCAGGAGCTGGCGCTGGGCTGCCTGGCAAGGACCAGCACGCAGAAGCACACGCACCTGGCGGTGTCCTTTGGGCGAGCCATGCCCGAGGCGCCTGTGGGGCGGGCCACTCTGCAGGAAGTGGTGGGAATCCGGCCCGACTTGGCGGTGGAGGCTGGAGCTCCCTACACGGAGCGCCTGGCTGCAGGCGAACTGCGGCTCGGCAAGGAAGGGGCCGATCGCTACCGCATGGTGGTAGGGGGCGCCCAGGCGGGAGACGCAGGCACCTACCACTGCACTGCTGCCGAGTGGATTCAGGATCCTGATGGCAGCTGGGCCCAGATCGCAGAGAAAAGGGCTGTCCTGGCTCACGTGGACGTGCAGACGCTGTGTGAGTGCCACACCCCACCGTGGGAACTGGGAGGGGCGGTGTCTCGGTGGGCACCACGAAACTCTGGGGGCACCAGATGGTCATCGCCTGACTCCCGGGAACTCATTGCCACAGAGCGGGCAGCCTTGCTAGCATTGCCTCCCTCTCCACCCGTGACAGGTTTTCTCATGGGTAAATGGAGATAGGGCCGCGGCTGTGGGGTGAGATGCTGGCCCACACCCCATGGGGGGCGGGGGTGGGGGCCTTTGAGGCTGCTGCTGTCAAGGAAATAACAGCAAGTTGGGAAACAGGGTGTCTCTGTGCCCCCTCCTGCTCCATGACACCTTCTCCCCTTGTGTTTCAGCCAGCCAGCTAGCAGTGACGGTGGGGCCTGGGGAACGCCGGATCAGCCCAGGGGAATCCCTGGAACTGCTGTGCAATGTGTCGGGGGCACTGCCCCCTGCAGGCCGTCATGCTGCATACTCTGTGGGTTGGGAGATGGCACCCGCGGGGGCACCTGGGCCTGGCCGCCTGGTAGCCCAGCTGGACACAGAGGGTGTGGGCAGCCTGGGACCTGGCTATGAGGGCCGGCACATTGCCATGGAGAAGGTGGCATCCAGAACCTACCGGCTGCGGCTGGAGGCTGCCAGGCCTGGCGATGCCGGCACCTATCGCTGCCTTGCCAAAGCCTATGTCCGTGGGTCTGGAACCCGGCTCCGTGAGGCAGCCAGTGCCCGCTCCCGGCCCCTCCCTGTGCACGTGCGTGAGGAAGGTGAGAGGGGGCTGAGCATGGGGCCTGGGGCTTGTGGAACCCCTTTCCTTCTGTTTCTATGCCCCCCTCCCTTCATCTGCTGTCTCCATGCCCATCTCATGCCCCTCTTCTACCAAGACCGTGGGATTCTTGATGGCAGTTTCTTGGGTTGGTGTTTGGACAGCAGCCCTGGCCCACGCCCCCAGCCTTCACTCTCTGACCCCATGTCTGTTCTGCAGGTGTGGTGCTGGAGGCTGTGGCATGGCTGGCGGGGGGCACCGTGTACCGGGGGGAGACGGCTTCCCTGCTGTGCAACATTTCTGTGCGAGGTGGCCCCCCAGGGCTGCGGCTGGCCGCCAGCTGGTGGGTGGAGCACCCGGAGGATGGGGAGTTCAGCTCTGCTCCTGCCCAGCTGGTGGGCGGCGTGGGCCAGGATGGTGTGGCAGAGCTGGGGGTCCGGCCCGGAGGAGGCCCCGTCAGTGTGGAGCTCGTGGGGCCCCGGAGCCATCGGCTGAGACTGCACAGCTTGGGGCCCGAGGATGAAGGCGTGTACCACTGCGCCCCCAGTGCCTGGGTGCAGCATGCCGACGACAGCTGGTACCAGGCGGGCAGTGCCCGCTCGGGGCCTGTCACAGTCTACCCCTACACGCACGGTGAGTGACCCCTCACCCTCCTCACTTCCTCCCAGCCCCCACCCCTGAGCGCCTGCCCCGCCTGTCTTCTGCCCCTCCTGCTGCATCAGGTCACATGAAGAGTCTTGAAAGTCCAGCTTTCAGCCTTTCACTGCCCCTGCCCAGAGCCCCCTGTAGTTGATGCTGACTCGAATGCTGAGCAGACAGGCAGTGGGCAGGGAAGGGGTGTCTGAATGGGGAGGTGGGTCCAGAGGACTTGGTGGGAAAGTGCTGGAGGCAGGCATGATGGGTGGAAGACTATGTCACCTTCTCTGAACAGAGCCATCCTCTCTCCCCAGCCGCAGACACCCTATTTGTGCCCCTGCTGGTGGGTGCAGGGGTGGCCCTAGTCACTGGCGCCACCGTCCTTGGCACCATCACCTGCTGCTTCATGAAGAGGCTACAGAAACGGTGATCCCTCACTCCCCAGGTGAGGGAGGAGAACCCCAGCCTCCTCTTCCTCGGGCTTCCCACCCCCAGTCTTGAGCTGAGCTGCTCCCTCCCAAGTCCTGCTGGGGGGTGAGGCCATGAGGGAGCCCCGCCCAGGGCTCTCTGTCCTCAGCCCATGCCACGCACTCTCATCAGGTCTTGTGGGTGTCAACCGTCTTCCAGCCCTGCTCCAAGCCCTCTTCTGGTTGCCTGGACGCCCTCTCTTTCCGTCTGCCCATTCTTTTAATTTATTGGACGTCCCCCACCCAGAGTGTGAGCCATGGCTCCCCTTCCCCACTGCTTCCCTCTCAGACGTCCCCTCCAGCCTTCTGCTCTTGATCTCATACCCATTCTATAGGGGGGCCATTCCCTGTCCTGGAATTAGTTTTTCTAAAATGTGAATAAACTTGTTTTATAAAAAGCAGGCTTGACTGCGTCTTCCATGCTGCGAGGCTGCAGAAGGCTGGGGATGTGTGGAGGGGAGGCGGGGCTGACAGCCTGTTCTGGATGACCCAGGCCTCTCTTCCCACCACAAACACCATCTGGCCTCCGTGGGCCATGCCACCCACCCCAGAAGGGCGCACCTGGGTTCCATCTGCTGCCTGAGCCATCAGCTGAGTCAGCTCCTGATGGGACTCCTACCTGGGGATGGCAGTATGGAAGGGGGAGGTTCCAGCTGAACTTGGTACCCCCAGCCTTCTCCCATGTCATAGGGCAGGAGCTTCCAGGGGTTGGTGCCCTTTTGAGTGCCCCAGACTCTGCCCCACTCTGCCTGTCTCATTTTCCTGGGTGGGCTTGTCTTGGACCCGACTCCTCCCCCAAGGCCTGAAGTCTTTTTCCTTCTGACCTTAATTTTTCTGACAGCAGCAGAATAGAAGCCACAGAATACAACCGCCTGGGTGGCGGGGGCAGTAGCCATCAAGGCAGGGCCTGTGTGTCCACAGAGCTGCTTCACCTGGACACCACCCCCACCAGCTTCCCCCAATCCAGTGCCCCAGGGGCTCCCTGAATTTCCTTGCTGAAGGATTCTCTGATCCTGAAATGCTTAGCTGCACTGCACCTTCAGAGGCATCCAGTCTACCCCTTTCAATTCAATGATTTAAACATTTATTGAGCACTACTAGTTTGCTAAATGTCATTTTTACAGATGAGGAAATTGAGGCCCAGAGATGTGATGTGTGTTGCCAAGAGTCATAAAGCAAATTAGCATCAGTGTCAGGACTAGAACCCAGAACTCCTGACTTTGCACTGTACAGTGGTGCCCTGAGTGGTGACAGTGGCGAGGAGAGGTGCGGCGGGATCGCCGAGATTTCTGGGGGGCAGGAAGGAGCCTATTCCCACCTTGGTTTCTCTGTCCAGTGCAATAGCTGAACCACTCTGTGTGTGCGTGAATACCAATCAGCCCACCCCTCTTGTCCAGACTCCACCTGGTTCACTGAGTTTAACCCAAATGAATCCCCCTTCCTCACCCGAACATCTCTTCTTGAGGGATCAGCCAATGCCAGGGTGCAGGGATCTCATCTTTGACTGAGGGTGACCCAGATGGCTCTGTGACCTGTCCAGACTGAACAGAAGGGACCGGGACTTGGGTCCTCGGAGTGCACCCAAGTTGGGACCCCCTTTCCTGCTTCCAGGAGGCACGGTGCCCATAGGAACCCAGCGTCCAGCCTGGCACAGAGCAGACTGGGGTGCATCCCCCAGGGGCTCAGACTTGTATTAATGGTCAGGAGTGGGGTGTGGTCAGGCCAAGGAAGGAGGTCCTTGGTTGGCAAGGACGCCCCTCCCCTGCCAGAGGGTGGGCTCACCTGGGCCCACCCTTCTCTCTGGGAAGCCAGCCTTGGGTCCCCTCCACCCTCTGCCCCTCTCAACTTGCCACTGTGCTCCTCTCACCATTCAGGGGGCCGCCACTGGTGATGGGGTTGACACCAGGAAGTGTGGAGGTGAGGTGGGAATCCCTGTCTCCAGGAGCTTCAGACGCATCCCGATGTGTGGACCACCCTGGCTTCTCTCAGACTTTCTCCCGTTCTCCAGTCCCACAAGGGAATCTGTCCTTCGTCCCCGAAGCCCTTCCTGTCTGAGCTCCCCACGGTCTCCCAGGAGCCCCCTCGTCCTTCCAACCACCTCGTCCTGTCTACCTGGTCTGCTCATCTTCCCAGGCACCACCTCCCATTGTCACTGTTTCTGCTGATGGCTGAGATCCTGGGCCTGAAGTTAAACTCTTCAGCCTGGGCGTCAGGTCCCCTTTCCCCACACAGCAGCCCAACCTTCACTTTTCTTCAACCGCACTCATGAGAATCCTCAGTTTCTCAGCTTTGGCCCCATCTCCTGAGCCGACCTCCAAGCCTGCTTAGAGGGGTGGTTCTCAAAGTGTGACCTCCCATTCAGCGGCAGCAGCACAACATGAGAACTTGTTAGAAATGCACATTTTTGATCTCCACCCCAGACCTACTGAGTCAGAAATCCTGGGAGTGGAGCCCAGAAATGTGTTTTAACAAGCCCTCCAGGTGATTCTGATGCACACAGGTTTCCTAACTGCTGATCACGTCATTCCGAAGCCTTGCTCAAGCCCTAGCTCTTTGATTACCAAACCCCTCCCACCCTCAGTTCCAAGAGACTGCAGCCTCTCTCTGTCACCAGAGAAGACTCCTGTGTTCCAATGTGCCCTGGATTCCGAGACAGGAACCAGGTCTTTGAATGTCCACCCCACATGCACCCAGTGATGTGAATGACTATACCCAAGAACAAACTGCTTTCCCAGTGGCCCCCTGTGTCCCAGCTCTGTAGCCCAACTCCTCTTAATCTCCCTCCTCTCCTTTGGTGATGCCAGTAACCCACCTCCCAGATCTCTCCCCGGCCCTTTGTCCTCAGAACCTCTCTTCCTCCCTGTCTCTGCAGTGGCGCCTGTAATGTCTCATCTAGTGTCAGAAAGTAGACTCCCGGTTTCCTCTCCCAGACCCTGATCCAGGGCCCCAACTATGGCATCTCCCCCACTGCTTGCTTCCCTGTACCTGAGGACTAAGGCTGCCCACACCTTGCTGAGCAGCCCCCCCCCGCCAGAGCCTCCACATAGCCTGTCAAAGTGGCAAGGGTAGAGCTGGGAGGCCCCCCCATCCATGCCCACCTCCATTCAGCTTCCTCTCCTCTGTCTCAGCCACTGTCCCCACTGGACGCACGTGCCATACACAAGCTGGTGGAGAGGCGAGCGGGGGCTGCACCCCACGCCCCACTCTGCTCCCTGAGCCACATACCCTGGTTTGGGGCTGCATCTGTGTGGAGGAAAGGGGGGCTTTCCACAATTGCACAGAGTTGCTCTACAGGTCAGTGGCAGCCCTGAGTGCACCTCCCAGTCCTTCACCTGCCACCACCTTCCCATACAACCCCTAAAAGTCCATCCTTCTGTCCATCCACCCACCCATGAACAGACGTGAAGGTCAAACACAGACCAGACTGGTGTGTTCACCCTCCAGTGCCCTGAATCAGGATGCCTTCCTTCCACCTTGGGGCCTGGCCTGGAGGCTCGAGGGGCCTCTCCCACTTTAGCACATTTCCAGGGCCTCGCCTGCCTCCCCCTCTGGCTCTGATATCCAGCTCCCCATGCACCTGTGTCTGGCCCCTGGTCTGCCACGGGGGTCTGGAGGAAGCTGGTCACACCTTGGACTCACTCTCCGGGGGTGGCAGGCAGCCATTCTGCTCCTTGTCAGCCCCAGCTTCCCCGCCTGCTCCCTCTCCCGCCCCCTCCTCCTCCACCTTCTCATCCAGCCGGCTGGGGATGGACCAGTAGAGATGGGCGTCCAGGCGGGCCGCGGCCTCAGCCAGCTCCCGGGCGCTGCACGAGGGCGTGGGCACCTCAAAGGTCTGGTGGAAGCTGGCATAGTCCACCTCGTAGAAACCGTCCTCCAGGGTCAGTACTGATGTGAAGCGGTGGCCCCAGAGTACCTCGTCCACCAGATAGGAGCTCCGAGCTTGGCATGTCATTCCTGGGGAAAGGGGCAGGGGTCAGGGGATCCCAGGCCAGCCTTCCCTCTCCTGCTTCCCATCCCACAACCCTAGGCCCAGTCCCTCCCCAAGGACCCCCACTCCCTGTGGTCCAGCCCAGCTTCTCCCCCTCCCCAACTCCTGTTCTTACCCAGCTCCCTGACCTCTTCTCCCTTGGCCCAGTTCCTCTTAATCTCCAGCCTGGCTTCTCCCTCCTTTCCTTTGGTGATGCCAACCAGAGACGCTTAACCTTTAAACTGTTTTGGGGGATCATCCGGGTTAACCTCCCATTCCATAAAGGGCTCCACACAGGAGCATTCCCAACGATGGACATCTGGCTTGTACCTGATTACCTCCCAGGACTGAGAGCTCACCACCTCATAGGGAGCCTGCACCTTTGTGTGATGACTCCAGTAGTTGGGTGGTTCTTCTTTGTACAGGGCTAAAATCTGCCTCCTGGATTTCCACCCCTTGGTTCCATCACCCTCCCACTTGAGTGTCTGAACACAGAAGTCTCAGATTTCCTTCATGCCTCCTCCTCTTGACTGAACATCCCTGGCTCCCTCCACCGTTCCTCATTTGACCTGGCTTGCCAAAATGTTACTTTCTTGATTGCAAACCAGAATGACCAAGGAGGGACCCTTTGAGGGTGGTCACTGGTCCAACTGTGTCCTGATCCCTGCATAAAAGAGGGCTCACTGTCTCTCTTTTGACTGCAATGCTTTAACAGGGCCCGAGATTACATTACATAATTGTTTTGGAGGCTGCATTACATTGCTACGACATCAAGCCGGTGGCCAACTGAAACCTCCAGTTCTTTTTCCACCAGAGCTCTTCCATGCTGTGCTTACATAAGTGATTTTTTTAAAGCCTAAATGTAGAATTTTATATTTATTCCTTTAAAATGTCATCTTGTTGGGCTTTGGCTCATTATTCTTTCTTTTCAAAAGCATTTTGAATCCTGACGGTCTCACCCAAAATATTACCATCCTTTCCAGCTTTATCTCTCCAGAAAAATCAGACCAAGCACCATCCCATCCCCCGTCTTCTCCGTAGGGTTGGTGCCTTCCCAGGGCAGGTCATTCCGCTTCTGCCCCAGGGGGGCAGCCCATACCCATCTCAGAACAGGGGAGAACCGGAAGGGTGAACCCGTGAGCTACCCAGTCTCCGGCTGTCAACACTGAGCACCTGGCCCGGGGACATCTTGGGGGCACACAGAAAAGGGACAGGCAGGAACATCCCTGCCGGGAGGGGGCCTGCCTGAGATACTGGCAAAAAGGGAGCGACAGCTGGAGGGAGAGAGGGACGCGGGCGGGGTGAGTGGGGCAAGGGGGACAGCCCTCTCCGCGCGAAGGAGGAACGGGGGACATCGAGGGGGCCGGGTGGAGGCGTGAAGCAGAGGCCAGGGAAAAGGTTCGAAGGCACCGGTTCGAGAGCAGCCTGCGGGAGCAACGTGAGCTCGCGCGTCGGCGGCCGGAACAGCGCCCCCTCGTGGGCCTTTGGTTTTTCTCCACCTGCGGTGTCCTTACCCGCATGCACCCCCAGATCTCAAGTCCGAA